>BOPP01000114.1:2715916-2738677 GCA_017312745.1 Gryllus bimaculatus
GATGTTTTCTTCTTCTTCTGCAATGTTTTAATCTTCTCCTCCATTGTTTCTTCTTTTGCTTTTCCTCTTTTTCGGGGTTTTCCCCAATCAGGTATCTCCCGATGTGGGACCCAGGTGGGACAAGCTCTAAGCTCCCCACTGCTCTTTCGGCTTGTGCGGTAGTGTAGTGCGTGTTAATGTGTGTGTAAGTGAGGGGGCGAGGTTAGGACAGGAAGAAAACGTGCTGTCTGTGGCCTCTATGTTAGGGTACTGCTCCGTCATTTGCCTGGTGTTGATCGGAGAAACAACTGAAAATTACAGATCAAAGCAGCCGGTCACTAGAATTCTCATCCAGACAGCGATGAAAGAGACCTAGCTCACAAGCGAGTGTCGAAAATCCTGGCACCATCGGGAACCGAAACTAGAACCTCCCGGTCGGAGGCACTGCAGTGCCCACGAGTTCGATTCCTGGCCTGGTCCATAATGAAGCTTCTAATACAAATCATCATAGTTTCCACAGTAGTGTGACTAAAGAAAAGCCTAGACGGGTCAAGTCGGCTAAGTACTGTGATGGGAATTCAACGCGTTCGCCACACTCTCCCTTTAACCCCAGGCGTGGATAATGAATAAAAATAGCGCGTGGGCTTGGAAACATCGCCACTTGGCAAAAGACAGATTAATAACTAAAATTCCAAATACATAGGAGAGGAAGGAAACATTGAAGAAGAAGAAGAAGAAGAAGAAGAAAAAGGAGAAGAAGGAAACATTGAAAGAGAAGAAGACAAAGAAGGAAAAGAAGGAAACATTGAAGAAAGAGAAGAAGAAGAAGAAGAAGAAGAAGAAGGAAAAGAAGCAAACATTGAAGAAAGAGAAGAAGAAGGAAACATTGAAGAAAAAGAAGAAGAAGAAGAAGGAAACATTAAAGAAGAAGGAAACATTGAAGAAGAAGAAGAAGAAGAAGAAGAAGAAGAAGAAGAAGAAGAAGGAGAAAAAGGAAACATTGGAGAAAGAGGAGGAAACATTGAAGAAGAAAAAGGAAACATTCAACAAGAAGAAAACACAAATGATACATGTGGATACGAACAATAGTTGAGAATTTCATTTGTATATTCAGAATACGTTACGTGCGCATACTCTTGTGTCAGATAAGAGATACCGTCATTCATTAGATAATACCCAATACATTGCTGTTATAACCTGTGGTAGAATTAGAGACAAAATGGAGGAGCAAAAATGTATGTCCCTAATGCTAAAACTGTACTTTTCCTTTAGTGTGTTGGAAACGAATAGGAAATGTTCTCATTAAATAATTTGTTTGTTTAATGAACTGCGTTTTACAGAAAGTTAATGAGATTTGAAGACAAATATCTTACAAAAAGTTGCTTCAAAGCTGAGAGACAATTGGAAATTCACATAAACGAGTCTGTAGCGTTCCTGATCCGTAAACTTTATTTCCCAATTTTCAACTACAATTCGCTTGGTTCAGACATTCCCTCTACAAACAAACAAGTCAGGATTACTTAACAAGGCAAAGCAAAACTCGTGTTTCAAAAAGAGAAATAGAAGAGGCGTGAAAAAGCAGCAGCAACAGTAAAAATAGCGGGCAAATGTCATGGATGCATCAAGTCAGGAGAACAGAAAGAAAAAAATACACAATCGGTTCTCCTCGCGTTTAATTTTATGGGTTCCAACACCTTCCGACGAGGTATTTTCGGAACTGTTTGGAAAGCTTTCCTTCGGAACTTGACTTCATGAACTGCCCAAAGTCCAGTCCCGCGAATTCAGGCGGCTTTGACATTTGCGTCATTCCGAAAGCGCGTGAACGCTGAGATTATTTTTTTCTCCAATTAGAATTACGCGAGAACTGAAGTCGGTTTCAGAAACAACTTCTTTTGAGTTGGTAGCAAAACACAGAATCGATGATTCCAACCAATATCGAATCCTTAGAACGATGCCCTGAGCCACCAAAGCCGGTGAAAAACAAACGTGTGATATATTTCATCATATTTTGACCAAAGAGTCATCATAAACAATACTAATAACTTTCATCTTCCTAAAAAAATGAGACATAAAAATGAAATAATTATTGAATTCCGTGGAGGTAGCAGATATCTTGTGGTAATCCATTAGGACAGAAAGAAAAAAATCGTCCAAAATAAAGAATAATAACTTTATTAATTGTTACATTCCCAGAATTAACTTTCCGGAAAACAGCTTTCCCATCCTCAGTGGGTCTCTAGCAAGAAAAAGAAAATTGAAAAATTAACATAAATTAGGTAAAAAGAAATACAATGAATTTATATGAAAATGTTAACAAATAATATGAAATAAATAATAAATAAAATTAAAATACTTACTGCCCAAACAACTTGGATTACTTACAAATGTTCACAACATGATCGGAAAAATACAAAAACTGAAAAACATGCTATCTTTATCCGTTTCATTGACTTGAAACAAGGTGATAATATTGGTATCTGGCTGAAAGTATAATTCCCGCTAATATTGTGACGCAAACTGGTGCCTGAAGCTTCTTGGCTCAAGTCGGATACGATGCGCAATAGCTCGCCCATCTCTTTCCAAAACAGTGTTGCCAGACGTACCAGGACACTGGTATTTTTTACCAAGATTTTAATGAAGATACTCTATACGAGGATGAATATATCCTGATCCGTTTAAATACCAATAGTATAAGTATCTACGCTAATTGACAATGCACGATTTAAGATTCGTCTAACTTTTTTATTTAATAACTTAAAACCAACACCAATATTACAAATGGCTATGATATTGGTTAAGCTACTGCCGTAAAATATTAAGGGTGACACAGGGTGGTCGAGCATACGCTTTAGTAGAAAATGATAGAACATGTTTTTGAAACTTTCTAGATTTCTGAAAGTTAGAACAAGGAAAAACATTTAATCATCTGGCAACGCTGTTCCAACATGGTTGTAAGAGTTGCATTTGATCTACCGAAAGCAGTGGACGAGTCGCCATCAAGTACGAGCAAGCGGAAGACTGAGGGGTTATTGTTGGCGAAGAGCAGATAAAGAATGTTTTAAGTTCGAAGTTTAATAAGCCTTTTCAGATTCGAAAGTTTAGGTAAACGCAATGACCAGTAATCGACAGACATGTGTTCTACAAAAACATGTTTAGTGATTATGATAATATGTTATGCATTACATTTTTAAGTTGAAATGAATAACAGGATTTCCTGCCACAGTTCACAACATACCAGTTCACCACATATTTTGGTAATATGTATCATTTATTGATTGATTAGAAATTCCGGGTACGTCAACGGCTAAGGTAATTATTCCCGTAAAAGTAGTTCATGATTTCTCCTCGGGAGGACCTATGTCGTCTATCGGGATTTCCCTAACCAAGTATCTCCCACCAGCGGGTACCGGTCCAGCCGGGAAAAGATCTAATCTCCCAACTGGTCTCCCGGCAAGTGTGAGAGTGTTGTGAATAACAGTGTAAGTATGTGTAAGTAAGGGGCGAGGATACGAGAGGAAAGATCGCGCGCGACCCGTGGTCCATTGTTCAGTGTACTGCTCGGACATTCGCTTGGTGTTGATCGGAGAAGCCACAGAAAACTAGCAATCAGAGCAGCCGGCAGCTGGAATTCTCCTTCAGACAGAGACAGAACTCGACCCTTATATCTAGCTTAAGTCGAAAATAGGGCTAAAACGTAGGAATAATAAGGAAATATGGACTCTCACCTAGGATGCCCCAGACAGAGGCACAACAGTGACATCAATTAATACCCTGAGCCACCTCTTCCGTTAATTATATAACATTTTAAATATTTTTTCCTAAGCATGTTCCACCCTGTATTCACGGTGAATAATGCTTCTATTATTGCAGTATTTGTAAACATCCCAAATTATTTCATTAGACTTCGAGAGAAAGAACTGAATGATAAGAAACAGTATTTTGAAGGTTTTCGATTTTTCCAATTAGTACATATGTAGATTTTTTCTAAACAAACTCCACAGTGCAGCAGCAGTCCGCTGTACAGGTCTTGAGTTTGTACGGTGTACTCGCAAGGTTCAGCTAGCAAGTCACTGTTTATTAATTCACCTGGTAAAATATGACTTTTCAACTGGAACTGATATTGTAGTTGTGATGTTGCTTAAAGATTTAAAAATTAAGAGATTTAAAAAACGAATCTATGTAATCAAATTATGATAAACGAATAATGCAAGTAAAGGCATTGCTTTCTACTTGTATTACAATACAACTAATGTACTACAAATACCTTGATATACTTTGAAAAAATGTAATTCCTGTTTGTTTTTGTTTTTTGGATTCTTAATTAGAATTTTTATAGCACATTTCTTAGCATATTTAGATATATCTTAGAATATTTATATTACATCAATTACCTTTTGTTCCTCTAAGAAAGGAAACATTTCTGACTCTGCATCTAAACTGGCCGATGATTTGTTCGTTTGTGTAAAATAGTGGCAGCCTTTCATTGACATACACACCAGATGAAACATACAAAAGCTTCTCTGCGAATAACGGTAATTTGTTTGCATGATGCGTTTGCCGACGGAGGACTGAAAACTGCAATAATTTTGTAGTTTACATTCCAGGAATTGTAATCACACGAGGAAGCAATAAACGGACAAAATTAGATATTTTAAAAAACTAATATTTGTGCGACTTGCTGAACCATTCAACGAGTCAACTTCCGATTTTATAAATCAATTGCAAGCGCACAAATTAACTCGTTTGGAATAGGCAAACATTATTCAAATTATTCGTTGAAGAATGAACATGTATTTAATGGCATAATGTTTTGTATATTGTTTTTGAAGTATCATCACGTAATTACAAACTAGATGATAGACACTAAACCTATTTATTTTTATACAGTACGGGAGCACATGATTGTGAAGGTAGTTCTTGCACTACTAGTTCTTTGCAGCATTAATTCAGATTATAAGCTGGTAAAAAAACACAAATAAGCTCGTAAATAACTCGGGTAATAATTCAGTAAGCAATTGATCATAGATGAAAAAAATTATACTGCCAATAATAGTTCGAAGGAACAGAAGCCTACTTTGTGTACCCAGAAAATAGAAAATCATATGTTATCTCTGAAAACGATGAAAAATGTCAATAATATCGAAAAATAAGCAAATATTTTGACACTTAAACGTGCTTTACTTCAGAACATCAATCCTTTTACCTACATATAATGGTGAAATATACTTTCTGATTTTCGGTCTTGTGGGACACACTGTATAATCTTAATAGAGATTTTTTTTACTGTACGTAATGCAATATTTTTTATGACTGCGTATCATTAATAAAGTGTTAAATCTTCTAACTCCACACCCGGAATTCCACTTTCAAAAAAGCAAGATCTGGAATTACCTATCCTTCTCAAATCTTTAAAAAATACACAAATATTAATGATCGAGCATTTTCAGTCTAATTTCAAGAACCGGAAAATCGAACTATTAATCAAACAATAGAGATGATTTCGTGTTAACTAACGTGCGAAGATTCGTCCTTGATTGCTGAGACATCCACAGGAAATAAATTATACTTCATGTGTTTAATTTCATTGTTTTACTACACTTTTTAAAATGTCTCTCAGTAATTAAGTAGTTTTCGCTTATACAAGCGACTAGCACTTCCTATAACCGGTGTAGGTTTGACTATGAGAATGTATGTGCTATGCTTTCCAGCCGCGTATGTTTCCACCGCCCATTAATTTGCTGCGCAGATCCCTCACTCATGATGCCCATCACTCAAGGTTTAGAGAGCAGCGCTCGTGTTCTCAAGCTATTAGCCCACCAGTATCGAATCCCTTCGGACGAACGGCGATGTACACGCTCAGCACGCCGCCGCTGGGCACGGTTGCCAACTCTAACCACAACATTGCGTTCGCCACTAGGGAAGTTTGGCAACGCAGGATCGTATGCCGTGTCTCGTGACTAGTTGAAAGAAGGAAATAGAGACAATCAAAACGTATGCTTATAAACATTTTGCAGGAGAATGAGAGTAGAAAAAAAGTGCGTACCTTGCATATCGTTGCTCAATATTGTTCAAAACATTCATCAAATTTATTTAAACAACTTTCAGAGTATTATTTCCCTTTTAGTGTATTATTCCCGTGGTATTTATTAATAAGTTTCACCACTTCAACAAATTGCATGTCGACGTCGATTACGTAAGGGCGTTATACAGTACATACACAAAGCAAAACTTACATTCAGCAACAGATACTGAAATAGCGGACTTCAGAGTATACGTTGAGTTCACATACTAAGCCGACTTCACACACTAAGCTGACTTCAGAGTATACTTCACTGTCGATTATACTCTTCTGCATATTATATTATTCTCCACTGCATATTATATTATACTCCACTGCATATTATATTATACTCCACTGCATATTATATTATACTCAACTGCATATTATATTATACTCAACTGCATATTATATTAAATCAGTCTCCTCTGCATATCAGTCTCCTCTGCATATCAGTCTCCTCTGCATATCAGTCTCCTCTGCATATCAGTCTCCTCTGCATATTATACTCCAATGCACAGCATAGTCCATTGCAGATTATATTCCACTGCAGAGCATAATCAACCTCACGGTAATGGAAGTCATATAATTCTAAATGCGACTTTCGAGAAATGGAAAATTATTTAATCAATATTTCAGTGTAGGACGTCGCTATTGCATTTAACGCTCTGTATTAGAGGAGCTAGACACGTTCGAATAACCTACTTACGAAGTATCAAGGTTGCAGATATCAAATTACTGATATATAATATGAAGTTTAGGTTATCCGAGACTTTTTTTTTGTTTCGAGGATGTACCTTAGATCTGTGAATACGCAGGGAGTCAAAAGCTGTATTCGAGAAATTCTCAAATTACCTACCTATCGATCAAACGAAATTCGATCTCATTAGCCTTCGAGGTTTCACCTGTAGACACGCCGGTTCGATTCATCGAGTATTGAGTAATCGGAGATTCCAGCACCGCTGCGCTTCCCGAGAGGCCTGCGTGGGCGCAGGTGCGGCAGGCGCCTGCGCGGGACGGGCGCTCTCGAAGCCGACGAGGCCACTGTGAGTGGGGTGTGAGCGCGCTGGTGCGGCGGGCCAGGGTACGGGGTGGCGGAGAATGGCGGAGGTGGCGGAACGGTGGGGAAATGAGAATGGAGAAGGACAAACGGAGAGTGGTGGGACGGTGGAGGCGGCGGGGGGCAGCGGCGAGGTGAAAGGGTTGGCGGCGGCGGTAAGGGGAGGCGGGGGCTGTGTGGAAGCGGCAGGGGTGGTGGTGTCTGCGGGCAGTGGGCCGGGGCGGGTAGAAAAGATGGTGGGGCACTGGAAGGGCCGTGAGGGCGGCGGGGGGCCGGGGGGCGGGCGGGGGCGGCGGGAGCGGCGGGGGCGGCGGGGAGCGGCGGGGCGGCGGGGGCGGCGGGGGCGGCGGGGCGGCGGGGCGCGGGGGGATGATGGTGAGGGCGCTGATTACGTTTTTCACCGGCGCGCCCTTTCCCACGCCAATCGATGTGCGATAAACCCGTGACAGCTGAGGAGCGCGGGCGTACTCTCACATCGCCGCGGGACCCGAAATTAGCTCATTCTTGGGAGGGGGGGGAGATTATGCCGCGGGCAAATCATCTTTGTGCTTGACGTTCGAGAGGCACGGCACCGACAGCAGAGGGGCCCTACCAAATATGAATAGCAGCAGTTTTATTTTTTAATATACGAAATTAATATGAACTGGTGCCCTAGGCAGCAATTATTACGAACTAGTGGTCTGCTGCGGAAAAACCCACAACAAATAGCTTTCGACAAGTAACACTCTTTCTGCTAAAAATAAGTGTTAAGTATCCCTGCAATACATTAAATATTTTAACAAAAACAGTTTTTACGAATACCATAATAACAAACAACACAATATTTAGCAACAGTTCTTAATATGCCAAGAATATCAAAAAAATTGCTTTTTCACAATTCGTCACGTAAATAACAAATATTTAAAGGCGGTCAAAATGTCGGTTTTCCGAAACTAAACGCGGTGTTCTCTAACAACAGGTTATGTAGCAAATACTTTAAATAATAATAATAATAATAATAATAATAATAATAATAATAATAATAAGAAGAAGAAGAAGAAGAAGAAGAAGAAGAAGAAGAAGAAGAAGAAGTCATGTTTCTCGGTCTTCTAGTGGGGAAGTAACATTTCTCGGAATCGTTGCACATACTTTCTAGAGAATGGTCACGAAATGTGTGAGGGAGTGACATTTATAATGCGGTTTGGGGGAGTTTCTATGCACATGCAGAGGTACACTCGATATATTTGGCATATTAGTTTTCTCCCGACAAGAATAGCGAGAACACTATCAGATCGTTCAAGTATATTAGAGAAGTATTGTAGAAAAAGCTATTTTTGAGGGGGGTTATAGCCATAAACAGTGATAAAAAGATGTGAATGACAGCACTGCCGTTCCTAAAGTGAATTCTTAGAAAATGATATATAAAGTTGAGAGATAAATCAAACTACGTAATGAAGCTCAATTTTAAAAAAAAATCTTCTATGGATGTTTTCATTTATCTCTCTGTGCTAGGAGATAGTTGAACCAGACAACTATATCGTAGGGCAAGTTTATTTTTATTCTCAACTTGCATATCACAAATAAAAAAATTGAACCTGGAAGTAATCTCCTGAGATACCACACCAAGCAGTTAATATTATTTGAAAAACTGGAGAAGAATTCCAATAGCCGGCTGCTCTGATCAGTAGTTTTCCGTGGTTTCTCCGTTCAACACCAGGCGAAACACGGAGTAGTACCCTAGCAAACGGACCACGGACAGCGCGCGATCTTTCCTTCCCCTTCCTTGTCCTATCCTCACCCCTTACACACACTTATACTAACCTGCACTACACCACTACACATGCCGGAAGACCGTTGGGGAGCTTCGAGCTTCTCTTGCTAGAGTTGTTTCCGCTGGTGGGAAACACCTGGTTGGGAAAGCATTTTGCGGGCGGATGCTCTGATCGGTTGTTTCAAGCATTACACTTTCGCATATGCTGGGAGACCTATCGGGGAGCTTAGTCCCGGCTGCGGCGGTGCCCCGCTTGTGGCAAACACCTGGTTAGGGAAAACCCCGCTAACCGACAGGTAGGTTGGCGCCGAATATCACCATCCAAATTTTAACCAAAAATCTGAATGTTTTATACTCTGGAGGGTTCCATTTAGAAAACAATTTAGCATTCTGTCTGTATGTTCTTGGTGCGACAGCTCGCGTTCAAGGCCCCATGGCCTATCAGCAGCATTGTGGCCTCGCGGCCATGGGTACGTGTGGTTAGCATGAAGGCATCCCCACTCCGTATTCTGGTCCTCTCAACTTAAAAACTGAATTTTCCCATCGTCACACAACATACCGGGATATTGGAAAGAAAACATTATAATCTTGCCCGATCGGGAATCGTAGTCGGGGTCGCGTCATGGAAAGCGAGTACGCTGATCAATGGGCTAAACCGCGTGGGATTTGAGTCAACCTAATTTCGTCGTTTTTACTTTACAAGAAATGTTGCGGGTCCTAGATGTGTTATAATTTGCTTCTATTAACAAGGACCTACAAACAATATTTTTTTAATATTATAAAATTAATGGAATGAACGCTCATCTGCGATCATTAATCAATATGTATTCGAGACCAACTACATGGAGTGTGTGGAATGTAGTCGGTCTTAGCAGTTTTGTTGAGCGTACTGCAGTTGTTCTATCAAAAGCAGTCTTCGTTTGTTCGAAAGTTACAGTTAGAAAAGAGAAGGTAGATAGCTTTTTGAATGGCAGATTAAGTGTTTTTAAATGCAAAGATTGCTTTGCAAAAGCTTTTATCCAGCCCATAGTCGATTTCTCTTTATGTCCCCATGGAAGGTATATTTCACCATGCACTACACACCAACACTCTTACGGGCGCCTCTGCTCTGGGAGCAGCAGGACGCGAGGCCTTCCGTGACAATATACATAACAGACAAGGGACAAACAACCATGCCCAAGGCGGGTCTCGAACCCGCGACCATTCGCACCTAAGCGCTGAGTCGGTACACACTATAGCCACCTCGCCCAATCAGGTCGGCTGAATGCAAATATTAAAGGTGTGTATGCACTTAGCGCGACAGACCGAGAACGGGCTCAGGCCTACCGACGACGTCCCTGCCTCGCGGCCATGGGTTAAGGAGGTACGTGTGATTCGCACGTAGACGGAAATGAGATTTCTTAGAGCGGTAGCGGGATATAGCCTTTTGGACAGACAAAGAAACGCACAAATCTAAAACGAGCTAAATGTAGAAAGTCTTATAGAGAAAGTCACCAACTACAGGCTCTCATGGCAAGATAACATGTTGCGAATGAACAACGACAGAATTCCTAAACAAGTGGCAAATTATCAGCTGAGAGGAAAAATGAATTAAGGACGTCCAAGAATGCGCTGGAGGGACCAAAATTAAGCGGCGTAACAGGCATTACGCCTAAATACTTAAAGAGAAGAAGAAGAAGAACACGTAGACATCCCCTCGTCGTATTCCGGTTTTCTCTACCTGAGAAGTGAATTTTCTTATCGTCAAGCAGCAACATATACTGGGACATTGCAAGAAAAACGCACACTACAATCTTGCCTCACCGGGAATCGAATTCGGGGCCACGTAGTGGAAAGCGAGCACACTGACCAAGAGCTAGCCACGAGCCAAATGCAAATATTGCCGTGTGTTTATCGGTAAGTGATGCATTCTATTTTAATTTAAGGTGCATAGCAGAATTTCCTGCCATTGTCCACTGCAACATTCATGTACAGATTTTAGTGAATACAAAACATTTCAATTACAGTTTCAAAAACTTGTTTACCTCTATGTTTACAATGAATATTGATTGTGTTGTTCCATAATTTGTAAACCTTCCTCATTACCATTTCATTGGTTTGGGAGAACAAATACTGAACGATATGAAACAATATTTTGAGGTTTTTGATTTTCCTTCTAAAGCATTTGTCGTGCTTTTATATTGTGACTTTTCTACGGTTCTTTTGTGCGATAAAATTGCTAGGGTTCAGCTAATACGCATTTGTAGTGATTGCCGGATAGACAGATATATGTGTTTGAAATTATATTATTTTTAAAACACTTTTTCTACGACTATTACAAAACGTATGAATTTATACGCGTAATCGGATGCAGTAATGATGACAATTCCACAAGCCGCGCGAGAATATTTTTCATATTTGTCTTAGTTCATTAAACATAGCAGAGAGTTCTAGCAGTCGCCTACAGAGGGCAACAGCTCTGCGAGTTCTTCCGCATCCAACGACAGGTGAACCACGAGTTGTTGATTGTTATGAAGGTTATGTGGATGTTGTGTCAAACAAAATGTCTACCGCACTTTACTGCAATCATACTAAAGCTATCATTCAAAATACTCTTATAGAAGACCCATCTTCTTCTACTAGTAATTCTATATTAAATGAAATAGGCTCAAATCAAGAGACAACTCCCTTGACAATAAATATCAATTGCTCTAATTTCACAATTAATTTTTCCAAAAAGTAAATGTAGACTATTTGTGTTTTTAATACGTGTTTTTTATTTAATTAATAAAGTAAAAAGTGAAATGAATATTACATTATTTCAAGAAATAAAAACTTTTCAAATTTTTTTATTCAGTATTTTTAAATTATCAAACTGAAAGTCATAAAGAAAGTGTAGTCTTCTACTCGCGTAGAATGGCTATTATTCTACGTTCGTTGAAGAATATTCTAATCTTTCAATGATGTTTTTGTAAAAATTCTACTGTAATTATCACTTGCTTATTTTTAATTCGTTTGCCTACACAAGTCTATTATGGAAGTTTTATCAATAAGTTTTGATCCATCTTATAAAGAACACACATTTCATCCTTGAAACGAGGTCATAGCCAAACAAATCAAGAACATTGCAATTAAGTCACAAAACATATAAATTACCATCGTATTCGGTAAACAAAATTTAACAAAGTGAGACTTTATTTTTCTACATTATGTTACTCCATACATCAACAATGCGAGAATTTCACGCACAGCACTTAAAAGTAGTTTTGGATCAGTTGACATCACGCATCATTACGGTGATGCAAATCAATTCTACGCCCACAGTAGTTGCTTCTGGGCATCCGTTGTTTGTGCTGATTGCTATTTTCGTACGGCTGCACGCATCACCTACACCGACAACATGGGTGGGTGAGAATGTTTGCTGACCGACGGATGAGCGAGTGCATTTTTTGCGTTGCGGCAATTACAGCTTCAATTCTGCTTCAGTTGCAGTAATTTTTCACGTGTTTCGCTTGTTCGTTCTGGAGATGAAATAAATAGTTAAAAAGCTTGTGCACGTTTGTAAAAACCACTGTGGGTATACCATTTAATCCACACTCTTTTTTACTCGTAGATTTAAATACGTTTTCATAATCATTGCAAATTGATTAAGAAGCTAATTTAGTTGATTGATTAGTGATTCTGGGCGGGACAACAGCTAAGATCATTAGTTACGTAAGTGTAGTGCTTGTTTTATCCTGGAAGGGGGGCGGTGATATTTGCTGTACACGTAGGCTTCCGCGGCTCGAGTTCATGACTTCTAGGCTAGTGACTAGTCGTCACTACCCTGAAGACGTCTGTGATATGACAAGCGAAACGTCGGCCTCTCTGCCAACGATGTGGCGTCACCCGGACAGCCTAGAAGTGGTGATATTTCCTTGCTGGATGACGAGATCCGGTGATGACCTACGAAGACGTGGCGGAAATTTCCCCAATCAGGTATCTCCCTCCCTCCACCGTGAGACTCTCCCCGCCGGGGCAAGCTTTCAACTTCTGACTTGTGGGCCGTATGTAAATTGCGGACCAAATAATCCCTCGATATTTTCTCGCGAAATTTACTTGCTAATTTTGCGTGTAAAGTACGGACCAAGCCAACCCACGTAAGGAAACGGACTGATTGAGTCGGTCAGCGCGTTTAAGGCCGCTGCTCCAGCTTTTCCTTGTGGCTTAATGAAAATCTTCCAGACTAGCGTCTTTAGCAAAGTGAAAAGCAAAAAAAGCACTAGAAGAGTGTCCAAATTTCAAGATCAGCGTTGTACAATATTAGCTGAGAAAATGGAAGAATATAAAATGGAAAGAAAAGCATAATTCATTCAATCATCAAATGATTCAATTGAATGAAAACCAACTTTAACCCAACCATATTTTGAACTAAACATGCCAGTCTTAAGTCTGGAAAATAGGGGAGGGAAATTATGTTTTAAAACTAATGGCAATGAAAATTTTCTTCGAAAATAAAGTGTCACCTTCCGTTTTTACATGGAAGGGGATGATGTAGTCAGTCCGCAATTTACATATGGGTTAAACTCTCATTTTCCTTCCGGTCCGCATTTTACATACCCCGGACGTGTGTGGTAGTGCAGCGCATGAGAGCGTAAGGGTGTGTAAGTAAGGAATGAGGAGAAATTTAGTCCGAAGGCGATACTTTTAGCTTGTCTTGCCACGCCACTGGGTCTGTGACAACGTGAATACTGACAAATTCAATTAGTTTGTGTGAAGTATTGATCCCATACCTATGACTGAAACACGTAACAGCCAAGAAAACGTAAGAATTTTGCTTAAGTTAATATAAAAAAGTTGAGTGAAGGGGTAAACAAGTGGAATGTTATCCGCGAAGCTGTTGTGTATCATAGCGAGTTGAGTAATCTAATATATTCTTTATAGGAATGCTACTGAGTAGAGGCAATAAGGTTATTGGTTGTAGACAATGCAGATGGCAGCGGGTATGATAAATCCTAAAACATTAAGTTTCAGTAAAGTTCCTCCATACATTGCTATTTCTAATCCAGTAATTCTAGAGGTATTCATTTCTTCATTGTAACCTCCGTGTCGGAAGGCAGATATGTGATCTGTATTGTGTTCAATTTTGATTTTTTGATTTTTGAATTTATTTTACTGCATCACGTTTTGATTAATGATTGGCGATTTTCATATTTGAACCACCCGCAAGATTGAACATTTGTTTGGGGATGAAGCAATGGGTACTACACAGACAAAATAGTGCTACAACAGCTTTAAAGAGGAGCGAATATCAGGAAAGAGAGAACCCCGTTTGGGAGGTTTCAACATCCGAAAACGACGTTGTTTTGACTAAGTAAGGATCCCGAAGGCAAAGGATCGTCAAATCACAGTCATAGAAAATGCAGACGAAGTTAACCTTAGAATTGGATCCTGGACGCAATTTAAAGTTTCTAAAGTAATAAAGGGACTGTATTTGACTACACGCTCATTTTAGTACGATAGTTCAGTAATAAGTTACATACATAAATGAGGATGTATGAATGAATTTTTACTGTAATGGAATAATAGACACGAACACAATTTTGACAACTGATATAATTATCAAGTGAAAAAATAGCTATATTAAGGATTTCAATCAGTGAATCACTAAAAATTTTGACATAAATAAATGGTTCGTAATAATATGACTGTTACAAAATGATTCAATTACATTGCAGTTACATCGATGATGCAATGAACATTAATCTCAAACATTACCATGTTATACCCGCAGAGTATTAATATGGCGAGAGACAGTCAAATTGTGGAGCTTGTGAGAACTATTAGAATATCTTGCAAGCACATAATCGTCACCATTAAATTAAAATTGAACAACACCTTACCAAACGTGACGTAAATGTAGAAATTAGCGTAATAAAATGTTGGTGCTCGTGATACAAAAAATACTGCAAGTTCACATTAACTGCAGTATTAGTGAGCAATTCACATGATTGCAGTCATCAGTACAAGTTCCATCGTAACTAATTCACGCATGCATTATTCAAATACCACCAGCTTGCGTGATAGGGATACATCTATCTCGTCCAATACTGTAGACAAACGTGAAACGCATTATAGAAAATGCCACAGCTGGTACAACGGAAAATACATTCGTTAGCTTCAACTACTGCCACTAAGAGAGACGTTACTGTATTAGCAGATTATTAAATGTATACGTACCCGGGTACCCAAGCCTTGTGCCCAAATCTTGGCTACATTCACTAAAATTCTTAGTTCCGAACAAATTGATTACATTACTTCTCGGGCTGTACCGGGTGACGGCCCTGGCGTCGTTTGGCAGATAACGGCCGACGTTTCGGCATTGTGCATGTCGGCCAGGCTTTCTTTCGAGGGTAGTGACCACAGTAAAGCTCCGCCTCCGGTGTTATATCTTATTCAAGCTGTAGTGTGTCGTGTAACGCAATGGCGCGTGGGATTGGCGGGAGATGGACCTCTGCATTATAACAGCGCGTGGAAGGTATATTTTTCACCACTGATTTCCCTGACTGGCCAGCTGGGGGACTGCTTCTCACCGTCCGGAAACCTCTAGGACGGCGGTGCGAGGCTGCCGCGGTTAGGCCCATGACCGCGAGCCAATCAAGAGGGACCTTCTCGCAATCGAGCGGCGCTACTTGCGTTACCGACCACTAAGCTGAATAAGAATATAACACCGGAAGGCGGGAGGCTCTTTTATATGTCAGTACCCTGAAGTAAGCTGCACATGAACAGGGCAAAACGTCGGCCTATCTGCACGACGCGGCGTCACCCGGACAGCTAGAAGGTATAGTGGAACTGAAGCCAGCGGAAAGCCTACGTGTACAGTTTGGATTAAAATTGTTGAAATTGTTCATATTGTAAAACGTCATTATGTTTTTAATATAGAAGGCACAGGCAGTTCCCTTTACCTTAAATCGAAATCGCTTCATTTTATATCGACTATTCCTCTTGGTAATTAAAACTAGTAGTATTCAACTACACGTATGAAGTGAGGTGGCATATATGGTAGCGAATATCAAAAAATGTATTGCTTTTACTATTCGATTTTTCTTACTACTTCTCGCAACTGGCCAATAATTAGACTCGTCTATCTTAGAAGACGACCACTCTGTTGACGTGCTATAAAATGCGTACTATAACATAACCTCTTTAATTTCAACATTCGTTCAATATTACACGCATTTTGGAAATCGGTTGAATGTAATTTCATTCGAGGAATTGTCCTATTAAATGCCACTGGGGCTTTGGAAATTCTCAGATAAATCCCTACAGCACGGAGATTTATAGACAATTTGCAAAGAACTCGGGGTATTACCGACGATAAACTAAATGGAAGACTTGTACGTTCCATCCTTTTGTACAAAAGTACAGATAGCATGTGTTATAAAAATACCATCCTATGGCACCCTATGTTTAAAAGTAGTGTTTTCATCAAAACCACATTTATTTGTAATATTGGTGTTAGACTTAAATTACTTAATAAAAAATTAAACCACTCCTAAATTGTAGATCATCAATTACCGTAGGCTTAAAATCCTAGTACTTAAACGTACTAGGATATCTTTATCCTGATACGTGGTATTTTCATTAAAATCCTGGTGAGTACCTTCGCACGCCTGGAAAAACTGGAACTTTGCCTTCTATCATTTGCCGAAATCAACCAGAGATTCGCACACATTGCCCAGAATTCGTCGATTAAAACATGATCGACAACAAAAAAATCGATGAAACATAAATGTTAGGTTAATAAACCATGGCAAGCTAAGTAATTTCATTTTTAAATAGGCTTTCGTCATATGAGGATTTAAAACTGGCTTCGGAGAATAATTTAATACAATTAATTCATCTTGAATTTGTCAACGTAGATAGGACTGTCCAATCAGAAGCTTTCACCACTTGGCACAAATACAGAGGGTGGCAAAAATGTACAGTCAATTCAGGCAAATAAAAACACAGTCTTAAAATAACAAAGCTGAATCCATTCAAACAGAAAATGATGAGAACTAATCATCTTAGACTTTTACAGGTCCAACCGTTTCTACAGACAGTCCAAACGCCCACTATTGGCGTAGACTTCTGAATAGTTGAACTGCTGTTAGAGCAGCGTTTGCCAACCTGAGAAAAATAAAGTCAGGGCTGCCTTCCCCTCCATGAGCAGGCGCTCTGGGAAGCCATGGGAGGGGGGAGGGAGGGCAGGCTACGGTGATGAACACCTTGACAGTGGGCACTTGTCGGTCATTCATGTAACATTCATGGATGACCATCCACGATAGTTAATTATCTTTCAATTAGGGAACACTTTTTTTTCTTTATATACGATAGATAAATCTGGAACAATGAAGAAGTGTTTAATGTGTTTGTAAGAACTGCAGAATGTTAAAAAGTTGAACCATCAGAAGCCCTACGCCGTTTTGTGACCCACAGATCCGGCGGCGACTTTCACGTCGGCTTCCGCGGATATTCTCTCCCACGAACGTGGCACCGCCCTAGCCGAGACAAGCTCTAAACTCCCGATTGGTCTCACGACTTGTGTGGTAGTATAGTGCAACTACGTGTTAGTGTGGAAAGGACAAGGAAGAGGAAGGAAAGATCGCGCTCGCTCTGCGTCTCATTTGTTAGGATATTGCTTCGGGTATTCACCAGATATCGCTGGGATAAACGACGGAAAACAACCGATCAGAGCAGCGGGCCGCTAGAATCTCAAGACAGTGGCTGAATTCGACCCGGTTATTTAGTTACTGTTAAAAATCTGCCTCTATCTGGACTCAATTCCTGGGACCTCCTGATCGAAAGCGTAGCACCGGCATCGGTATGGCCTCTGAGCTAAAACGGTCGGTAAAATATCTTAATAAAAATCGAAACTTTTCGACCTACTTCAAAGAGTTAATAATTAATTGAGAATCGATTCCATTCCGTCCGTGAGTGTTGCTAGGTGTAGGAACGTGGGAAAGCGGAGTTGTGAGGAAGTGCGTGAGCCAAAATGGAGACAAGATACACTGTCCAGAGAAGTCCAGTGGGAAATCCAGCAATCTCACTAATAAATTGCCATGAAACTAATCGTAAGTGGAAACTATTATTAGAAATAGCAAATAAACTAGCTGTGCTACAAAGGCATTATTTTTAACTGTTTCGCTGTTTGAGACTACTACACAAACCTGCAAAAGTGTTTTCAACCAGCAACATTTTTTCCCGCTTCGCAATCTGTACTCGATTCCTCACAGTTAACTCGCTGTCACTTACACCACTACTCAGAAAAATTCGATCAATTCAAGCCGACGCTAAAAATCAAATGCTATATTCATGTAAAGTACCCTCATAAATCACAATATCAGTTTCATATTCCCTAAGCCTTGAACTCATTCAGATCGATCGAGAAATATCCACTTTGGAGAAAATCGGCTGAATGGTTTAGGTGTGAGCGTTGGCCACAGGCAAATACACAGACGTTTAGCCGTCAATCAATTTTTCGGTATCAAGAACCCAAGAAACAGATTCTGGCTACCCCACATGTTAAAGGCAGTTTTTCAACTTTTAGCAACTGAATTTATCCGTTTTCTTCTTCGCAAGGGCCCGGCAATATGACTTTTTACGCCGAAAACTAATCGTTTTCCCGCGCACGATTCTTCGAACTTTTGTCTTCTTACAAAGTACCTTCATAAGGACGAGGAAGTAAAAAGAAACCGATTAATCCAAATATAGATATCAGCTGAGATGGATAGGTGTTAACACCGTTGTCGGTAGAGCATCATAGATCGGAAGATCCTAGATTCGAGACTCGACAGAGGCAGGATTTTCGACACTCGCCAACTCTGAGCCAATTTCTGCCGATGTCGTAAGTAGAATTCTAGCGGCCGGCTGCTCTGATCGGTAGGTTTCCGTATTTTTTTTTCGATCAACACCGGTCGAATTCCGGAACACTATCCTAACAAACTGATCAGAACCACGCACAATTTTTCTTCATCTTTGCTTTCTCCTCTCCCCTTAGATACACGCGCGCGCATTAAGTCGGACACACACAAACACACACACACACACACACACACACACACACAAACACACTGAACAAACGACCTAAATGGTTTAGGCATCCAAAAAAATCTCTGATCCCATATAATTGTCGAAAAGTGACCTAGTAGTTGTTGAGAAAATGCGAGGGAAAATTAAATGTTTTGACTCTACAATGACTTAATTCAAAATGAATTCAATCTCGCCATAAATCAGGCCATAATAAGAACGTACGTGTGAGTTGGAAGCAAGGATGGAAGTGAAAAGGCGGGTGGGGAGAAGTTGGTGGAGTGGCGACGGGTGCAGATGACTTCAGGTAATTAGAAAGCGCTAATAACACGATGTTAGAACTGTAATTAAACTCTAAATAATTTCCGTAATTTAGCACCGACAGATATAAGAGGTACAGAGATGTTTCTTCTTTTTTCTTTCTTTATGAACATTACGTCAATAGTGGCGCACACAAACGGCCATGAAGTTTCAGACCCCCGTCCAAGGCACGTAACCTCAAATACAGTTCTCACTAACTCTGAAAAATGAAGAAATTTACTGAATATCTCAATTGGAAACTTAAAAATATTTAAACAATAACTAAACAACAAATCAAAATTTAAATTCACCATTAATGAAAACTTCTCACCCCCACCTCATACCCCCACCTCATACACACAAACACACTCAGGAGCGCACACAAAAATTCTGGTGGTGCAACTGTTCATGAATGCTGATTTTTTTAAATACAAGGAAAAAGCAATTTTCTTACGTAAGTTTTGAGTGAACATTTTTAGCCAATCCTAGACAACAACATCCCTTTTCATTTTCTTCCTCTTAGCCTAGTGAGAAGGAAGATGTGAGAAAATGGAAAGAGTGACAAGCCTACTCGTAGGCAAAATGCGTTGCCCGATATTTTTATAAATTAAATACTACTTTCATCGCCAAAGCAGAGGACCAGGAAAACTTAACAAGTAGTTGGTGAAAGATTCGAGTAAAAAACTATTACTCTTTCTTTCTCGCACGCTACATACGTAGCGTAGAAAAAGTTACGTAATCCTACAGCGTAGCACTGCGGTTTTTCGTTGGAAACCCCATTTTGTATACCTGATAACGAAAGAGCAAATAATTCTTATTCTAATAAACACTAAATTGCTTTCCTGAATACGTTGTGAAGTCAGAAACCACGTATAGTGGATCCTTAAGACCAAAAAATTAGTTTACGGCAAAATGTCTGCCTGTCTGTGAATTGCCTAAACCTTAGGCAGGATTTTTACCGGAATTGATATCCCCAGATGGAACTGTATGATGACGAGGCCCCTAGAATTCAAAACATACGATTATATTAAATTTTAATACTCGTCAATTTTATTTTCGGAGGTATTTTATAAGTCCCAAGTACATTTTCATTTTTTTCAAATCACTCCAATTTTGTTTCTTTAAATATTTTTTTCTCGAATATAGCAAAAAGTACGCTTATAAAAATTACGTAAGTTGATATTTCATTGAATTTTATGTATTTACAAAATTTGCAAAAGTTTTAAAAACATTTTCGTGTCTTCAAACAACTACAATATTGAAGATCGGAATTTCATCCTTAACAAAATATGTTATCCAAAATTAGATACATGTAGTTATAATTTACATTAAAACATTTGAATTTTCGAAACTTTCAGATGTTGAACTTTCTTTTTATTCTGTCGGGAACATTCGTTTAACAATTCAGGCGTTGGGAGTAGCAGTGAAGTATATGTAAAACCAAAATTTTGTAATAAAGCTCCGATTATTGTGGGTTCTTTGAGTGATATTGCTTCGATAAATTGTATTTGTGTTTCTATCCTGGTAATTTTGGCTTGAACTTGTAAATCTCCTGGCGACGAAGATACGGTATTAAGCATTGTTATTAGTACGATTGGGATCCATACCTTGTATGAAATGAACAATAAACTTTTGTTACTTATCTTCTTGGTGTATTTTTTTCTGAACCCAATTTCAGTTGAGATCAAGAATAGACCATTTCCCACACTCTGCCATTGCTCTGTGAGAATGTAGGTCCAAAGAGAAGTCCAGAGACTCAAGTGGAACCGGAGGCGATGCTAAACCTGCGCCAAGTTGCAAGGAGGAGCGCGGAAGATGCCAAGTAATTACAGAGGGAGGCATCATCCTACCTACCGAAGTTCATTCTCGCCGTGAAAATAGTGATTTACACTGAATTTCTTATTATTTAAAAACTCACTGGTTTCACACAAATAACGGGAACCGGAGAAGTTAACAAGTAGTTATTAAATATTTGATGAAAATATTTTCTTCTTGAATAAATAGCGCCATCATTAAAACTCAATTCCACATCCTTCCCTGTTGTCCAGGAAGACGATTAATGCGAAGAGAAGCAAGCGAATTCGTAGGCGGTGGGGAATCTGCGCGAAGAGAAGGTGAAATGCATTCTCATTGTGAAAAAAATATTTTTTTATTTATTTATGTCAAAAACAGTTACAAACTGCATGTGACGTGCTATGGAGTCTATTTGAAGTTACATTTACGTCCAGAAGCAAAACAAGGGGCCATCTCAGCATTTGCTCGAGGATCAGGGAAACTGGACGAAAACCTGATCGAGATGGGGGTCATTAACCCACAAGCCGAAGTACAATACTTGTTACAGGTTCTTTACAATTATACAATCCAAATGGTATAAAATACATTAAATGTCATCGTTAAAATTAATATTACTTTCCTTTTGAATGCTTCCTTTGGAAGCTATACACAGAATGTTTCAGGAATTAAAATTAACTGCCTCACCAAATTAATGGATCCGAATAAGTGAAGAAGTAGTTATTAAATATTTGAAGATAGTAAATTCATCATTAAGAACCGATTCCCCATCCTTGCTTAGTAGGCAGAGACGGATAGTGCACGATGGTGCCGAGATATAAAGCGAAGTCGTAGGTAGAGAAGAACCTTTGCGGAGGTAAGAGAACGATGCCAAGTAATTACAAAGTCAAGGCAACACTTCTCAATTAAATCCATTCTCGCCGTGAAAAAAATGACATAAATAGAATGCTTGAGAACTAAAGTTAACTGGCTCATAAAAATAATGGATCCGGGAAAAGTTAAGAAGTAGTTATTTAATATTTGAGAAAAATGTATTCTTTTCGAACAAATACCGTCATCATCAAGAATCGATTTCTCCTCCTCGTACCGTAGCGAGCCGAGCTGAATAATGCGAGACGGTGCCGAGAGATGCAAGCAAAGTAGTATGCGATGAAGTACTTTAGCATAGTGGAAAGGAGGTGAGAGTACAGTTGCAGAGTTACAGACTTAGGGCATAGTTCCTACTTACCAAAGTTCATTCTCTCAGGGAAAATAATGATAAACACTGAATATTTTACAAATTGAATTTTGCAATTTGTACAGTCTTCAAAAATAAAATTTTTACAATTTGAAAATTCAGTGGCTTTACGAAAATCATGGATCCATAAAAAGTTAGCAGGTAGTTATTAAACATTTGAGGAAAGTCTTTTCGAACAATTGCCATCGTCATCAAGAATCGATTCACCACTCCGCCCCCTAGAACGGCGAGTCGAACCGGGTAGTTCGAGACGGTGCCGACAGTGCTGTAAGCAAAGTCGTAGGTGGAGTTAGGGGGGGTGCGGTACGCAGTAGGACGAGGTGGATGGCGGTGGAGGGGTAGGGGGAGGGTAATTAGGGAGCGTGAAAGCACCCGGTGCTCGTAAAACGCAGCCGGCGGTTCGCACTCCTCAACTTCCCCGCCTCCGCCTCCCCCTCTTCTTCCCCCTCCACCCCTACTGCCACCGCTCCGTATAAAAGGTGGTCGGAGAGACGATGGCGGGGCGGGGAGGGGCGCTGGGGGGCGGGGTCGACGGCGGAGTTGCTAGTTAGAACGAC
>BOPP01000114.1:2755683-2770762 GCA_017312745.1 Gryllus bimaculatus
GAGGGGAGGGGAGGGGGAACGGGCAGAAGACGCAAACACCACCCCTCAGCTCGTCCATCGACCGACGGCGTCCAGCGCTCCCCCCCCTCCCGCGCCCCCTGGCGGCACAAGAATGCCACGGCAGAGTGACAGAACAACGAGGCAAGCGCTGGCTCAAACGAAATATTTTGCATACTGTGGTGCTCTGCACATATTCACAACAATCGACACAAACCATTTTTAAGTTACTACATAAGTTTATCTTACAACCACGCGGTTTCGCGACCCAATTGAGAGCAAAAATGATTGTCTTGTAATTAGTATCTTTCGTACTGTGGTATCCTTCACAAATTAACAACAATCAACACACATTTTTAAGGTACTACATAAGATTATTATCTTAAAACTACGGCGTTTCACGACTCTATTGGCCCCATCTTCTAGTAAACTGTAATGTTTCAAATGTTTCTTTTTTAATTTAAAAAATTACAAAATTAAATAGAGTTAATAAAGTGACAAAATAAAAAAAGTATGATGTAACAAAAAATTTTAATAGTATGAAAAATTTTTAAATTCTATAAATACGAAGCAGAAGTCTTATCCGAGTCAAATAAAAGAGATATTAAAATCAAACGTAGATACATTTAAAAATGTATCTATTGGCAGGATATGAAGGGAAGACGCGCTTAATACTTGAGGGTGCGGCGGGTTGCGTAGAGATTCGTTCAGGAGCCTCTGAAGTTTCTATAAACGCATAAAATTATCATCAACGCGAGTCTATGTGCCACAGACAAACGCGAATTCTCACTGTACCATGTCTGTATTCCTCACGTAAGTGCAAGCAATAACCTCACAAAGTTTTATCGAACGGTACGGCAACGCATAAAATACGAACATACATGAAGTTTTATATATTAGATATAAATGCCTCTAAGATAACTCATAGCTTACTAGCCGCCCCTGGATTGATCCTGGGTTCGATTCCCGGTCGACGCAAAAGTAGAAATTAGCTTTCCATTAAAATCATCTCAGTTCCTGAAGCGGTGGATAAAGAAAAGCTCAGGCACGCGGAGGTTGATAGTTAGCGTAAAAGGAAAACGTCATGTTCGACACATGTCATTCCTACTCCCCAAGCGTGGGAGTAAAAAACTAAGCCCACTCCTGGGGGACACCGTTAGCTAGCCAGCAAACTGGGACAATCGACCCAACATACCAAATACATTTATCATGAATAATATAATACAAATCGTCACAGTTTCTATAGCCGTATGACGGAAGATAAAGCTCACGCAGTCGTTGGTACGGTGTTGAAATACGCCACGCTTGTCACATATATCCCTTACCCCGAGCGTAAATAATAACTAATAAGACAGAAAACAAGGCCTAGGCCTGAAAACACCGTTAGATAAAAAAATGATTAATATGTCTTTAAAATTCCAAATACATAATGAAAAAACAGTAAATACTACAAGGGCATCAATTTCCGTCATTTTAATCATTTTCCAGTTAATTTTTGTTAGCGCGTCGTTAGAATTGGTAGAATAGGGTATCTTTGGAGTTATACAATTTGTATTAGCATCTCAAAACTGCGAAATGTTGAGATACGTGTTGTTAAAATTTACTCTTCGATATGACGTTCAGGTTTAATAAGAAGTATTTCCTGCGCACGTTTTCTTTAGCGCCAGAATTCTTACCTCTCTAGTCGGTAACATCTTTGAAATAGACATTTTGGTTCCTATGTAACAGAAAACATACATGCATCGACAAAAAAACTACAGATTTGATCTCATAGTAGTATTCTTTGTGAAATAACTTAATCACACATTTTATCAACTGGCAAAATGCTCATAAACATGCGCGTAGAAAAGTTACATTTATATCTAACATAGTTCAGAATTGTAGGTTTATTTAATGCTCTATCCCAAAATTGTAGGCTCTTAAAGTTTTCTCAAGTCTCAATTTTCAGCCGACTTTAGAATGAATCCAGCTAATATATAATTTAAAAAATATGTAATACAAAAAATTTCCATAATTACGGGCGAATTATGGGGAAAAAATCATTAATATTATCAAAATGTATATTTCTTATTTCTAAAAAAACAAACAGAAACTGAACATCCTTTGAGATCATACAGTAAATCAAATCATTTAATGTACTAGCTGGCAGAAACAAGTTTCCTTCCAGAATCATTCACATAAAAGTGTTTGTTGATACTGAACTTTATTTAAGTGTTCATCAATGTTACCTGCGCTGTAGCAAAACATAATAAATCAGGGTTATCTACGTTTACCTTCAAGATTACGTCAAATCCATCTCCTGAACAAAATCTGGAATAGACAAGTTTCATTCCCGATGGACTGAGCATGCCAAATTTGGTCACAGACAAATGTATTTGCCCGGGAAGGGGGTCGGAATGGATATCGGTGTATCTGTCGAGTATCACCAACGTGTATTATCCAACGTATATATATAGTTATAAATCTAACGATGGAGAGTATCTTTTTTACGACGCAAAACCATTTTCCGCTTTCAAAGAAATAATGCTGTGCTGTTCTTGCGCACAGAAAAGAAAATGATAGCATATAACCCTTCACGCAAAAAACCTCGCAACAGACAAAGTCCCTTTTTTCTTGAAACGCAATTTCCTTATAGCTGGAAATCTGAATGTGAATATGTCATTCTTTATGCAATGATAGTACAGAGGAGAAGTAAAGAGAGACACGTTTAAAAGAGATACATATTGGATGAAACAGAACATATCATTCGCCACGAGATTTTTTCAGATTATACATCTAAAACAGTTCCATAGAATTCAATTAATTCCATATAATATACTTTAAATGTTTACAAATATTAATTATTGACTAACAAACAAGAACGATCGAAATATCTATGTTATGCTATGCTACATCAACACATACTACGTAAAAGTTGTCATTTACGTCCCTAAATGTTATTTGTCATTTACTGTGTCATTTAGATGCCTATATACACTACGACAAATTGATACTTCATGCTATAGGCTCGTCTGTTGTAACGTCAAGTGTATCGGACTGTTATACTCAAGATTCCGGGTTCAAATACGATCGAAGCTGCGAATTTTCAAAGACGAAAAGTATGTTTTGTACGCAGTCCTGTGGAAGGGAAATAAAACCTGCTGTCTCATGTGATAGATTTTCTGTATGTACAACATATTTAGGCCTAAATTAAGCATCTGAACTAAATTCAAATCGCCCGTTTCGCCGCCCAGGCAATACCTTGCTTTCCTTTCTATAAGGAGAGCAGCAAAATCTGCGTGGTCAGGCCAGATAGACTCTCACCAAGTAAAATAAGTCATCGATTTGTTAAAATAAGGAATCGTACAATAATAGCATTCTATTGGTATTCCAAATTAAATCAATTTAATTAACACATGCTTCTCCTTGAACGAAATATACATACAATTTCGACAATATTTATTAAATACATTTTACGTAATCAATAGACATCAGTGTACTTATAGTAGGCAACAGATGACAACAATTCTCAACATCCCAATTGATCAAAAGCAAAACACTGACTTAACAGCCGTCACCATTAAACAGGCGCCAGGCAAAGGAAAGTACAAAAGATAAGAATCCCTGCCTTTTTATACCCTTAGCAAACGAAGGAATTTTAAAGCCAGACATCCGCAGAGCTTGGACAACCTTCAGCGCTCTCCCGCAGCAACAACGCGACGAAAATCTGGCAACGTCGGCGAGCCTCCGGGTAATTGCCGGGCTGTGTACTAGCGCGGGTTGTATGTTTTAGAAATTTTCGCTCATTTGCCACAAAATGTTTTCTCCCTCACCGCTAAACGAGCAGTGATATATCGCCTGCTCCACGTCGGCCGGCTAAACGGGGATTTCAAATGATTTTCGGGGCGCGACACAATCAAAAAATTGGTTAACGAACCGTTGCCTCCCTCCCCCATCCCCTTCCCCCTCCCACCCACGACCACCCCTCGCCAAGCGGAGCGAAGTCGACACAAAAAAAGAATTCCATTTCCGACCGAGGGCTGATAGCAACGGCAGATTAAAGCCACATATAGTGGGGGAGATTTCATGAAAGTCTGTTGTAAGTGGACCTTGGAATGTTACGGATGTGAATGATCCTTTTAAGGTACATGATATACGTCCAAAGTTCCATGCACAAAAAGAGTAGTATTTCTGGCATGCAAAGTATGTTAGAAGGTGCCACTTTTTACTTAAATGAAATAAAAGAGAATTTGTTTTCCTTTTATGAGATTGACAATATTGAAAGGCATTACTACAGTATAACCATAATATTTTATACAATTCTTCCAATGTTTTTTACATTAACGCTAAAAGCATTTTAAAGGTCGAAATATTCCGGCACATTGTTACTGAAATATTTAATTCGGCCGCTATCTAAAACGTTAATCTGAAATTACGTCAGTTGTTGCTGGCCTGCTGTCAAATGGTTATCCTTTTATTATGTAATCCAATTCGTTCGCGAATTCTGCCCATTACTGCTCTTCTTAAATCGAAACAAATATTTTAAACCATATTAATATTAAAACACTTTGTAAACTGCCACTAGTAAAAACGGTTACTTTTAGAGTACGTACAACGTGCTAAGAGTTCAATTTTTGGTGCTAATGTTCAAAGTGAGACTTTGTTCGTATGTTCAGATAAAACTGTGAATACACAAAAAATACTTTCGTGTGGCCGCATCATCTAGTAGTTCATAACTAAGTGATTCGTATACTTCAATTAAAATAAAATTAAGTAAGGCTGTGTAAAAATAGTGTATAACACTTGTAATAAAACTGATTTTATTTTTCTCGAAGGATTACGACACTCATCCTATTGGCCTCGTGTCACAACATTTCCTACTCACAGAATAAAATATCACTTTTTCCACTCGCATCATAAATAACTATTTCACGTACTAGTTGTAGGCAAAATTATTCAAGTACACACTCCACTATCTTTTTCGGATATTTTAAGCACTAATAAATTCTTCCAGTATATTTCGTGCACATCAATTGTAAAAAAAATAACTACTACTTTTCCATATTCTCCGAAAGCAATAATGCAAATTACCTTACAACGTAAGATCATATCACAAGAAACTGCATGGGAAGATACTTCATGGGTAGAGCTTGGGGAAACAAATTTCAAAGGAAAATAACTGTTGAATGGGTACCAGACAAAATTCTTAGGTTTACGAAGTAAAATAAAGCTAGGAGCTGGAGATACTTGGGACAAAGTGAACAAAATAATCTTGACTGCCAGAAAGCCGAGATAGTTATAAAGAAAGTTAGGAAACAGAGGACGTGTAGAACACGGTGCCCGTTTAACATTCGAATCAAGGAAGATATGAGTTGCTGTGACACAATACTGACATTCCGGCACGAAATTGGAAGTGGGCAAATTAGAAGGGCATTGGAAGGGCAAATCTATGCTGACCTTGGCAAACTTACATCAGATCCCGGATAAAGAACATGATCAGTGACTCGTGTTCATTAATGAAAACGATTTTCAATGGAGAGCTGGTAGGGTTCAATCAACAAGACGTAGAATATAGAAAGGGATAAAATTTAAGCTTCCTGTCAGATTAGAATTACGTGCGATTTGCACTGCTTTCTGGAAATAAATTAACCCAAATTGAATATAAGTTATTTTTGAATGTAATTTTGGAGTTGGGTATACTATTCAAAGCGCCATAAACTTCTTTAGTAGAACTTTTAAAAACAGGGTCTCGTTGAAAAACCAAAAACATGTTTCAGATTTCTGTTATCTTAAGCTTGCATTATCTTATATTGTAGCAAGAAAGACATGAAGATCAGCAGTGTTCCACTACACCCAGTAGAAACGAAGACATAGAAACTGGAAATATTCAACAACGTAGCCGTAATTTCTCTTTTGGTACAAATTTTCAAGATGCAGCTGTCACCATTGATAAAGGAATGCAACCGTCCACTGATCTACATATCACTCCAAGCGACCAACCCCAACTACTTTTTTCCATTCAAATTGAAGAATCTAATCACTTGAAAAAAATTGAAGAATCTGATTCAAGATAAACATAAAATGCGACAAGGAAATTTGTTACAAAATGAAACAGAACTTACAACGTTAAGAAGAATTGCGGAACCTTGGAAAACGTACTAGATATAATTAACCGGTGGTTCAAGAATACGGAACAAAATATTAGCAGAAGCGTAGCAGGTAACAGTTTGCCGATTGATAAGCAATCCAGAGCTCACGAACAATATATCCTTTTTGTGTTTGAACTTAATGTGTTTTAATTAAAATTACCTCATGAGTGAGAAGAATGGACAGCGACGTGGGGTAAGGAGAAAGCAGCGGCAGATTAAATTATTGGTATTACTCATAAACTCAGGCGATTGCGGGAGCATACCCTGTCGCTGGACGAATTTCCCTAGATTCATAACAAAAAATGAAGAACATTTGTCAAAAGAACCCTACCTTATCAAATTTATTGTGCTGGGGGACATTCTGGAATTTGCGAGATGCCAAGAAAACTGTAATGGAGAAATGTGTAAGCAACCCGCGAGACAGTAATTTGTATCGTCTGAGTAGGTTGCCTATTTGCCCCTGACAGTCCTAGCTCGAATGTTCATTGTAATTGAAGATTTTGTTTCATGCCATTTTTATTGACTTTTTTGTAACATAACCATGATTCAATACTTGTGTTTTCAACGGAAATATTTGCGAATTTTTAACACTGTTCACATGTAGAAAGAGAGCTGAGAAAGTTCGGTAGATTGAAGGCCTAATCTTCGTTACCTACCCTGCGAA
Source organism: Gryllus bimaculatus (assembly GCA_017312745.1). Lineage (NCBI taxonomy): Eukaryota > Metazoa > Arthropoda > Insecta > Orthoptera > Gryllidae > Gryllus > Gryllus bimaculatus. The sequence continues at coordinate 2,762,473 of BOPP01000114.1, forward strand.
AACACCTATGTTCGTTTCTCGTTTCTGATGTGCCTCTTATAGCGACCATTTCCCGCCGACTGTCACGACGGCACCTTCGCTCAGACGATTTCTCAGGGGCAGAGCCAAGCGTCAAAAGAAGCTGCCTGAGAGCGACTTCCTTCGGACGACAGAATTGAAATCCTGACTCCTAACCTCCTCCGCTTTCTTCGACAGAGACTTCTAGCTTGAAATTGCAGCTTCAGTAGACAGTCAAGACTTTAATATCCTCTTCTGTCTTGTTGATGTTTGTTGTTTGGTCTTAGGTTTCCCAGCTGCTCTTTCGATTTTCTGGGCGGGAATTGGAGATAGGAAAAGAGAAAGAGTTAAGTTCTTAGGCGGCATGGGTTGTTTTGTTATAGAGAGAGGCAATTTTCTGTTGAGGTTCAGGTGGCCTAGAGAATGTCAGGATGGGTAGGCTTTTCCATTGAGATTTGCGAAAATCAAAATACTATTTTGTTCAGAGGACACGTAATAGACACAGAGAAAAGAAAAAGTTATTTTATAGTAAGTTGATTTGTCATCGTTTATAATTTCTATATTTTTACTTCGTCTCAATTCAATTTTGTATTGTAATGCTAAAGCAAAAATCGCCTATTTTCGAGAGAATAATTAGTTTTCTGGGTCCCTTTTAGAGACAAAATGGATAATTCTTACTATTTGTTTTCAATTGCTTCCTCTAATACGTTCTGTAGTCAGAATAGAGGGGGGATCAGAGGGGGTCAGGAGGGGTCAGAGTACAAAAAAGTAGTTTAAAAAATCTGTCCGTCTGTTTCTCTCTCCGTCCGTCTAGCATCTAACAAATATTAATAGTTCATAAAAGTAAAATCTTCAAAATCAATAAACCCATGTATATATAATACTTTTAAAATAACAACTTTTGTTGTCTACTTAAAATGCAAGAAGACAATTATAGAATCGACATCAAAGACAATTATTTTTTTAATTATTTTATTTTTTTCTTTCTGATTCATATATAGAACATTGCCAAAATTCTCAGCATTAACTTCCATTTCTGCGCATGTACAATTATTATTGTTATTAACAAGTATTTTTTCTAAATAAACTTCAATTCAGTTACGAATTATCACATCGTATAATGTTAATAGTAACTACAGCCTTTCTGGGAATATCTATTTCAGACAACCAACGTTTATTCGAATTACAATTACACTAATCAAAGTACAAACGTCATTTAGTCATACTCTCTTCCAGCAGTTTAGCTTTATTTTCTTTTTTTAGTGCTTGGGAGGTTAAACCTGAGCTATCAGGCTGAATTCGAACTGCCAGACATTCTTCTGAACTTCAGTGCTGGTATTACGGTGTTTCACATATGATACCACGATGACCATGTATGGCATGTGTATAATCCGCTTTTAAATTAAATATTATACAAATCAATGTAATTTATAAAATTAAAGTGGCATTGCATTATTAAAATCGGTACAAAAAATTATATCCATCGATATCTTATACATAGCAGTATGCAACGAATTCTTTGAGGAAAAAAAGATGTCCACAACAGATGTTCAAATATATGAGGTTATTATTTACATAAGTTTATTACAAAAACTGATTCAGGGTTTGGCAGTTGAAAGAATCCATCAGATTGGAGAAATTTTCTAGATACCTCAAAAAACAATATTTGTTAGGTTTACCACTACTCTCTGTTACAACTATAAGACTGCTATGTATCTTACAATTCTTGTTAGTGATAATTTAAACTGAAATTTCTCATTTGCAGTCGGACACAGAATTTCAATCTATTGAACGAATTGCTGCTATGGTCATCAACGACTCCTAACCTTCAATGACAAACTTTACCCTGCAGTTTTTGTGAAAGCTAAGCTTTCTTCTAAGAATTCTGAATGACCTCCCTTATTTTTCCGTCCTTTTTCTTCTTTGCCATATAACCCAACGCACACTCACTTATTTTAACAATTGACTGCCGTCGATTCCTTCCATCTTCTCAAGCCTGAAGTATAATATATTTCAACTTTTTTCTATAGATCTACGGTTCTTCCATTGGCTTTTTCATTTCATTTTTCTGATGCATGCTGCAGAACACGATATTATTTCGTTATTTTCTTCCTAAACCCCAAATCCATTCTGCCACGGAGATCGCGCTCCTTTTGAAAGTAGGCATCGAATATTAATAAGCCAATAATCTGCAGAGACTGACGCGGTGAAGTGAGAGGTGCCGAGTACTGGGAGCTCTATTCGATAATCGATTGCGCGAATCGATATTCAAAGCGGATTCGCGTGGCAATAAAAATGAATTGAAGCCCAGATTCAAAAGTTATTTCCGTAAAAGTTTCCCGTCGTTGGTGCCTGCTTTAACAGTCGCATACAAATATCGTACTGGTACCCAACGAACACCAACGAGGCTCATTTGAGGGCCATACAAAATATTGCAATACAACTGAAGACAAAATTTATATATTTAAGAACTAACTAGCTGAACCTCTGCGTTTGCGACACACAAATTCAAGAACTGTAGAAAAGTTACAATAAAATACTATAAATGTGCTCCAAGGAAAATTGAAAGTATCCAAAAATTTCTGCAGAAACCACCGAGTTTATCAAAATATTGTTTCATTTCGTTCAAAACTTATTCTCTAAGACAAATTAAATGAGGAAGATTTATAAATTCTTGAACAACACTATCTATATTTACTCTCTTTTCACACACAAGTTAAATACGTTTATGAAAATGGAATTGCAAATAAGTACATTCACCAACCTCTGAACCTGAATGTTGCAGTGAACTGTTGCAGGGTATTCTAATATCCAACGTAACATAAAACAGTAATCCATAAATATGCAATTACAAACAAATCTATTGATTTTTTAAACAAACCCATTGTGTGAAAAATAAACTACATTCCAACTACCCAAGTTTGTTGAACTTTAAAACGACGTAATGTCAACTGTCAGCCGGTTAATTCAGTTAATTATTCGATATTACTAAAATGTAGTACTTACTGTAAAGCCAGTCAATTAGAGCGAGTAATAACACATCTATGATCCACAAATTTCATTTAAAACAAACATCTCTAAATATAATTAAGTATAATGCTCCAAAATTTTCCCAAATTCTTTATTTTACATATTGTGACGTCATGGATACTCACAGCGACCACAGACACAGAGCTTTCGTTATAACCATATATTTATTAAAACAAAGAAAAAAAACCAAATTATATACACTTTAATAATCTTACTTACACCCCTCAGCTCTGATAGAGACCTATTCATCCCTGATCGCTGGGAGCGAATCCAAAACCCGAGTTGAAGATTGGTTTTGATTTGCATTCGCCACTCTACTTTTGAAGCGCTGCACAAAGCCTAGCTTCCGTGACGGATGTCACGCTGGACATCAAAAGTCCGTTCTGGCGCACCAACGGCTGCGTTTGCCTCGATCGCAGGAGCGATCTGTATCTCCGATTGAAGAATCGGGCGTTGAATCGTGGCACTCAACCACTCTTTCACTCGGAGCACGCACACAGCATCGCTCCCCCGTGACCGCAGTCACACCAAGGAACCTAAAGTCGCGCAGGTTCGTCAACTAAGTGACTCAGACTCGCGACCTGGCGTCGCATATGCAACCGTCGTGGCGCCAAGTTTATGTGCACACGCACGAGGTTCTCCGCCGCTGTCTCCAGAACCCACCCACTGGCCTGTACACGCTGTTCATATATAGGCGAGGCCCACGTGACGTACTACGTCACGCCACCCCCTCGCCCTTTGTTATTAACAGTGAAAAGCTTCTATAAAGCCGGAACTCCCAAAAGCCTTGTTCTCCTACTGTTTCCTGCGTTTCTTCCCTTCACGGAAGAACCCTTCTTCGGTGCCATGGCTGATCCTCTGCCAGCGTCCCCAAATAGATGCCACGAGGCACGCTGGCTAATACGTTACAATATGTACATAATACAGATACTTAGCAATTCGTTACAATCGTTTTCTGCTAATTTGTGATTAGTGACTCCGGGCGCGCCAACAGCCAAGTTCGTTTGTCCCGATAAAGTAGTGCATGTTTTTTTTCTTGGAATGTGGTGATCTTCCCCCGCTCGATGCCTAGATCCGGTGCTGACTGCCCGTCTGGTAGGGGGTCTTAGTTTGTGTAAAACATTTTAAAACTTCGATGTATGGCAAGGGCAAATTTATTTTGAACATTACCTATAGGGACAGAGATGTCCCCGTACTGAATCTTTGAGATCAATTATAAATTCACAATGTTTCTGCAATTTCAAAACTGTCATCTACATTGAAATATACCAAAATACAACTACAACATATTTGCGGGCACGCCACACTCAAGAGAATACAAGTTTCTTAGTACCGATTACGCATAGCAACAGTTACATTTTTTTTAAACATTCGAGAAGCGTTAAAAGACGAATCTATCATTCGGGGTTAGGAATAATTCTTATAACAAAATTCCTGGAGGATGAAACAATAATTCCTAACCTAAACAAAATGTATGTATTTGGCATTTTGGACTTTGCGAGTACACTGACGTTGTTCCCCATGCCTTGGCCTAGTTAATTTCCGTGATTGGTGATTAAGAGAAGTATATGGTAAACATGATTTATTCCCTTCACCATAACTAGCAAATTCCGCCTGCTTGATCTTTTCTTCGACACACAGCTACAGAAACTGAGACGATTTTAAAGGAAAACTACAACTCTATTTTTGCCTCGAACGGGTATCGACACTGTCCACACCACGGGAAGCTACGAATAGTACGCTTTTTATGAGCCATCCCAGATACATATACACAAAGATTGACAAAAACTACTCTGAAGATCATCCTTGATACGCCTGCTCCACCCCAGTCGCATGCATCGATTGAAATTGGATATGATGAAATGAGTTCTTTGTGATATAATAATAATAATAATAGTAATAATAATTTTCATTTGATCATTAGGTATTTTACCATCGCTGAACAAAAAATCGTTTAGTGCATACATTGTTAAATATATATAAAATAATAGAAAGTTACTATTGTGTTCTATTTGTCCAGAATAATTAAGTAACGTTCCTTGGCATATCTTACAGCCTCGAAGAACCTATTCCACTCGACCCATTGTATCAAGATTCTTTCCGAGTTGGTGACGGATTGAAACAGCACCGCCTGCGTGGTAAAGCTGTCTGTAGAGCGGGACCCCTCAAACAGAATAATCAGCGCCGCTAATCGCTTGTCGCCTCTCGGGGATGATTGAAAATGGATGTGTTTGATAGGCGGATCGCCTTGCGTCGTCCCCTTTGATTGGAGAGTCTGCTAGCGCCGGCCAATGATTAATGAGGTTATCCAGGGTATCGCTCGGGGGGGGGGGAAGTCAGTGTTTCCGTCTTCCTACATTTCTCAAGTGTTGTAGACGCACAGTATACGTATGAAAATACATATACTGTGGTAGACGCTCGTAGATTCTCAAGTAATGATTGAGTAAGTCTCAAGCATTGCTTCCCAGATAGCGCTGCAAAACCTACCGGCAATTTAAAATCAATTAATTAAAGTTATTTTTACATTAATTACGATAGTTCAGAATAAGTGAAATTTTAACTACAGCAAACGCAGGACAAATCGGGTTACGAGATGGTCAGTTTGTCCCCCATGTATCCTACACTGAACCCGACACACACTGGCTGAAGTGGCTCAAATCATCAATATTCACTGCAGGGCCGCTGCCCAGGAGGCTCTAGGGCTTCAATCCCGACAGTGGCAGAATTTTCAACGCGCAAGCTAGATAGCTAGGTCGAATGCCTGGAGAAGAATTCTAGCGGCCGACTGCTCTGATAGGAAGTGTTTATTAGTTTCTCCGAACAATAGGGAACGAATAGATAATGTTTTAGTAGTATTCTTACAAACGAGTCATAAGTCATGCGCAATCTTTCCTTCCTCGTCCTTGTTATATCCTTATTCCTTAGTTACACACCCACTTACATGTAATACTCTACCACGGATGTCGGAAGACTGGTTGGGAACAGCTTGTCCCGGCTGGGAGGTACCCCGATGGAGGGAGATACCTGGTTGGGGAATACTCCTCTAGCCTAACTGTAAGCCATCTGATCTCGCTATCTAGTGTAAAATAATGTCTGCTCCTGTGATAAAAACACGCACTACATTTACGAAACTAATGACCATAGCAGTTAACGTTTCAGAGTACATAAATCTATCTACAAGAAACCCCATTCGGACCGTCAACCTCTCCATTTGTGATAAGGACAGAGTATTATAGATTTGAATAACTAAATCAAACCACTAACTTGTCACATGGTTACAAGTACTGCGAATGCAGAGTAACCAAACGTATGGCAAAATACAACATTTTTCAGATACCATTGCACTGATACGAATATCATACTACGCTCCATTAAAATGCGCTTTTTAAAACCGTTTAGGATTTTGTAATTTCCCAACGACGAAGGTATGCTTATGAGGTCTTCGCCCAAATCATTTTTTTAATACCAACTCAAAATTCGCCTAGAGTGCAAACATACTGCGCGACTTTTTTCGGGAGGTAAACTTCACAGGCCAGTTCTTCGTTCCCAGAGTACCAAGGACAACTTTTGTGGAACGTCAATATCTCTTAAGTTAATTATCGGAAATTAACTGCTCCTTAAATAATGAAGGTACGAACTTCAGAAACTGAATGTAACTAGTTACCAAACGAACTTGTACAACTTTCGCAAAGGTGCAGTTAATGAACTACGGAGCGTGTGGGGCTTGTCGCGACAAGAAAACTAATGTACCACTGTTATGGTTTCCGGGTGTACCTAAGCTGGAAAAAGAACTTTTTATCTCACAAAAGTACACTGAAATTCGTAAGAAAATCCGTCGTTCCAAAAACTGTCAGGGTTGCATTGAAATATTCTGATAACTATAAGACAGGGCAAGACAACATAAGTTTCTGCGCAATTCGGCATAGACTGATTAAAATGCCTTGTTTTGTTTTGTTTTCTGAAAATAGATATAGCCTGTATATTTGTTAGAGTTGGTACATATAAAATTATTCCCATTCTCTTAACCTCTGATTATAATTTTAAGATAAATTTTTCTAACCCTTGCAAGGAACTTTTCACTAAATAAAAACATTGTAATTTTTCATGTAGCTTTCATACGCTGTTCAGCACGCCTATCTTCTGTAACAGGTTACCATATATCCATGAAAACAAATTCTTCAAACAGCAAAAGAGAAAAATGTTAAGAATTGCCTGGGGCAAATATGTTATTCCTAGTGAATAATGACTTTACCGTTTATGTATTGGCATTTTTCAATTTGAATCCAGGACTCTAGTTCACTAATTAAAAGTCCTCCTTGGGACTAATCAAATCTAAGCTCGTGCATTTCTGCTATGCGCATCTCCACATAGTTTTAATTTCCCAAAATCGCGACCATTAACACGTAAACAGCTGTTTCCATTGAAGGCTTACAAGGAAAAAAGATTTTGTCACTTGGCTTCCGGAGAGCAGATGAAACAAAACAGCTGGGATGTCACTCGACCTCAATAGATTAACTCACGATTTCTAAGAAACATTCAAGACCGTTTTGATCCTGACATCGTCTGAATTCGTTCGAGTTGTATAACTACTGTCTAAATTCTCTCACTGCCAAGACACGAATCTAGGACATCTCGGTCAGAATCACTACAAAGACAGCAGCAATGCCACCTCTTAGCTAAACCGTGATAATATTGAATTGTTTACGTCCTGACATGAAGTTTCTTTTTACATTCCTCTATCGGCTAGTTTTCTTTTAAAAGTCTGGAACGAAAATATCGTTAATTAAAGAAATATAAAATAGTAATTATAATTAAACAGCGTAACAAAATTACAGCACATACAAAGAGAGTACTATTATTGCGTTATATTGTAAAATAAAGAAAATATGAAAAAAATATTATTTGCTTTTTACGGGGCACAAGTACGGAAAACTCCCCGCTCACTATCGATCTACGGTGTTATGCGTTTAGGTTCGACCTACAGAGAATAAACAACTTACATTCGATACGGATGAACAGTTAACCGTCCGTTGTAAACAATCGCAACACATGAGTTGTATCAAAAGATGACGTATGTGTACCTTTATTCACAGAAAAAGGTTTTTCTTATTTCTATGAACTTTTTTCTTGTAAGAAGGTAGTCTGAAGAAAAACATTGGACGACAAAAGACGATACCACAGATAACGGACTTTGTTGATTGCGAATCTTGTTTATCGTCTCCGATTACATATGAGTACTTCAATTTTGTTCTTACTTATTTCG
>BOPP01000114.1:2770866-2808168 GCA_017312745.1 Gryllus bimaculatus
CATTTTAGACCTCATCTGGTGATTGATGAGATGAAACTTCCGAGTTGCAGAGTTCCCTGCGGGCTGTTGTCCCGCGGGGACACACCGCACACCCAGCCTCAGGCACGTTGTACCCTCAAGGGGCTCAGAGCCCAAATTATTTTCGGGACCCTAACCAGCATATGAACAGGGCGATTCTAGGTTAGTTACCTACAAGTAACATGATATAATTTCGAAACTACTGAGTGATATTTACACAGGTGCTCTTCAAAACTATCGATATATTCTCAAGTTTTAATCCTATGCCGCCAGATGTCTCTCCAGTTACTCGTTTGGCGTGAGCAATGACACAATAGTTGCAATGGAGACATACAGAGATGCAGAACGTATTAAGTGTTACTTGTAGTACCAATAATTTTACGAAAACATTGTGTTTCAATGCTGAAGTCACGTTTCACAATTGTGGTATCATTAACCGCCACAATGTGCGGATATTTGGCACAGAGAAACCGACAGAGATCTTAGAATATACACCGACTCTCCAAAACTGGATTTTTTTTTGTGCATTGAGTTCCGTCAAAGTTTATGTACCATTTGTTTTTTAAAATTAGAAGGATTTAACGGGAATTACATTTCTAGATATGTTGTAGAACTACCTGATGTCACATCGTCAGAGGTGAAAGAAGTTTCCAGCGATATGAGAGTTCCTCCACATTTACCATCGAGAAGTCAGGACGCATCTATCTCACAGAGCCTATGTTTAGATTGGAGGAGGTGGGAAGATAGCTTGACCACCGCAATCTCATGATCTAACGTCATTAGGCCTTTATCTGTGTAAATATGTTAAAGGCAAGATGTACATCCCTCCATTTACTTCAACAATCGATGAGCTACGCTAACATATCAATCGTGTGCTGGTTGACGTAGGTGCTCCCGCGCATCAACGAAAAAAAATCGTACAGATTGAATATCTGCCGTGGTACAAAAGAAAGTCACGTTGAACATTTGTAGAGAGATGGATGGTCCGTCAGTTTGTGAACTGAGAATACATTATTTCAAATAAGTAAAGCAACTGCGTTTTACTTTTAGGTAACTACTTTAGAATCATCCTTTCCAATGAGGTATCCAGTGAGAGAACAACTAACCCCCAATTTTGTTAATGAGTTATTAGTACCATTCTAGCTTAGTGCAGCGTCTCTGATGCTGTAACACTAGATCGGCAAAGAGTCATTTCGACAATTGTGGCATATCATTTTGCAATAAGCGGCTTAGGTGGCTCAGGGCCACAATTGATGTCAATGCAGTGTTTCTAACATTCAAGTCTCTACGGTAACAGTATATTTGACTCTAGCTTGTAAACTAGGTCGAATTTAGTCGCTGTCTGGAGCGACTGAATCAGGAGAAATTCTCTACTGAGCGAGGAATTAGGAAGAAAATTCTGTGGCCTCTTGCTCTGATAGGTAGTTTTCCGTGGTTTCTATAATCAACACCAGGCGGAGAACCCTAACAAACGAGCCACGGCCCGCGCGCGGTCTTTCCTTCCTCGTTCTTGACTTATTCACACACTTACACGCCCTACACTACCACAGATGTCGAGAGACTAGTCAGAAGCTTAGAACTTGTCACATGATGGTCGTCGCTGGATCTCACCATCCTCCCCCTCCTCCTCCAGTGATAAAAACATGCACTACAGTTACGGGACTAATGACAATACCAGTTGACGCACCCGGAAACACGAATCTATCATTCATTTTGCAATATAATTTTAATTTTAGTTAGTCTTTAGAATCACATTCTTCAACAACTCAATTTTTGGATGCTTTGACAGTTACAAAATTTTGTAAACATATTTAGGGTTCCTTCAATTTTTATTCAACATTTTACCTATTGTGCCCACGAGGGTCACGTCGACACCAATAAGATGCTTCGCCTTGGGACTATGCCATATTCTGTCCCTTCTCGCTAATCGCCTTTGCCTGTTATTTCCTTTTTCATTTCTGCGAGATTTCCTTCGAGACTTTACAGTTCTTGGCGTTTCATTTATCACGCGACTTTGATTTCCGGTACCATGAAAAATCCAATACACCTTTCGCGCCGTGGGATTGTTTCTGAGTTGATTGAGTTTTATCCTTCCTTTTGAAAGACGCGGTAGCTCATCCAAAGTGTGATGAGTGGTATTTATCACGATGCAGAATTTATAGAAATATATCAGAGTGATATTAGTACTGATGAAATTTGTCGGATCTGACGAGATAATCCGAATGATGTTTTAGAAGAACCTAAAGAAAATGGCAGGTCCGACAGTAATTAGAAAGGGTCAGCTGAAAGAGAGTTCACTTTTCAGACTAGAGTAGTATATAACGTAAATATTCCTCTTAGAATACATGAAGAATCAGCTGTTTTTGTATACGGAATTACTTTTATGAACATCAAATATAATGTCAAGCGCTATCTCATTCTTTGCACATTCTAATCCTTAAATATTAAATATAGTATTTGAAATGTGAATTGTTATAACAGGAAAAATTATGAAGAAATTTAATACAGTAATAGAAATAAATAACAAAACACATTATTAAATTATTGGCTCAACCAGTTGAAACCACAAACGTCTCGAAACGAAAACTCTGGTGGAAAAGATAATTTAATAATTCCGTGCGTTCTAGTGTTAAACAATTCTAAAAGTGTATGTGTATCCGAAAAATAACTTGAATTAATCCGTAAAGAATAATTTATAGAAAATAAAAGTACAAATGTTCAGTTTTCTTCAAAATAGCACTGTTGTGCGTCAGTACACTTTTTCTAGCAATTCCGCCAGCTCTGATAGGCTTCTTGGAACACGTTGACGGGAACCTCCTTCAGAAACCTCCTCGCGACGAATTTCACGCCATCTGCCGCCCTTACTTGACCGTTTATGCTTCTCTTTAATAGAGGAAACAAAATAAGTCCGCTGGCGCCAGATCAAAACAGTAAGGAACGTTTCGTTAACAACTTTCCCCCTTGATAGAGAAATGATAGGATAAGAAAGAGGGTGGCCTTTAGTGAGAATCCTTGCACGGGTTCGCTAGGTAGAATTATTTCAATTTCTTCTTCCAGCCTGACACTTATTACCATGCTATCATGTTTCATAAGGCTCTTAAATTTTTCCTCAACGTTTATATTTGAAAATCCGTTCATTTCTTTTATGCTAATGCTGCTTATCGAATTATAATTAAATTTATTCAAAGAATTGGTTGCCCCGACCGGAATTCAAAGCCAGGCCCTCTGGTTTCGAAAGGGTAGAATCCAGAGCTGGGTTTTCCAAACCCAGCAGCTCTAACCACTAAGCTACCGAGACAACCAACCCTTGAACAATTTTCATGAGCGCGATTATCGCTCCTTGTATGTATGTATAATTTCACCATTCTCGTGACCTTGATAGACGGGGCAACCAATTCGTTGAAAAAATTAACTTTTGCATTGCAAAAAATGCATTGTTACTCAGTAACATGGTCACAATTTGGGTTTCTTTACTACTGCTTACTTTACTATTACTTACTCTTTACTAATATATTCTCCGAGTGTAATTGCGTCCAACAAGGTGATGGGAATGGTGACAATTATATTTAATTATAGTTCATCATTTGAGTTCATCACTTTATAGTTCATAAAACACTATGGTTTTTCTATTACTAAATAGTCACCCGATAGTACATTAGTAAAAAATTGAATGTAGCGTTGCCACACCGTCTCGGACCAGGAGTTCGCTAACAATGAAGACGGCGAAATGAATCGCCTATTTCCGCTGATCTTCCTGTCGCGAAATACCAGATTTCAGACTTTCAAGGACTTTCAAGCAAAATTGACTGTTAACAGTTTGTCCCTGTGACACAATGCGTATGACACTAGGTCTTTGGAATAAAAATAGGCGATGCGTCATCTTCATTGTCAACGTACTCTCTCACCTCAAGGAACATCTTGTGCCACCGGTAAATCATATTTTGGGACATCACATCATTCCTATAAGCTTGTTTACGTCTTGTGACGGCCGTGGTGTCTCATTTTCCGTACCTTAACACAAAATTTAATGGCACGTCACAATCCAGTGAGTAGTCGCATTTTGATTTCCCGACACGTCACTAGAACACTTACACTCTTCGAGCAACCCGCATCGGGCAACGGCTAGCAGACAATTGGTATGGGTCGCGTTATCTTCCCAAGAACCCTTACCCACTTTTCCCCTATCAGTCACAACACTGCAGTCTTCCGGGTTGGGAAGAACAAATCATTCAACTTACTTTCCGGACACATCTTGTATTTTCATACTTAATTATGATAGGTTTTCAATTATATTAGTAGGATACCGAAATTAATTGCTAATCAGCATGTCAATTGCTAATCAGCAATGATAATCAGTTCCTCATCAGCAGATTAAGACGTATCGAAGGACAGTCATCTCGCTTGCCCCAAACGCTGGACCAAAAGCGAATGACTCACGTAAACGTCAGTGACGGACGGATGGACAGCTAACGCAGTTTCCCAAATTATCGTCTCCTATATTATTTCAGTAGTAAAGAAGAGGTTTTCGCCCCTCACACGCAACCAATCTTTATAAATGAGGTGTTATAAGGTGTATAAAAGAAAGAGAATTACTCAAAAACGAATATTTAAAAAAAAATTAATTTACTGATAAATCAGAGAATTTTAATTAACAAATATTCCAATATCCGATCCACCCGGCCCCAAAATACATGTTTATTGATACAGTATTAATTCACCCCACCATTTTGATGTATTACCGACATATTTAATTGCCATATTTGCAATGATACTTCACGAGCAACTCTCATCAGATAACTCTAAAATATCACTTTTCATCATATTTCTCTCGAAGGAAAACAAAAAACCTGAAACACTCCGAGATTTAAAAAAAAAAAAAAAGAGAATTTATTCAATTTTACGTTCGCAGTGCCCAGCAATTAGACTTTTTCTGTCAAAAAAAAAAATCACTTATTTGGAAGACGATTACAATAATTTCTCTTACGAAGTAAAGCGAGGCAATAAAAAACAGTAAATTATTGGGTGGCGCGCCGCGCTGTCTCCGGGCTAGAAGTGTCCTGGCGGCGGGGGAGGAATGATGGGACGCGTAAATTGCCGAAATCCCTCCTGCCGGGTCTGGCGACGTGTGCAGAGCAGTGCCGGCGATGAGTTCCTTTGTCCCGCGCGGCCTCTTGTTTTTGTTGGCTCGCACCCCCGTCCGTTGGCTTGTTTGCGAGCCTCCGCTGTTTGCGGGAGCTCCGTCGAGTCGCTCCACGGAGAATGTTCGCGACTTCTTTGGTCTTGTCCTGTCTCGCCCCGACTACCACCACGCGCCCGCGGCAACGACTCCGACTCCGATTCCGACTCCGCGCCCGCGCAAACGACTCCGATTCCGACTCCGCGCCCGCGCAAACGACTCCGACTCCGCGCCTTCCGAGGGAAGTGGCTGAGAGCGTGGCGCCCTGACTTCGCAATCAGGTAGTCTGTGTTCAATTCCCGGGCCAGCCATCCTGACCGGAGTTTCCGTGGTTTCCCTCGGTGATAAGGAGAATTCTGGGATAAGGATGATGCTGGGATGCTGGTGAGATTCAAAAAGTTCACGATCACCTTTCACCAATATCCTATCACCTCCCAATTCAATAATAATAATAATTAATAATCAATTTCAAGTAATAATAATAATATTAATCAAATAAATAATAAGATAATAATAATAATAATAATTACTATAATAATAATAAATAATCAATAATAATTAATAATCTAAATATAATTTAGATGAATAATATATAATAATAAGAAAAATAAGAATAATAAGAATAATAAGGAACTAATTAAGAGAAAATATAAGAAAATCAAGAAATAATAATAAGCAATAATAAGAATAAATAATAAGAAAATAAGAATAATATTTATAAGAATAATAAGAAATAAATAATAAGAATAATAAGAATAATATAAGAATAATACATAATATAGAAAATAAATAATATATAAGAATAATAATAATAATAATAATAAGAAAATAATATAAGAATTAATAATAAGAAATAATATAAGAATAATAGAAAGAAAATAATAATAAATAATAATAATAATAATTTAATAAATAATATAATAAATATAATAATAAGCAATACTACCAATTCTAGATAATTAATAATCAAAATAATAGATAAAGAAAATTTATAAGAATATAAATCGAGAAGAATATAAATGACATATAATAGAATAAATAAAGAATAAAATAAGAATAATAGAATAAGAATAAAATAAGCACTATAATAATAATAATAAGAATAATGAATAGAATAACTAAGTAATAATAGAATAATACAGAATAAGGAGAAAATAAGAATAATAAAAATAAAATAATAAGAAATAATAGTAATATAATATAAGAATAATAAGTAATAGAATAAAAAAAGAAATAAGAATATTAAGTTATGAATTAATAAGAATACACAACGAATAATAAAGAATAATAAGTACACCAGAATAATAAGAATCAATAAAGAATATAGAGATAAGAACTAAAAAATATAAGAATAATAAGAATAATAAAAAGAATAATAAGAATATAAGAATAATAAGAAAATAAGAATAATAAGAATAATAAGAATAATCAAGAATAAATAAGAATATGAAGAGTGAAGTGTGAGAGTAAGGAATAAGATAAGAAAGATAAGATAAAGAAAATAAGAATTTAAGAATAAGATAAGAAAGATAAGATAAGAATAAATAAGATAGATAAGATAAGATAAATAAGAGAATAAGATAAATAAGAATAAGTAAGAATAAGAAAGAATAAGAATAAAGTAATAAAAAGAATAAGAATAGAATAAAGGAAATTGAAGATGAAAAATAAAAAATAAAGAATAGAATAGAAGTGATTGAATAGATAGAATATATTAAGAATCCAATAGAACCAAGAATAGAATAAAGATAGAATAAGATAAGAATAAGAATAAGAATAAGAAACAAGAATTAAGAATAGTAGAATAAGAACAATAAATAGTATAATAATAAGAAGACTCAAAAGAATAAGCATAAAATAAGAATAAATAATAAGATAAGATATAGATAGATAAGAATATAGAATATAAGAATAAGAATAAGAATAAAGAATAAGAATAAGAATAAAGAATAAGAATAAGAATAAGAATAAGAATAAGAATAAGAAATAGAACCTCAAGGATAAAGAATAAGAATAACAGAATCTACAAGAATAAGAATAAAGAATAAGAATACAGAAAAAATGAAATAAGATTATAAGAATAAATAAGAAATTAAGATAGATACAGAATACAAAGGAATTAAGAATATACGAATAAGAATAGAAAGAATAAATACACAGATAGAATAAAAGAATAACGAATAAGAATAAGAAATTTAAGTAATGAGTAAATACTCATACGAATGAGAATTACTTCCGTGCAGAGAATAAAGAATAAGAATAAGAATAAGAATAAGCATAAAGATAAAGGAATAAGAATAAAGAATAAGAAATAGGAATTAAGAAATCTGAATAAGAAATAAGAAATAAGAATACAAGAATATATAGAATAAGAATAGAAGAAGAATACAGATAAGAATCAAGAATTAAGTAGAATTGATAGATCAAGAAAGAGATAAATGTATTCACAGCAGGGAGAACAAAGCTCTGCTCGCACCGTATCCATGTGGTCCTGCACCAACCGAGTCCGCCTCACGCTAACGCTTTAAAATTAAGCTTGAGCTATCACCAGTCTACGCGCTTTACCGTTGTGGGCGTGCGGATCACTATAAGCTGACAGGAAAGCCTGCGCATCTATACTGGTCGGCGCGTCACCATTGGCTAACATGCCAAGGGTGGGCGTCGGAAAGAAAGAAGAAAAGAAACGATTCCGCGCCCCGGCAACGACAATGACTCCTTGAACTTGCCAACTCCGCAAAAATGGATCGTTTGCAATATTGAACCATCCTGGCTTTATCCGAATAAATTTAAAACCTAAAGCAGCTTTTGATAAAGAAAATGTTAACAAAATGTCTATTTCACTAAAATTTTAGTATGATCTTAATTCAAGGTTTACCTTTGAACAACAGATTTCATTAAGGGGAAAACTTTACCTTCAATTTTGTAGTTGTCGGAAAATTTTTATTTGATGCAATTTTTGAAAATTTTGACCTTTTTACTAACATGAGACAATTTTTAAGCTTCTTTTACGTTATTCTGAAACAAAGCTTGAACATCTGGTGCCGGATTTACGAACATTTTGAAAATGTTGCTGAGGCTCCATGTCAAGCACCCCAATTAACAAAATGTCTTCTCAAACTCATGGGGCCTGAATTTCGCCCTTATCTATCGGGGAATACCTATTTTCGAAAAAATCGTATGAGCAGTGTGAACACAAATGTTGTCTACAGTCAGGTAGACTACGATTGACAACGAAGAAGTCACAGGCATTTACCTTTGAGCAATTTATCACTGATAACGTAATTTGCATATCAACGTAGAGAACAACTTTCTCACAAAGCATTTCGTTTGCGAACATACATCGACGTCCTATATAAAACTGTTACACTGTACTTCCTTTCAAATATACGAAAAAATATAATTTCCTATGAGATATTCCCAAACAGCTCTTGTCAATCTTCAGGTGAATCCGCGCTGTATGAGGAAGTTAATTACCAGATCCATTACAAAATATCGCTTTCCGCTCAGATATATTACGTCATTTGAAGATACGAAATGCAGTCATGTTGTAGATTAGAACGTCCAGAAAATATGACTGATTCTTCCTATGCTTCATGAATAACGTAATGCAATACTGTCATGTCACAAGCATGTCCTAGTAAACTATACAACATTATCTTAATTACTCTGAAATTGAAATGTCATTCTCCATGGTTGATTGGCTGGTACGTTGGCCCTTCTATTTGAACATGAATCGGTCATTAAATAAGCGTTTTAGAAAAATGTAGATTTAAAACCCCAAGGTTTTTTATTCAGAAAACAATATTATGTTTATACTAAGCAAAATTTCTGAATTTTTACTTGAAATTAAAGGTTTTGGGGCCCAGATGTGTTATAGCTAGCTGGTTTTTAGCGATTTTATAGTGCAAACATTAAATTTAATAAAATCGTAAAATGAATAGAATGTATTCTTATCCGCCGTCATCTGTTCATTATTTTATTCTGCAAGTTGCAATCGATCGTAATTTCGTCACATTACTCAGGAAATTCGGTGGATGTGTGGTTATACGTAGTTATGATTGTGCACAAAGCCGTGACTACACGAACCTGCACGTTACAACAGGAAATGGATATCTTACTCATGACGATATGTCCCTATCTTTTTAAATACCTTGTTTGTGAAGCTTTGCAGAAGAATTTTAGCCTTCGATAAGAGTAAACAATCACACTGTTTGATGAACTGACCTGTTGTGCTCAAAGTGCATTTCACTGAAGGTAATGCATTGCTTCAAGAACAGTTAAAAAGCATAGAACTTAATGGTTGTGTAATTTAAACAAACGCATTGAAACAAAATTAATTTCCATTTACTCTGAAATACCTGTTAACTATGTTAGACATGAAAGCAATAGAGGTTGAAAGACGAGGAAAAATATTTTAAAATCTTATGTCTACAAAATAGTCACTTTTCTGGTCTCGTTACCGTCAAATTTTGGCAAGTTTCTACAAGTGGATAATTAATTCAGACCATGTCCTAAGTGCAAGGAATTAAAAACACCGCGGCTAACGTTTAGGTCACGATTGACATGTAAAGGCTTCAATAATTATTTATAATTAATAATAAATAATTATAGCAATCAAAATATTGTTAGGCAGACATTGGGCTGGTTGATATTCTCTGTATTTCGTTCCTATCTGATAAGACTAAAAAATTACGCAAGATATATCAGTGCCTAGTAGTGTGGTCTTTTGCAGATTGAGAGCTAAGCTCGCTTTAAGGTCTGCGTTACACGAGCGTTGCGAAACTTAACGCGCGTCAACGCAACAATTGTGAGACACAAGCTTAAGAGTCATAGAGTGCTCATGCGTAAGAGAAAAAGGGTTGTCACGAAGAGAAAATATTTGATCCAACCGGAATCTTCAGTTATCTTGACAGGATCTTTCTGACCGAGCTATAGAATAGAACATTTCATACGTGGCAATTTAACAATATTTTATCGCTCATCGATCTTACATACAGAACAATTTAACGAATTTATAGAGATCATCCATCTTATGTACGCGACAAATGGTGTACAATGTGTAGATAAACAAAATGAAAACATTTGCACATTTTGAGCTCGCAATTAGATTAGATGGGGTTTCTGCTGAAATAAAGTTTCTCTTTTCGTCATGAAAACGTTGTAGGCAAGAAAATAAAGCCTTTACTGCTACATGTCGCAAGTTCAAATTAATTTGTAAATGTGGTAAATTAAATGAACAAAAATATTATTCTCTTTTATATTCACGATAAAACATTGTATCAGAAAGGTTCGTGTTGGAATTCATTTACTGCATTGAATTTACTCTCAAAACGAAACTACAAAGTTGTATGTAATTGCGAAATATCTGAAAAGAGAAAGGTATATTCGCCATCAATATGTAGCCAATTGTCCAATATCTAACTACACTATACATATCAGTGGTAGGTTATCTATTTCAGTAAAACTGCATTAAAATTACCTCTCATCTTTATAAAACTTCTTTGACCTCAATTTCACATTAATGCAAGCATATGCTTGCTAATCTTAGAATTAATATATTTTTTCTTTCCTCAGTGACTAAAAGAACGAGTACAGAATGGGTAGGTGAATGAAGTCATGGAAGTGTGTAATGCTTAACAAAGACTTTGTGCCAACACTGTACTAGCCAATATTATTCTGGGTCAGGGATCAAAGAGATGGATTATGTCAAAGCTCCGTTGTTCGATCACTATCCACTTTTTTATTCGCTGTACTTTTTCATACGTCAATTAGTTCCGAGGCTACATATGAGGACATGAAGGCAATCATTGCAATCATGGATCATTCCGAAGAAAAATAACACATTAAACATCAAAAGGTTCTCTTCTTTTCAACATTAATTTGCGGTATCTAATTTAGATTAAACGACAAATAGCTGGTGCTGGTAGTTTATGGAACAAGGGAGTAAAATAACATTTTATTCAGGAGTAAGCAAATTAGCATACGAAGCCACGAGAAGAGCAGAATACGATATGACAGGAGTTCAAGAATAAAAGTATCGTGGATAATATCAAAACTATTGTGTTATTTTTCGTAATCACCTTTACTTTTAATGAAGACTGAATGTACCTTTTCTTCGGTTAGCAACTACGGTTGGAACTACGATTTGCAGTAATCATTATTGGCAAACAAATGCTTATGTTCTATAAAAAACTATAAATATTGATTTATATATTCTTGAACAATGAATTAAATTACGAAGTAATGTCGGCTTAACAGTGAAGATATCACAGACCCCTAAATTAAGCACCGAAATTAATGATACCTCTTAATCAACGATGTCTCCAACAAAAGGAGATGCGATTTGATTTCTGATCTAGCTGTGAAGTTGAAATAGGAGTAGAAGAGGGAATTGGAGGCTAAATATGGGAGTAGAGGTGGAAATGGATGTGGATGTGAAGTGAAAAGATTTCCGCTACTCCTTCTCACTTAACTTTTACTCCTATATAATTAATTTGGTTGACTATCTCGGTTTATTGCTTGTATAGTTGGGCGCTTGTTGTACTTACTATCTCTGGACTGCGTCTGTCTTCTCCTCGTAGACTGCAAATATACCGCTCATACGAGAATCCGGCTGGTGAATATCACCATTTACTTAAGAAATTTATCAAAGTTGCTGGTTAACTAATTTTGAATTAAGGACGCCTTCTTTACTGAATTAATATTCCACCGACATGAAGTGTCTTCTGTTATTTATTTAATTGAAATTCTCTTTCTTTTCTTTTCAATTTATTAACAAAATTTATTATTATTTAAATTTATTATTTCTATCTAATGATGACAGCAGATACTTTATAATAATTAATTTTAGAAATATTTTTTCTCTTAATTTACCTTACTAGGATATTCTTGGCCTTAAACATTTACTAACTGCAAAGTCTTTGTATTCTTAATCACTACACTTTCCTGGTAATGAAATACAAGTCTCTTGGAGACGAGTAGAATATTCGTCCATTAAGTCCCATTCACAATCCACAAGTAAACATAAGCATAGCGCATAGACAAACATTAACTTGTAAGTGATGTGAGAATTCATTTCAAAGTATCGACTGTGTCCATGGCCCATATGGCGTGAGTTCTTCTATCGACTTCACTCGAATTTCAATTCTCGATTTTGACTTACCGTTCTGTTATTGGTTCATTTCTTATATCTTACTTAAGCATAAGCACAGAATCGTGAAGATTGCAAGCTTTTAAGTTAATGTCTTACGTGTCACGCGAACGAATTGTGAATGAATCAGATTATGGACGTAGTTCTTTTATGTTAACACAATACTTATGTTTATGTTTGCATTGTGAATGGGCCTTTAATAGACGTCCTTCCACCAATTTTTGAAGTTCCACAGTGTGTCATTATCTGCATATGTTTTACAACCGTCCGCGTCCTACTAGACTTGCTTTCTGATTACTTAGTTAGTACATTAGTTATATACATTTCTCGTATTAAATCACGTTCCGTTCTAACTTTAACTTTCTCTAATAATTTTTGCCGGTCACGGCCAGTCGCCCCACTCCTACCAAATCGAGACATAGTCTGATGAAAAATTTTCATTTATCAACTCAACTTTTTGTTGATGTACACATGTTCTCATTGTTTCCGCCTGAATTCGATGCTAGTTTGTTCTGAGTTCTCTTGTCTACAATAACAATGTCCCTTTTTTTATTTAAAGTTTATTAAAATATTTTCTAATAATTTAAATAAATGTGCTAACTCGTGTTTCTTGGCGCTGACTGAAGCCTTCCGTACCCAACGTCTACTTTCTGTTCATATTTTAACATATTTTCCATTCCCACCTATTATATTCTTTTTGACATTATTTTTATATTTTATACAAAATATCCTATAAGATAGGTATATATATATATATATATATATATATATATATATATATATATATATATATATATATATACACACACACCTATACCTATCTCAGAAGGTGAAGGTGGAAGCGATGTGTAGTTGGAAGTGAATGAAAGGTGAAAGTGCATCTGAAGGTGGAAAAAGGAAGTAGAAGAGGAAGTGAAGGAGAAAGTGTAGTGATAGTGATAGTGGAGGTAAAGGTGATGGCGGTTGTGGATGGCATCGTCAGCCATTCATAAACATACACAGGGGTCTGACAAACCGTTTTTTTCAAGTTGGAACCTGATTTCGTGAAGCCCAAGGATGCTGCTTACTGAACTGTTTAGGAAATACTATCCAGACCACACATTTTATACATAGAAATTGTCATTCCGATAGTAACTACGAGCGTTCACACAAATTCTACCCATCCTCTCCTCCTAGCGTAAGCTCTAATAGCGTCAACGATTGGCGTGAAATTTCCCATTTAACAATTTCATGACGCAATGAAACGCGCATTAGATTTCCCCGTTAATAACGGAGACGGACATCCATTTTGCATAACGACATAATGTACAGAGCCTCATTAAGTGGGCAGTGATTGGCACTGAAAAAACTCTGTGAAGCAGAGAAACAAAACTACGAAGAGGTTTTTTAAATCTTTTTTTGTGAACATGGAAATTGATTTACAATATGAATGGTGGGTTTAAAACAGGCAATTCAGGCATTCAGATTATGGTTTTGGAAAACGAGAGAGATGTAAGGCAGCTACACCCAATAACGTCAAGTAGACTGTTTTGTAAACAAGTTGCTGTGACTTTACTAGTCGATATCCAAAGCAGGGAAGAAGAGCAGGTAAACAATTTATCTGTCTAAATGATAAATTGCTCAATTTAATTAACAATATTTTAAGTGGTAACATATTTTAAATACACAACTTTTAAGACTGGCGTCTAATTTCAATTACATTTTTTGTCAGGAGAAAGTGTATTAGTAGTATAAAAATATTATTTAACAATTTTATTCTGGAAATACTTCAAAATTAACATACAAAATCGAATTAAATGCATAAATAATATAGTTTTTACAATATTAATAAATTTAATTTGAAACAAATTGTTTATTTTTAGGACAACGATTTATTATTCCACGTCTTCTTTCGAACAGCCACATTCCTCGAAAATCAGTGGTGCATTTCCAACGTAACGGGTTATTGTTTCATTTGTCTACACACAGCAACAAGGCATGCTATTAGAAGACCCTGGATAAACAAGAGGAACGCTTCTAGAGAACATGGAGACAAGATCGAGTATTTCTCAGTTCCACGGATTTTGCAATAATATGCATGATGTGCGTAAGATACAGGGATGACTTATTAGTTTTGGAGAAGTTTATTGTACTTGGTGTAAGTTGTGAATCTTAAAGACGGATGTTTTGTTATTAAGTTGTCTACAATCTTATTTTTGTCGTTAAGAAAGATGATCATTTCACATAAGAAGAAGTGGTCGACAGGAAGTCGATGTCTTAACTGTGACTCTGAGGATTGAAACGTTAAGGCGTTAGTAACGTAAGAAACGATAATAGTGTCAAACGGTTTCTGGACAGACATTTCAAGATCCCAAACTAGAAGAATAGATGCCAAAAGACGCACGTACACGGTCAGTACGTTTTCTGTTTGAATTGCCACAAGACGCCGCTAGGGGATCTACCGGGAAACAACTGAATTGCGCCGTCCAAATACTTTCTGTGGGAATTTCTATGTATGCGTTCCGGCTGTGATCTTTATTAAGTGTTAATTAACCATGAATAGTACAGAGAAGAAAAATAGGAAGGCGTAAAATCTTTACAATATTACTTTACTCAATCGCACCTTGACACACATTATACACAAAACATAAATGGCTGATTTCCGTGACGTCGGTTACACAAATCTGTTAGTAAAAGTTTCGGCCTCTACACTTACACTACAATCTTACAGTAAATCCGTCATTCCAATGTTGTAGATTCACTGCATGTAAAAAATCCTCAAGCCAAGAAGAAAACTTTTAGTTAAATTCAAATCGCCTATTTCGTCACTCGTGTGATGTTTTCTTTCTTCGCTTGGAGCATAGGTGAAAGAAGCGTAGCGAAATTTGCGTGCTCAGGCGGAAGAAGAGGTTTGATGGTCTAAGTCTCGCTAGGAATTGAATTGATATCCTCAAGAAAATCAGCAGCATACGGTTTTCGTTGGATATCTATCTATCATATCTAATCTCAAGATCTGTATATATATTACATATATATCCGTGTATATATATTACACACACCTGAGATCTTGTGGTTACAAGTTGTTCATTTTGACCTCCACGGATAAAAAAACAAATTTGGAAAAAAAGGACGGTGGCGTACGGTCCTCTCCATACCGCACAGATGGCGCCACCTCATTCCCGCGGCCTACTCTCTTCGCCTGCACCTCGCTACACCTCGCTCTCTCTTCGCTCTCTCTTCGCTCTCTTTTTTTCATTTTCTTCGCGAACCCCAGCGTTCTCGTTTCTTTTCACGCGGACGACAACAGTTCACCCCCTCTCGAGAGAACGTGCGCGACCGCGACCTCCGATTCACGTCGCACCATTCACGCCACACGCCTCCCTTCAAAGTAAATCTGGCTGTCCCATGTTGTAGATTAACAGCATTTTAAAGATCCTCAAGCTTTGGACTCGCCTCTGAGCTAAATTCAAATCGCTAGTTTCGTCTTCACCTTATTTCTTCGATACATGGTGAAAGGAACGTAGCGAAATGTACGTGGTGTGACGGATGAGCAACCTTGATGGCTTCAATCACGTAGTGAAATGAATTGAATTGACATCCTAAAGAAATCATGGTGAAAGGAATTAACGAAATCTACGTGTTGAGGCGGAGAAGCAGATCCGCACGTTGCCAAATGAAGTGCATTGACATCCTAAAGAAATCAACATCTCGCGTTTTTATATTTATTTTTCGTATTTTCATATTTCATTTTTCGTTCGTTTCTCATCGTTTCTTTTTACCTCCGTAGGTGTAAAAAGGTAATGCGAACAAAACCTGTCGCGTACCTCCCATTCCCGTCCCTGCCTCATTCCGCCCAGATGGCGCTGCCTACTCGGCGCACCTCGCTCTCTCTCTCTCTCCATGCTCTCGTTTTCTTCTTCTTCTTCTTCTTCTTCTTCTTCTTCTTCGCGAGAGCCCCAGCGTTCTCGTTTCTTTTCACGCGGACGACGAGAGCTCGCCTCTCGAGAGAGCGTGCGCACCTCTCGAGCGAGGAAACCGCGACCTCCGATTCACGTCGCGTCGTTCATGCCGCGTAATAGGATGGGTCGCCACCGCCGCCTGCAGAAAGGAAGCAAGGAAATTAAAGGGGAAAGGTGTTGTCTTCCTGGCAGCCCTCTTTTGTTTTAATTTTATTTTTTATTTCGCGAGACCCTCGCTAATGATGTGGTGACGTAAAGATAAAAAAGAATCACGAGTTTCTAAAAAAACGAATGTACAATTGTAATCAATCTTAAAATTAATGTTATGAATAAGAAAAGCTTACGTCTCGAAGATTTTGTTTTACTTCTCGTACATCATGCACAACCAATTATCGGAGAATGAATTCTGTACTTTCCTAATTTAGTTCTCACCTTTTTATTAACATTCTTGGTAGGTGTTATATTGCTTAGAGGTCGCCAATAAATAATGCAATGCTAAATTTCAGTATTTTCAATACCCCCTCCCTATCTTATGCGTCTGCAACGTCCTATATGTAATATTCGCGACAACATCTTCCCATTTAGAAGTAAAAATAAATTATATTACAGTAAAACCAATTTGTATTAATTTTGTGTTATACATTAAAATTTGTAATAAAGGCAGAACAAGTTAACATTACCCTTTTATTGTCTAATAATATTAAGGACAATATTTGTGAAGGAAAAACGCACAGACGTGAACATGTTTGGCAACAAGCCGTTCACACGCCCTCGTGGATGGGAAGAGTGTACTGCGCCAATTTAATTGGATTTCAAAATACAGATCAGTTTCGAATATTTTCTTCGTAACCCTACAGATTCAATCAAGAAATTAATGAAACATATTTCCATTTGTTGTAACAATTTTTAACGTTTTAGTAAAAGGCTGAAAAAAGGAATTATTTCAACAAATGTTGTGTTACGGACAAACAAATAGTGTTACGGAGCACTTAGCTAACATCCCCTACCTATATGTAACGAAACGTAACGCTTCATGAAATCCGATTTATGTTGGAATGTTGTTATGTTTATCGCCTCTACAGAGGTGACAAAGAATAAATTATTCGATTCCTCTCGACAAGACAAATTCATTGACACGATTCTTCGCTAGTTTCCTCTAAGGTATTTTAGAAAATTTCTTAAAAAAATGTGTTTTTGATGGCATTGTACCACGATATATTGTGCGAGTCGCATGATGTCATAGAATCATGTAAAATAATTTGTCAGAGGAGAGAAGTAAGAGAGAGTTGTTTGATGTGTGGAGGAAATAATACATGTTGAAAAGTGATTTTGTATGATTTCAAAAGCTGTTATAATGATAATCAAGTGTACATTTATTCATCCACACGAACATGAAGTGCGAGCAAAATCGTCCGCGAGACAAGCATAATATATTTATTTCATTCCATGTCGCATTTCAATTGTTTACGTGCCTCAAAGCAGGCTGGATACGATTCAGTGTACCGTAATAAAATCTCATACCCAGCTATGAACGAGGACATTTTATATCGTTTTTGATTGGTTTTATAAATACATGGCCATCACTAACTATATAGTTGAATACAATAATGAGAAGCAAACTTGCATTTATTCATTAAAAAATGTAACAATATCATATGACGACAAAAATAGAGAACAATATCTGATAAAAAAAGCCAACATGACTTCCTCATTAACCATGTTAATGTCGTTTGTATTTTTCCAAGAACAAAATTTTTCATATTATTTTTTATACCTTTCTTCCGATTTATGAGGTATTAATTATTCATTTGCTCCATTGTATTAACTTATTATCGATTTTCAAAGCATCTATTTTCTTTCGATTCCTTTTAAAAATCTTCAGAGCACTGCAATTATTTCACAGACCTGAAGGTTCTAGGGGACTTTAGGGCTGTGGACAATTCTTAATTAACACACGTAGATAGTGAAATATTGCAATAGGAAATCAAAATTAAAATAAGGAAATGCAGCACAGTATGTGTACTACATGTGTAATACTAGATAACACGTGTCACGAAACACGGGCGGAAATGTTACACTACTATTAGGAAATTCAAACCTCAGCTCCTAGCGTCGCCTCGCTCGTAATGTAACATATTCCGGCCTTATGACCTAAATTATTATTACAATATCAGGTGTCAATACTACTTCGTTCACGTTCCTAGCTTCACGTTGGACGAAACTTGGAACCGGAACCATCTACACTGCCTCACGTAATGCCACCCGACATTCGCGGTCGCAAGAACTTTTCCATTAAATACTTCTCGATGGTCGACCGCAAAGAGCAATCCATTGATGAGAGAAACCCATTGATGACGTCGCCTGTGGTCCGCTGTCAAACTCTCCACAGGACCCCACAGAAGGAGTGAAACAACAAATTAAAGAAGTATTTTAATCGACTCTCATTACCAGCTGAGTTTATCTCAGAGCCAGCATTGCCAATGACTATACAGCGACTCTGTTCGAAAGGTCGTTGGGTTCAGGTTCCCAAGATGGCGTATTTTTGACACTTTCTAGATAAGTGTCGCTGTCTGGAGAAGAATTCTATCTACCGGCTGCATTAATCGGAAGTTTTTCATAGATTTTTTCGATTAGAATCAGGTAAGTGCCGGAGCAGTACACTAACAAACGGGATACGGATCGCCCGTGAATATTTCCTTCCATTTCTTTTTCATATTACATTTCTTTATACACGTACTCTTGAATTATCATGCAACACACAATCACATATATCGCGAGACCTGTCGAAAGCTCAGATTCATTGGTTGATTGACTAGTGATTCCGAGCACGTCAACCGATAAGGTCATTAATTCCGTACGTGCAGTTTCCTTCTGGTCTCTTGGTATGTGTGATTGTGTAGTGCATGTACGTGTAGGTGTGTGTGTAAGGATTGATGATAAGACAAGGAAGAGGAAGGGTAAATTACCCGCGGTCTGTAGCCCGTTTGTTAGGGTACTGCTCCGGCATTCGCCTGGTATCGATCGAAGAAACAACGGAAAACCACTGATGATAGCAGCGAGTTTCTAGAATTCTCGTCCAGACAACGGCCAAATTCGAACTCGCTATCTAGCCAATGTCGAAGACTCTGCCACTGCCGGGTCTCGAACCCCCCTCCCGGTCAGAGGGACTGCAGTAACATCAGTTGACACCCTGAGCCACCTCTCCCAGTGAGGGAGGAGGGGAGCTTAGAACTTGCCCCAGATTACGGGAGATACGTAGAAGGAATAATCCCCTTCAAGCCGTAGGCTTCGATCTCAGGACCCAATGGGGAAGGAATCACCGTCGCCTCCCAATATAAAATACATTGACTACACTAATCGAACTCATGACCATAGCAGTTGACGTGCCTGGAAACATCAATTAATAAATCAATGAACACTTTTCCATATTACTTTCTACGCCTGAAAATGGACGTGCCACGCAACACATGTGTAAAATTCATTTTTATGAAGAACATAAAAAGCACAAATAAAACTTTTTAACACGAAAATATCCGCTGGAGGTGCCACGCTAATCTGGTTCTTAGTATGTGAGCTCTTTTAATCCAGAGTATAAATACGATTACCCACACAGTCTTTATTTCCAACATAAAAAATCAAAAAAGGACAGAAAAAATTAACACCTTTCTCACCGTAGGTAAATACTACTAAAGGTAACAGGATTTTCATGTAAATACATATATTTACAGGAACGAGATAGCTGCATTCGAAATGTTTTTAGAGTTTACAGGACATTATGAATGAAGTACAACTATTTTTCTTTTAGACATTCTTAAATATGTTTCTATATTTACATTTTTTACCTATTACTGCATATTTTGTTACACTTTAATACATTAATACGTCAAAATTGAACATTTCAGATGTGAGTTCGCAATATACCACGTTACTGGAATCATCTTTCTTACAAAGTAATGCCACACGTATCTATGTCCACCGGTCCTTCTTCATGATTTGTCAAATTTATTCCTCACCTTTCTTCTTGAAAAAAGCTTACTTCTTGAGTTCAAAGACCCGTATCAACCTCATGCTTACTCATCTTTCATAGACCCTATATGTCACGCGATTCAAAAACGAACTAATATTCTTAGTTCATTGTCTTGTGTCGCGTTGTTGGTGTAGGCCAGGGGGATGGGTTCCTTCCCCCACCACCACCACCACCAACACCAACTCCGAGATCCATCACGGACAGTTCGGTACTACACTATTCACTTGAGCACCATCTCCTCGTAAGCAGTGAATATAGGACGTACGTATCTTATACGGCGAAAGAAACGACTGTACATTTACTTCTGTACAGGAAGAACTTTATTTCATTCTCTTCAAATCCACAATTTCCATCTCTTCAAATCCAACTTTGTTAACATATTTTCTATTTTCCTCACATATTTCGTACAAATAAATACATGTATATGTATGTACATGTTTTACCTTTTCTATTAAAATACATTCCTCTGTCGTCCGACTCTCAAAATTATACTGCACGTCTGTACGATCCGTCACTTTTCAAAAAATGTCTACTTGCACCAATCACAGCTTAATGTTTAATTTTAAAATTTATTTTTAAAAATAATTTTTAAAAATATTTTTTTAAGTAAATTTTAAAAATAATTGTTATTTATTTATGTTATACTTTCACTCATATTTCAACTATTTATAGTTACAGTTTTTACTGTTTTTTTACTGAATAAATCTACATCTTTTAAGTCCCGTAAACTATGAAGGTCATGAGCAACTATTACAATAATTAAATGAAATCAAAAATTAGTGAATACATCAATATTTGTACAAAATTGTATCACTTTTTCTTCATAACTTGGCGATGTTAAAATTACATTGAAGTTTTCATTTTCTAGGAACGTTTGTTTCTTTGGTCTTGACATAGCAATTTGTTCTTGTCGATTAATTGAGGAATTTGTTACAAGTCCAGAAAAGTTGGTTATATTTTTATAAAGATTGCTGAATTTTTCATTTTGCCATGTTTTATGTCATTTTATCTTTAATTTATTTCTAATGACTTATTAAATATATTGAACTCAAATGTTTCGGTTGGATGATTTGTTATTACTTAATGTTTACATGACTTACACCATCCAAATAGTCACATGAAGGTCTTCATTCTTCAATATCTTATTTGACTCAGTTGACTCAACAAAAAACGCAATTTATTTGCACTGCGTTCTTTAGTAGTGAGGCTCCAAATTATACAAATGGAATTCAAAATGCGACTTATTTTTATCAGCGCTCAAAAATATGAGCTTTTATTACTGATATATCTTTTCTACAAAACTCACAAGTTCTAATAAGTTTTCACAAGTTATAAATGACAAGATATAATTGACATTTTATGTAACTTTAACCGGGCCAACCTTCAGCTCAAAGAAATCAACACACACCAACAAACAAACTTCAACTGCCAATCTCCACCTCTAGCAACCATGAATGTCTGTGAGAATGGCTTTCAAAATATCGCTGACAAAATAAATGATTTACTTTAAGCTTTACAAAATAAAGTATTAAATAGCGACAATCCTAATTCAAGAATATCTAGTGTGACCAGAGAATGTAATGAATTTGTTCATGACTATTTTTTTAAAACTTTAAATACATTGAAATTCGAATATCATGGATATACCATCTCCGGTGGTTTACAGATGTGTACACAATCGTTGTTATTAAGGATATTAAAATGCTAGATTTTATGTGACATTTAATACCTTCTTTTATATAGCTTTCTCTATATTATCAAAATTAATTGATACATAATATTAAGGTATTTTAATTAAATGCAACAGATATTTGTATAATTTAAAATAATTAAAAAAGTGTCTTTATTTTATAAAAAGGTTAAAAGTAGTTACCCAAAATCTTACTAGTGTTTTTAATGTTTGGTTTCACATGTAATGAATGTAGTATTTAATATATTTTTATACCATATAACAAGTTGTAAATGATTTTATGTTCCTTTTAACTGTATCGTACTTTCCCCCTTTCCCCTACAGTATCATAAAGACTTTTGTATTCTTTTATGACGTTAAATAATTAACTTTATGTATTTAGTACAGTTAAAATTATTGTGGCAATGGATCCATTTCAAAATAGTAAGATTTTTTTCAGATACCACT
Source organism: Gryllus bimaculatus (assembly GCA_017312745.1). Classification (NCBI taxonomy): domain Eukaryota; kingdom Metazoa; phylum Arthropoda; class Insecta; order Orthoptera; family Gryllidae; genus Gryllus; species Gryllus bimaculatus. The sequence continues at coordinate 2,793,313 of BOPP01000114.1, forward strand.
GGAATCGAACGACAGAATATGAATAAGCTTTAAGCACCGAAAGTATTGGAACGTTGATAAATAAATAAAGATATTGGATATTGTCTGGTGAGAAGAAAGATCGAAGCGGCAGAAATGAGATTCCTGAGACCATTAGAAGGATATACACTACTAGATCATAAGAGAAATGAAGACATCAGAGGTGAACTACAGATCTCCAGCCTACTGGAGAAGATCGACTCAACGAGGAAGAATTAGCTCGAACACCTAACCAGAATGCCACAAGAACGGCTTCCCGAGACTATCGTCGAATACAAACCAAAGGGGAAACGACCCAGAGGCAGACCCCACACAAGATGGAAAGAGACTCTTGAGAGCGGAACGGGCCACTAGGCCCAAACCTTGTTGCTGCTGCTGATGATGATGATGTTGTCTGGTATCAATACTTTTTATTCAACTTGTGATCGTTTCGATCGCATACCAATCATCTTCAGAGCTAAAATTTAAAATACAAATATTATTAACAATTTGTAGTTATTGTATGCAAGATTCATAAGCAAATACAATAACTATAACTTGTTAATAATATTTGTATTTCAAATTTTAGCTCTGAGAATGATCGCTATGCGATCGAAACGATCATAAGCTGAATAAAAAGTATTGATACCAGACAACATCTTTATTTATTTATCATAATAAAAAGGTATCTACCTCACCAGAGAACTAATTAATATTGGAATTTCATTAGTTGTTACGCAATTCTTCAAAACCATCTTGCAGGTCTCTAGCGCCCCCGGCCTCCCAGAAATAAACGCCCTCATTCCACTCGGTGATAGGATCGTCCCGTCAGCGAATTGCAACTGTCCGCTCTGACGTGATGCACAGTGGGACCCAAGCCATCAAAACAGGACAACATATCTGGACTTTCTGTAACTTTCAAGGGAGCATTTCTTCCTCCAAAATTTATTTTTTATTTATTTAAAAAAATCATATTTGAATAAAACTACGAGTATGAATATTAGCGAGGTTGTTAATTGGATTTTTTATCTCACGCTCTTCTTATATTTATAATGAGAAAAAATGTGGTAAACAAATTTCCAAACGATTAAACATTACTAAGGCAGGAAGGTTAATATTGTTAAATCGATTTGAAAATTTTTGCTCGTCATTTTTATCATATTTTAAACATAACCAGACCAAAAGCTAGAAGAGAACTTTGATTGGTTGTTAGTGATTCTAGAAGTGTCAACTACTACCACAACCATTACCACTACCACTACTAAACCACAACAGTCATTAATCCCGTAAGTGTAGAGCGTTTTTTCTCCTCAGGAGGTGGCGGTGATCCTCTCCCGCTGGATGGCAAGATTACGCGCCATCCTACCGTTTGCTGGCGGAGTTTTCCCCGACCAGGTATCTCTCACCAAAAGGGCACCGCCCCAGACGGGATAAGCTTTAAGCTCCCGACCGGTCTCCCCGCATGTGTGGTGATGTAGTGCATGTTAGTGTAGTGTGTGTAAGGGGTGAGGATAGGACAAGGAAGAGGAAGGAAAGATAGCGCGCGGTCCGTGGCCCGTTTGTTAGGGTTCTGCTCCGGCATTCGCCTTGTATTGATTTGAGAAACCACAGAAAACTACCGAACAGAGCAGCCGACCACTAGAATTCTCCTCCACACAGTATCTGAATTCGACCTTGCTGACAAGAGAGTGTCGAAAATCCTACCACCGTCGGGACTCGAACCAAGGACCTCGTTATGCCGTCTCTCTCGGTAAGAAAACTTCCAACTTTGTCCAAAACAACCGCTAACCTAATATTATTTAACAATTCAGCGCTTGATTCACGCATCGCATACATTTCTGATTTTCATGATGAAATAATTAGTCTTCTCCGTCAACTTAATGGATATATTTAGAGAGTCGACATTCGATGATTTTGACGTCACCATCAGTCTTGCTATGTGAAGGCAAATTCTGGAGACTGTGCCACACCTACCGAGACTGAGGACGGCAAAGCCGGCTTTGTCGGCCCGTTAATTGGGAGGCTGCGCCACGCACAGCGAGACTGCTGATGGTCGGGAGAGTCGGCTCAGGGCATCAATTGATCCCATTGTAGTGACCAGGAAGTCCTAGGTCTGATCCCAAAGCTAGCAGGATTTTCGACACTTGCTACATAGCTATGCCGAGTTCAGACGCTGACTGGAGGAGTATTCTAGCGCCCCGCTGCTCTAATCTGTTTGTTCGTGGTTTCTCCGAGCAATGCCAGCCGAATGCCGGAGCAGTACCCTAACAAACGGGCCACGGACCGTTCGCGATCTTTCCTTCCTCTTCCGTGTCCTATCCCCACCCCTTACTGGCACACATTTACATACATGCACCAAACTACCACACATGCCGGGAGACCGGCCGGGAACTTAGAGCTTGTCCCAGCTGGGGCGGTGCCCTTCTGGTGAGAGATATCTTGTTGGGGAAAACCGCGCTAGCCGACGGTAGGTCGGCGCCGGATGTCGCCATCCAGCGGAGGAAGGTTTCATCCACATCTCGAGCAAGAACCTGCATTACACTTACGGTACTAATGACATTGAAAAATGACTTATTAGTCGAAATCGACGAAAGATGCAAAATAAAAGACATATAAAAATGGGACATTTCGTTTTGGCATAACATGAAACGAATTTCTGTTCTAAACGGCATTTGTTATAAAGTGAAAACAAAAAAAAAATGACATTACATTTAAATCCACCGTCTACTCATCAGCATCCCCACAACTTCCGGTGTTTCACCCCACTGCTCGCGAAGTCGCTGCGCCTCGCTGAGAACGCGTCAGATAAGGCGCCGGCCGGGTGCAATGGGCCACGTAGTCCGCTCGCCGCCGGCCAGGCATAGCAGGGCCCGATATAGCAGGGGAGAAGCAGAGCAACCTCCTTCGCGCGGAGGAGATGGGCTCAAGACGCGGAGGCCGCAGGTTCGTTTTAGTGCACAGGTGTCTCGGAATACGTTTCACAAACGTCTCGGTTATGTAAACGGGGACCGAAAATGATCACGTTTAGTCAGTGAACATTTAACGAATGCCAATAAAATTTCATGTAACGGAGTTATATACGTGACGTTTTTCTTTGATGTTTAGGCAATCCGTTTGCACACTTGTTCGGCAGGTACAATAATTCTCCTTGGTTGGGCCAGAAAGAGATTTTCCGAAGGTGCCGTCGTGTTATACGTAACAGCATACCAATGAAGGGCAAATGCCAAAGGTACAATGCATCAAACTCAGTTATAATCAATTTCCCTTTTTACGTTCATTGGCAAATTGTGAGTATTTTCTACACGTCTACATGCTTAGAATTTTGTAACATTTATTTGAGATCCCCTGTAATTGTCTTCAGGAAGTTTACTTCTAGAATAATAGACGGCAATAAGAAAATGCATAATTTAATAAGCAAAATGCTACTGCGTGCATGAGAACAAAGACTTCTTTACTAAAGTGTTACAACAAAAGTGCAACGTGCTAACTGCTGTGATATTCATTAACATTACTATTTATAAGTCTAACAAAGTTACTTATTGTAATAACTTCTGCTACGCTAGGAGTTGTTAGAACTACATTGTAAAATTTAATCATTGTGTAAATTAGAGTACATTTTTAGACGAAAAAACATTTCAAAATAAAGCTAGAGTTGCTACAATAGGACACATTTTCTCGAATTATTGATAACTGTTTCTTAATATTGTAACTTCGATTATAATATTAATTTGTCATAACTTGTAAACACAAAATGATACAATTACATTACAAAATTAGAGGAAAACAAATATTAAGATCAATATGCTCTTGCAATGATTTGAAGATCTAATATCGAGGAATATATTGCATTAAGAAAGAAACCTCTTTATTAATGTAGTTCAAACAAGCTGGTAAAAATATTAAAATGTTGGGGCCAACCCTCTATTATGCAAGAAATTCGGCCGAACTCAAGTAAGATTTGAGAAAGAAAATATAACCATTTAGAGTAAATCTCCTTAACAAAAAGATAATTTGAGTAGAAGTAAAACAAATCATAGGTGCGCAGAAAACATATCACGGTCAAACGGATGGGAATGGAAGACTCCGGAAAAAGAAACAAGTGAGAATCCCAGGTCGCCTTCTCATTTGCTTACCAGTTAAGCACCTCTCAATAACAAATCACTGCAAAAAAAATGCATCCCGTAGTTCGATTCACGACCACCGCGTCGCCGCGTCGTCGGGCTGATCGTGCCACATTCGTTAGGGTCTGAAGGGGCGCCAGGCGAAAGAAAAGTCGTGGGACGGAGGCGACGATCGCAGAGGGGGCGTGGTGGCGAGAAGAGTGTTTTCATCGACAACTCACAGATTCTTTCACGTGCACCCGCATCACCGGAGGTCGTTAGTCGGTAAAGTACCCGACACACTCAACAATTTCGCGGACACATCATTACTGGTGGCAAAATAAAATGAACCTGCTGCGCACAAATTAATTTTGCTACATGTCGCGTCGCGCATACTACCGTGGCGGTTGTGAGAGCAGAGACGTTGCTGGAGCTATCTGGTCACACAACTTTGCACCTTGTATTGCTGAATAGTCACTAAACAACTGCTAGAACGTTCCTAAGATCCAAACGTAGAGCTTCGAAAGCAAACGTAGCGAGCTCCTGCAGCACCAGAGGTCGTTAGCCGGTAAGGTACCCGACACACTCAACAATTTCGCGGACACATCATTACTGGTGGCAAAATAAAATGAACTCATGGCGCACAAATTAACTTTGCTACACGTCGCGGCGCGCACGTCCTGTGCGTGAGAGCAGAGGCCATTGTTGGAGCTATCTTGGTGACACCCAATTGTGCCAACTTGTATGCCAAATAAGTCGTTTGGTTGCTAAATAATACTTGCGTAAAGCGGCTCGTAAGAAGCAAACGATAGAGCTTAGAAAGCCAAACGGGGCATGTGTTACGAGGAGACAAATTCATCAACATCTTTCACACAATCATTTCACGTTGCTTGCCACCTCACAAGAGATCATTAGGCAGAAAGGTTTTACGCAAACATTTTTGAATTCATTACTGATAACAATAAAACAACCTTTCACTCCCTAATTAATGTTGCCTACAAGGTCAACGCACGCTCATTGCCATCCACGTGTGAAAGTAGAGACGTTGTTGGAGCTATCTGAAAACACATTTTCGACTAGTAATGCCGAATAGTCGTTTTGTTGCTAAATGTATGGCTGCTAGAGAGCTTCTAAGAATCCGCCACAGAGCTGCAAGAACAAACGACGCGTGGTTTGGCGAGGAATGTGTCATCATAATATGCAGCAGAATTAAGAGCCATTTACAAATGAAAGCGTAAACATAAGCATTTACGCATTTGAGATGTAAACGATTAAACATGCAAGTGATAGACTGAGTATTCACAATGTCCTAAAAAAACATAAAGCAAAAATATGAGTTTCTATTCGCGTGTGAGACCACTCTAGTTTACTATTTGTTGATTGAGAGAATCGATTTCCGATACTCGATTTTAGGTTCAACGAAGAAGAAGACCTCGATTTTAAACAGTTATCATACTGTTACTTGATTGATATGGATACCGACAGCTTGCGAAGTTCATCCGAATGGTTTCATATAATTTTTACAACCATTTTTTCTTTGGTTATAGGAACATTTTTTAAATATGTAAAGGGATTTATTGATATTATTTTGCGGGGTTTTAGGTCATGGAAACCCGCCCTCCTATTTAATAGAAGAACTAAAATGACCCACATAGGGTGCATATTAATTTTTGCCTACAAGTCGCGTCGCGCCGCCTTTGCAGAGGCCGGTTGTTGTGATTACAGGAGGCTGTAGCGCTATCTTGTAACAGCTGCTCGCAACCTTTGGTAGCCTCACAACAGATACATTTTCTAAATGTATTCTGTTAGATCAACCTCAGAGGCTGAAAAAAGTAGAGAATGTGGTTGCGCTACGTTGTTCACGGCCCATTGAACGAAATCATTCACGACGTCCTGCCACACTGAGGGTCATTACGCGGTAATGTAGGCCGAGTCACACAACAATTTCAAAGACCAATCTTACTGTGACAAGATAACTTACGCATAATAACATTTATATTTATTCATCTATTTTGTAAAAGTTCTTGATTATGTAACTGTAAATAATTAAAATTATTTTTAAGACACTTTTTCGGACATTTTTTGTGAGATACTGCTAATACAAGTAATATTTCGATTTTTCTCCAACGTCGAATTGCGCAAAATAATCAGTAAATAATTTAATTAATATTATTAATGGTGATGGTGATGATGATGATGGTGATGATGTACGCTGCCAATGACGCCTAACAAGAAGCTAATATTATGAGAAAACATTAAAACACCTTTGCTTCAGTAGTAAGTGGCTCCACAGGTCCTTCTCAGTAATCTAATAAATCACCGAAAAACCCTGTTTCTATTAATGTTTTTGTTAAAATATTTTACCGGACAAGAAATGGATTTTCACAATATTATAATAGAAATAAGGCAACGTACAAGAGAACAGCATACGCATGTAACCTATGTTTTTAAATATATTTTCTTTGGTGACATGCATTTAAATATCGAAGGGAAAAACAAATAAACATATCGCACACAAAATTACATTACTATTTCAAGTAACGTAATTTTCAATCAAGTAACGTTTAAATTCCTTAGTATTTGCGGTAGTACTTCTGATAAAAATTAACTCTAAAGCACTACTCAACGTCTCTATCACATTTTTCTTTTGTTTTGGACATTTTTAAGACATGTTGAGAGCATTTATTGATCATTTTTGGTGGTATTTTAGGTCATGGAAATCCGCCACGACACAAAACAAAGATGGGAAATATTTTGAATAATCTGAAACATTTCCTGTTTACGTCGCTGAATTTAGAAATAATATATTCATTGTTTATTTTGGGCGCACATTTGTAACTACGTTTGTAACTCGATTCTTCTTTTTTCCTCGAACATAAATGGAAACAAACGTGTTGGTTTGAATTACAAAACTCGTCACATTAACATTACTATAAATACGAAACTGCTCACAAAAAACAACAGATTCCAATATCGCTTTACAGTTGAACACATTTTTCGAGATACCATTCTGACGCACTTCGTTAGAGTGACATTTGTTTGTGTGTAATCATTCAGAAAGCCACTCGTACGTACCTTTTCTAAGGTCGTGTAGTATCGCAGAGAAAAGTCAGCAGTCACGAGTACTACGCGACTCACCTGTAACAAAAGAAATATACGTGTTACTAACTGGTTATTAGTCTTTAAACATTAAACACAAGTTCCTTCCATCAAATATTTTAAGCCCGTAGACTTTCAAACATAAATGACATATTTCACAGAATTGATATTATATGCGAAAGTATCAGGTTATTGTTTTTTTCATATTTTTCAAAGTGAACCCTAAAACGTTGAGTGTAATATAGAATACATGCAGATTAAATTAAATTAAGAGTAAAAATATATACCATGCGTATTTCAGCTTTTCCCAGTTTGCCATGACGAGCTATGAATCTGAAAGTAGAGGTGACTCAGTATAATAAAAACTTCCTGGTAATGACATGTAATTTATAATCTGAAAGAGGTAAGTAAAACTATATTATTCACTTTGAGCTCATCTGCAGTAATGTCTTTCTTACGTTGCCCCCATGTTGCTTAAAAGAGCACAGAGCAGCTTGTGAACGGAAAACTGTTCGGAATAGTTCCTAGGGTCTGTTCTGAACATGCGAGGGAACATGAGGTGAACATGTGGGAGTACAGGTATCGGCGATCTTGTAGGATACCATGCGGGAGTGAGGTAGGGCAAGAATTGAGTGTAGATTGAGCTCTATTCCGTAGCAAGGTGGTCCGAAACGAGAAGACACTTGATCGATGTAAAAATAAATAAACGCGTTAATACTCCTACGAGTCACGACGAGCCTATTAACAATACTTTAATGTACATATTATGTTCTGACCTGACAATGATGATTCGATATGACACTATGCTGAAACTGTGATTTACTAAGTGCGGGATGTTCACACGGACCCAGCAAGTATTAATTTAAATTTCGAACTCGTTGAAACATTCTGTGATTTAGAGTTCATAGTAGCAGTAGCTGCCTCTTCGTCTTCTTATCTATTATAAAAATAATAAATAAATTTCATTTAATCAGTAGATAATGGATATTACATACAACGAATTAATGTCAATTGTAAAGAAGAAAATGATGAAGAAAAAAGGAAGAGGAGGAGAAAAAATAATAATGAGGTGGAGGAAGTGAATAAGAGGGAAGAGAAGGAAAAGGAGGAAGGGAAGAACTGAATAAGAAGGAAAAAGAGGAGGAGTACAAGAATATCAAGAGATTGAGAAGACGAAGAAGAAGATTATGGTATAGGAGAAGAGGAGATGAAGAAGAAGAAGAGGAAAATATGAAGAAGAGGAGGAGAAGATGAAGAGAAGAGGAAGGCGAAGAGAATGAGAAGATGAAGATGAAGGAGAAGTAGAGGAGGAGGAGGAGGAGGAGGAGAAGAAGAAGTAGTAGTAAAGACGAAACATGTTTGCCGCAACACAATACTGAGTACTCATTACACCAATAACACTTCGAATCACGTATTTCGCACATTCTTGCTTCTCGCTTATAAAGCGCCAGTACACCGGAACCCGACACGAAACTACAAGAACGCTTTAGGAGCAAAAGCGTGCGCGTGCCCGCTCCCTGCGAGCAGTGGGAGAGCGGCGCTTCGCAACGCGATGCCCAGCGAAGCGCGCCCCCTGCCGGCCGACCTGTGACCTTTGGCCTCCGGGCGGAGCGAGCCGGCACGCCCCCTCCCTCCCCCCTTCATTCACCCAGCGACCCTCCCGACGCCCACCCGTGTGCGAACGACGTCCAAAACTGGGCTCTCGCCACGAGCCCGCTCTGCGCGCGGAAACTAATAATGTGGTACAGTGGTGGTGAATGGGATGACGATGATGATGATGATGATAATAATAATAATAATTATAAATTAATGAATAATATAATAATAATAATAATAATAATAAAGATTATCCTTATGGTAGAAACGGAAGGCACTGCATGGAAGTGTCCCTCACGAGCTGAGTAACCAGAAGTCTGACATCTCTGCGTCGCACGCATGGCTCCGACGGGGATCTCTCTCCGGAGACAGAAGCCTTTATGATAGCTATCAGGACCAAGTGGTACCAACATGTAACATACAGAAAACACATTCTGAGAGATGCTACCTCCATTCCGTATCGATGTAGAAGATGTGAGGCGCTGCAAGCGAAACTATCCATATCACGTGACAAGTGGATGTAGCAGCCACGCACAGTTGGAATACAAAAAAGAGGCATGAGGAAGTGGGCGAAGAAGGTACGATGCACCAAATTATATGGCGTTGAGAACGGGCTTACCGCCACTTCCGTGCCGTATTTTATAACATATGTGCCTTCAGAATGTGCTTGAGTAGGAGCACACACTCTACTGGATCGTTCCATTATCACTGACAGAATGTCGGCGGCAATAGCACCGTATAAACGTACATTGATAGAAACCATCAGCAGGTTTTCCTTATCGACATACAATACCCAATACCCACAACATATCGGTAAAAATATCAAGAGAAGATCCAGAAGTATACCGATCTCGCCCATGAAGTTGCATCTCAGTGGAACTTCAGTAAAGTGACGACTGTGCCTTTAATAATATCAGCTACGGGAGTGATTCCTGAAAATGACACTTCGGCACTGTAGTGTCTTTCACTTGGATACCAGGAATGTATATAATATGCAAAAACAGTAATTTTGAATACATGCCGTATTGTCAGAAGCCATCTGAACCTTCAGTAAAGCAAACACACCTGCGACTAATTCATTACCGTTGTGAGTGGTGTGAGTTTGATCTGCTTGAGCACGACCAAGAGTGAGTATCTTTTGTGAATAATAAAGTTAGACAATATAATAATAATAATAATAATAATAATAATAATAATAATAATAATGCCGTGGTTTCGGACCAGCAGATCGCAGGTTCGAGTCCCGCCTCGGACATGGTTGTATTTGTGCATGACTCTATGAGTGTGTCGTCCTATCACCCCTCATTATCATCATCATTTCATCTTCCATACCACCAAGGCTAACAACCGTGGGGAATAAAAAAATCGGACTCAACTAAGTGCTGGTCCCCGATTAAGTTACACGCACCTCCCACAACGATAATGATACTGAGCCACGGTAAATGAAGGTTGCATGCATGCGTGCTCCTAGTCGGCTGATTTGCGAGCAAAAAAACTGAGAGAAATGACTCAGTTCGTAGCGCGCTGGATTCGCAATCAGGAGGACCGGGTTCGATCCCCGGGAGGGCCATCCTGACCGGGATTTTCGTGGTTTCCTTCAGTCACACACGGGGGATGCTGGGATGGTTATAAATCCCACGAACAACTCCCACTACCCCACCTCACACCACCTACCATCATCCTAATCCTTTCACCCCTCATCCTCCCTATAAATAAATAAAAGTCTTTATTGATGTCGATGCTCAGGCCATTTAGCCCGCTCTTCCGCCTGACCACTTTAAAAAAATTATACAAGAGTTAATGAAAAGAAGGTAGTTCAAAGAGAAATACGTACGCAATTTGTATGAGTGGATTTTTCACATTGAAGACAGGAATAAAAAGTGCGGGAGGAAGGAGTAGATAGAAAAGGGAATATTCGCACAGTATTTGTGAGATTACATTTATTTATTGATATCAATTTAAGGATGAATTAAAGTTAATCTTTAATATATTAGATTGAACGCTACGAGAATTTACTCAAATTTAGAGAAATTATATTTTCTGACTCAGCAAGTTAGGTACAGAAAGCATTGGAAGGATGTTTCATAAGTCAGTGAAAGGTTAATAAGTGCTACTAAATATTTCTCACAGTGCTTTGAAGGAGTTAAGATTGCGTACGTATTATTGAATATACCTCTAAAAAATACTAGAAACGGGCGGAATATTGTCAGCATACAAGTGAAAACACACCAAGTCAAGAGTTCAAGCCTTAAGAGAACTGGAAAATATTGCAAGATAATGTATTTCGTAATGATAATACTTGTATTTCATAATAATAATAATAATAATAATAATAATAATAATAATAATAATAATAATAATAATAGCAATAATAATAGTAATAATATTAACAATATTAATAATATAATGTGTTATAAAACTATTAGATTATTAAATTAAGTAAAAAAGGGATTCAAAAACGTGTTTATGATCAATTCAATTTTAGGAAAAGATTTCAATTTAAACCCCGTACTACGAATTATTAATTAATTATGTAAGAAATTATGAATAAGTGGGAAGAAAAAGGTTACCAACTAGAATATTCCCAACATTTGAAATTACATAATAATAATAATAATAATAATAATAATAATAATAATAATAATAATAATAATAATCGTCACCATCACAGCGACTCCGATCATAACGGCAAAGGGTTCAAGTACTGACGGTGGTGTAGTTTCGATCCTAGCAAAATAGCCAAGATTGAATTCGGCCGCCGCGGCGAAGTCGGCGCGCCATATGGAGGACCATTCCAGGGGCCGGGTACACTAATCTGTAATTTTCCGAGATTTCTCCGAACAATAGTACGCGAATGCCGGAGTAGTACCCTAACTATCGGTTGAATGACCGCGCGCGATCTCTTTTTCCTTTCCCTTATCCTATCCTCACCTCTTACTGACACATTCACATACATGCACTACACTACCACACACGAGAGTCTCGAGCTCGGGGCGGTGCCCTGCTGATGGGAAATACCTCTTTGGGGGAAAAACCGGCAACATGAAAGTGGACGTCGTATCTCACCATTCAACGAGAAAGGAACGCCGCCATTTCCCGCGAAAAAAACATTGACTACACGAACGAGACATAGACCATAGCAGCTGTCGTGCACGGAAACATCAATCAGATTAGTTAAAATCGAGCTTTTGTCATTTATTTATGAATAAGTATTTTCAAATATTTTTGATATGATTGATTAGTTAATCATATTTGCCCATATTTCCAAATACAGAACATATTTTTACATATTTATGGAAAATTTACGTATCGTAGAATACGTCCAATATGTAACATATTCATTCAAAAATATTTCTAGAATTTTTACTTTTAATTCAAATGGAATGGATGTATTGGATTTAGTTCTAATTGATTTGATTTAACTTAAATGTATATAATGTATATAATGTATATAATGTATATAATGTATATAATGTATATAATGTATATAATGTAAATAATGTAAATAATATATTACGAGGGTTCAGATTTCCCCCATTATTCTTCTGATGTCTAGAGCGATTTAACCATCGAAAAGCAATATCGAGACAACAGGAGCATTTTTTTATATTTAAAACAAAGCTTTGTAACTCACTGCTTCGTAAATGTGGAGCTGTAAGTTTTTCCATTACGGACTTATACTCAGTATATTTCCGGCTGGACCACTTTATCAAAATTATACAAGAGTTAATGAAAAGAAGGTAGTTCAAAGAGAAATACGTACGCAATTTGTATGAGTGGATTTTCACATTGAAGACAGGAATAAAAAGTGCGGGAGGAAGGATAGATAGAAAAGGGAATATTCGCACAGTATTTGTGAGATACATTATTTATTGATATCAATTTAAGGATTGATTTAAAGTTAATCTTTATATATCTAGATTGCAACGCTACGAGAATTTACTCAAATTTAGAGAAATTAATATTTCTTTGACCTCAGCAAGTCTAGGTACACAGAAACGCATTGGAAGGATGTTTCAATAAGTCAGTGAAAGGTTAATAAGTGCTACTAAATATTTCTCACAGTGCTTTGAAGGAGTTAAGCATTGCGTACGTATTATTGAATATACCTCTAAAAATACTAGAAAACGGCGGGAGATATTGTCAGCATACAAGTGGAAAACACATCCCAAGTCAAAGAGTTAAGCCTTAAGAGAACTGGAAAATATTGCAAGATAATGTATTTCGTAATGATAATACTTGTATTTCATAATAATAATAATAATAATAATAATTAATAATAATAATAATAATAGCAATAATAATAAAGTAATAATATTAACAATATTAATAAATATAATGTTGTTTATAAAACTATTAGATTATTAAATAAGTAAAAAAGGGATTCAAAAACGTGTTTATGATCAATTCAATTTTAGGAAAAGATTTCAATTTAAACCCCGTACTACGAATTATTAATTAATTATGTAAGAAATTATGAATAAGTGGGAAGAAAAAGGTTACCAACTAGAATATTCCCACACATTGAATTACATAATAATAATAATAATAATAATAATAATAATAATAAAATAATAATAATAATAATAATATAATCGTCACCATCACAGCGACTCCGATCATAACGGCAAAGGGTTCAAGTACTGACGGTGGTGGTAGTTTCGATCCTAGCAAAATAGCCAAGATTGAATTCCGGCCGCCGCGGCGAAGTCGGCGCGCCATATGGAGGACCATTCCAGGGGCCGGGTACACTAATCTGTAATTTTCCGAGATTTCTCCGAACAATAGTACGCGAATGCCGGAGTAGTACCTTAACTATCGGTTGAATGACCGCGCGCGATCTCTTTTTCCTTTCCCTTTATCCTATCCTCACCTCTTACTGACACATTCACATACATGCACTACACTACCACACACGAGAGTCTCGAGCTCGGGGCGTGCCCTGCTGATGGGAAATACCTCTTTGGGGAAAAACCGGCAACATGAAAGTGGGACGTCGTATCTCACCATTTCAACGAGAAAGGAACGCCGCCATTTCCCGCGAAAAAAACATTGACTACACGAACGAGGACATAGACCATAGCAAGCTGTCGTGCACGGAAACATCAATCAGATTAGTTAAAATCGAGCTTTTGTCATTTATTTAGTGAATAAGTATTTCAAATATTTTTGATATGATTGATTAGTTAATCATATTTGCCCATATTTCAAATAACAGAACATATTTTTACATATTTATGGAAAATTTACGTATCGTAAGAATACGTCCAATATGTACATATTCATTACAAGAATATTTCTAGATTTTTACTTTTAATCAAATGGAATGGATGTATTCGGATTTAGTTCTAATTGATTTGATTTAACTTAAATGTATATAGTGTATAATAGATGTATATAATGTATATAATGTATATAATGGTATATTAATGTATATAATGTAAAATATTAGACTATAATGTATATATGTGTTAATATATATGTATATTAATGTATATAATGCATATATAATAGTATATAATGTATATAATGTATATAATGCATATAATGCATATAATGTAATATAATGTATATAAGTAATGTATATAATGTAATAATGTAATATGATAAGATATAATGTATATAATGTAACTAATAAATGTAAATAATTATATTACGCAGCGGTTCAGATTTCCCCCATTATTCTTCTGATGTCCTAGTAGCGATTTAAACCATCGCAAAGCATATTGAGACAACATGAGCATTTTTTTTACATTTAAAACAAAGGTTTGGTAACTCACTGCTTCGTTAAAATGTGGAGCTGGTAAGTTCTTTCCATTACGAACTTAATACTCAGTATATTTTTAGTATTGAGAAACGATTTAAATCTGGTTCTGTGGCTAATATTAAAGGTTATCAGTAATATTTTACAATTGCAGTGCAAATGGTTTGAATAATTCATATTTATCTTACGATTCATTTTTTTAACAATATTTTCCGCCTCATATTGGAAACATCTTTAGTCCCTAAAATGAAATATATTTTCAGGGCCATTGAATTTCTCCATGTAAACTGCGATCATATT
>BOPP01000114.1:2820942-2842179 GCA_017312745.1 Gryllus bimaculatus
ATTACTATTATCATTATCATGATGCAGAATGAAGAGGTCCCATCAAATTCGAGCCGTTAATGGAAAAGGCAAACCGCAAAGTTTTAGGGTTTAATAGGCGACTGCTCCCAAGCGTGTCACAAGCCTCACGCCCTCCTTAAGCCCTTCTCTAATTGGATTAGCTTTGGGAGGACGCCCACAGGCGCAATTCGCCTTTAATTACTCCGCACGCATTTCGCGCTCACATTCTCTTCACACTCAGACCCCAGCGGCGGCGGGGAGGGGGGTGAGGCTGCATGGAAGTCGTATTCCATACTTCGCACCAAACACAACGTGGGGCTGAAGACTAGTTATTTACGTTACTAGTGTAAAAAGCATGGGCGCCCACAGAAAATCAGGGGCCTGGGATAGTTCATCCAAGGGAGCCCCTAATTTCAAACAAAAAAACCCTCCTTCCCCCAATTTACCAACAGTTCATTTCTCCATGAATTAGAAATGATTTAAATTTAAATTGAGAAAGAAATATATTTTTCATTTCTTTTGAATGAAAAAAAATCAGATCGCCAATTAAGTCGGGTAGAAAGCGCATCTTTGGCGTACGATTGAAATATTAACGGATGATAGGAACAGAGTCCGGCATTTTGATAACAATACGCCAAAAACACTTTCCTACGAGTTGCATACAGTAATCTTTGAAAGCCTCTATTAAAAGCGGTTCTGTTAGGGAGTGATGAATGTTCAATGTTTACCACTAGTGCTAAAAGATGCTCAAGTTTTGAGATAAATCTGTGATTGCAACAATGGAAACAAAATGCTTTCGCCTGACCACGTCAGCTACTACTTTGCTTCATTAAGTTTTTTGTAAACGTGAATTAAAAATAACGTGATATAAATTCAAAGACAGTAAGGCTGTCTAAAAAATAGTGCAAGGAACACGTAGTAAAAGTGATTTTATTTTGCTTATAGGATTGCGCTACTCCACCGAGTGGGCAACCTTTTCAACCATGTCGCAACCTTTCCAACACGCAAAATAAAATGTCACTTTCACCACTCATATCATAAATATTAACTATTTTAGCATGAATTATTTGATACTTAAAATTATATCCAGTAGGGATCGATCTGCCAGGGGGCAGCCCATGTCGATTCATTTCGCGCCAGTGTTTTGTTTACTTTGCATTTTCTCAGTAGTTTTGCATGATGTCTTTGCGATAGGCGTACGTCAAAGTTATTTTTCCATACTCTTTCCGCGTAGTAGCACCAATCTAAAAGCAGTCTGGAGTAAGTGCTCCAAAGTGTTAAAATAGCGTACATCAAGTTACAAGGGGCGCCGGTGTAAGCCTTAGCACTTAAATCAACTTAACAAGTGCGTATGATGAGATATGCTAATGAAAAAACATAACTGGATTCTTAAGCGAAATAAATCACCGTAGGAGGTGAAACAGACATTACATCAGACACATTTGTTGCATGTATTTTTTCCTACCTTAAAATTAGTTTTTTGTGTAATTTTTAGTTACATCCTTTGAGTTTTTCAAGTGATGTTATAAGGATAGAATGTGCAATATTAAAATATTAAGTAACCTTTGACAATACGAGAATGTATGAGCTGATAAGCAGCATTAGTTTTGCTATCTCTCTTATATCTCTTGTTATATTTAAACATCAAACACTGAACACAGTGAATTTTGACACGTGTCCATAAACTGGATCATAACACAGGATTAATTACCAGATATGAATAAATGAAGTGTTCTTTTGAAGAGTGTATTTATCGCAACTAATTTTCTTTCTCTAAAGCGTTTGACTCAAAAACCCGGGAACAGAGACTGTCACAATTTTTAGTATTTACTATTTTCTTAAAATGTTATAATATACGAGTACAAAATTGAACCAGAATTACAAAAATTGGGATGAACGCATAGAGTATAATATTGCAAAGCGAATGAGACAGAAGGCATCGGGTCCGTACGAAAAAAAAAACGCGCAGAACTTCCACGAACAGACGCAACAAAAGCACGCCTCGAGAATTCAAGCGGTAAATGAGAGCGGATCGCGTATGAATGAGGATTTCATTACTGGTGCTCAAAGAGGGGATTGTATGGTAGATGCCGATTTTATTCTTCGCGACCAAACAAATGATTTTGGAAGAAAATACCACTCAAACTACAAGAAAGATGTTTATAATGCATATTTTTTAATATATATGGGCAAAAAGTGCATATTTTAACTACGTCATGTCTATTTTGATATCATTAACCCCCTAAATGCTGATATTTACTAATTTTCTTAGATGCGAATTTTCAAAAAAAAAATTTTTTTCTATCGTTAGTAAAACAATGTGGGTCAGTGGGTAGAGACTGTAATGTTACGAAACTGCGTTGTTCAATGGCAGCAAATGATCTACTCAGTTAATCCTACTACAAAAGCTGATAGCTGCTGCATCCGCTGAATAACTATCAACTGCGTAGCCATTCATTTACTGGGAGAATATTGACAGCGCACTGTCGAAACTAATACGGATAAACAGACTCGCTGAAGGAAACATGAAACTAATCGTCAATTCACTTCAACGCACTGAAAATTCAGTATTCAGAGTAGAGCTGTCGGTAGCAGTTGGTCAATTTGCCACAGACGTCGAAGACTGAATTTTACAAAAGGTCTACGCTACGAAAGTGTATTCAGAAGTCACATACGCAAAAATTGTTTTACTAAATAAACAATTACTAAGGGAAAAATACGGGTAAAAAAGGAATTTCAATGAAACGAGTTTGGAAGCTTTTGGGCCAATTTCAGCCGATGAATACATTTGACTGATTTGCGTGTTTTACGTGTATTCTAGGTTTCTTTTGACAATATATTCCCAACCGGAAACACGTCAAGAACGCAGCGAACGAGAGAAATACTTAAAAATTCGTTAAGAAACAGAATACTCTGGCAGATTTCTGGCTAAAAGGCAGAGAAACTGAAGTAGGCTTCGTTTTACTCTTTTCTATTAACAATCTGTTCAATGCCGGTCCGGATCGCCGAGATCGCTAAGGCAGTAGTGCCGCAGCGAACTCAGTCCGAAGGATCGCGGGTTCGAGTCCCGCCTCGGGCATATTTTTGTGTTAGTCCTTTCACCCCCTATCATCATCATAACGTGCCATCCTCATAGTTACCATATCGTTACACGCAATAGTGGACACTAATGACCTTGAAGTTGATGCGACCTTAAACAAAAAAAATCTGTTCAATGAAGTTAATAACAAGCAGTTTCGAATTTTCGTTGAGAAGAACTGTCTGATAAAGATTCCATGTGAATCTACATGGATCAAGGAGTAAAATGATATAATGAACGACAGAAGGGATGGAATGTCTAAGTGAATTAAGTAGTTAAATTTGAAGAAAGTTATTGATAATCCATCTTCACTTTATATTTTATGAGCATATTTTTATTTTTTGTGTTAGTTTGACTGATTTTAAGTGCATTTTTAGATGGTTTTAAGTGCGTATCGTAGATAAGATGTGGAGGTTGATCCAAACCCACCAGACTCACTTGATATATCAAGACCTGAACCAGGGCTTGGTCCCGGGGTAACCAGGTAAGTTCTGCGAAGCACATTCTTTCTCACATTATTATAAAGTTTGATATTTTCGATAATTGAGAGAGTTTTCAACGCAAATTATACCTAGATCATTTTTCTCTATCCACTGAAAATCCTAACGCCAGCGTTGTTGACAGACAGACAGACAGACAGACAGACAGACAGAGACAGACAGACAGACAGACAGACATTCGAGCGTAAATTTCCAGGTATCAAGGGCCCACAAAAGGTGAATTCCGGCAGCACAACTTGTTACAGAAGTAATTTACTATTTACAGGAACAATAATTATCGATTTTTTCGGTATCAGGGATCTACATTATATCGACAAATCACTGTTTTCTTGCTCTAATTTTACATATCATTCCCCTCTATTACGTAACTACAATAAGAGAAAGTAAAAAAATACCAAACATCAATATAGTACTTCTGTAATGTTATTTTTTGCAATTTTCTAAAATACAGAGAGTTTACCGGAAATATATGCCGTGCCATATTAAGTGTACTTTACCCTATTCTAGGGGGAAAAAATTAAGAATAAAATTGAAGCAGTTTTTAAGAAAATTACCTCCAAAAATCAAAATATCATTTTCAAACTCCAGGGACTCTACTCCGACCGATCAGATCGATCGGAGATTATCAATTTTTGAGAAAATAGTCTTAACTGTTTAGGAGCTAACGTTGACCACTGACGGACTGACAGACTGGCAGATGGACGGACGTATAGACGTATAGAGGATATAGTAGTTAATTTACGATATAAAATGAAGTCATTAATCCACTTTTTCAATACCTGGGCCTACTTAGTTTTCTCGTAATGCGTATCGCGTTTTTGTGTAATGCGACAAAATTGTCAATTTCTCTTTGCGACGTAAGTACTTAATATGGCTAGAAAGAAAAAAGATCCTTATACAACGATTTTTGCGACAAATGTAACATATATGATCATCTGTTATTGAAATGATTTCAAAGATTCAAAACATGCATTTCATTTAATTGCATTATAAGCAACATACCGCTGACGTTTTCACGAAAAGTAGTCCTACATTGTCCAGTTATTGACTTTTTACAGCGTGGTCATCCTCTAAAGAGATGTGTCAAGCTGGAACCGTCTATAAAGAAGCATGTCAGCACTCCCGAATGAAACGTGTCAAATAATTTATTGTTAATTAATTGCTATTTAATTGTGATCTGGGCTGTCCGAGTGACGCCGCGTCGAAGACTCGACCGGCTCGAGGCCGGCGTTTCGACTGACATATCGCAATCTTCTTCAGGGCTGTAGTCCCCTGAAGAAGGGCCCATTGGCACTTCAACCCTGAAGATGACCGCGATATGTCGGTCAAAATGTCGGCGCCTCAGCCTCCGACGCAGCGTTACTCGGACAGCCTTCAAATTATTTATTTCTAATTAATTGGTATTTTTCTCCAGAAGCAAGAGTGATTGCTTAAGGCGCCAAAACCTTCAAATGATTTATTGCTAATTAATTGCTATTTTTCTCCGGAAGCAACAGTGACCGCTTAAGGCGTCGGAAACAATCAAATGATTAATTTCTAATTAATTGCTATTTTCTCCGGAAGCAACAGTGACAGCTTAAGGCAGATCCTGGCTGTTCTGCGACGCATTCGTCTCAGTGCGCACCCCTCCGGCGGAGCAGTTCACAGGCAGCGACCTCCAGGTGCTCCTTCACCCTCCCCCTCCGCCACCCGCGCGCGCGCTCGCCCGCCCGCCCGGGTGCAAGGCGCAAATACTAATTTCTCGCGACTTCCAGGGCGAGCGAGCGGCTCCTCGCGGCGGCGCGCGGAATCAATTACTCGCGCGGCAGAAAGCCGGGACGCGGGGCGCTGGTGGCTTCGGAGGAGGGGGAGGCGGGAAGGAATAGGAGGGGAAGAGGCGGTAGCAAGGGGGGATGCCGGGAAAAATGGAACGAGGTGATGAAGAGAGGTGTGAGGAGGTGTACATCTGGGGGGTGGGGTGAGACGTCGGAAAAAGGAGGGGAAGAGAGTATAGAAGGGAGGAGAGTACAGGAGCGAAAAATGAGATAAGAGATGGGAAGAGTAAGAGGGGAAAAGAGATTAGAGGAGATTTAGAATGAATGGAGGGACAAATGAGGAAAGAATTTTGTAGAGAATGAGCAGGGAATGAAGGGAGATCGGGGGCGGAGTGAGCAAGGATAAAAGAACGGCAGAGGAAGAACAGAAGAGAGGAGACCCTGGAGAGAATAGAGAAAGTGAGAGGAAAGGAGGAATGGAGAAAAGATTGAAGAGTGGGGGAAGGTATTTGAGTAGAGAAGCAGGGAAGGTGTTAGAGAGAGTGGTAAGAAACGTGAAAGGGGAAGATGAGAGAATAGAATGAGGAAAGTGCAGAGGAGAAAGTAGTACAGAAGATGAAATGAAGAAAAGAGTTGGTTGGAAGAGAATTGAATTTTAAAGAGATATGGAAGGAGTTACGAGAGAGAAGAGAGAAGGGAAGGAATTTTGGGAAGAAAGAAGGGAAGAAGTCAGAGAGAGAGAGAGAGAGGAATAAAACACAATGTGGAGCTAAAATAAATTGAAAGGAGACTACGGAGGTGATGAAGAAGATCAAAGGAGAGAAATGGGATAAAGGGAGGGAGGGGGAAACTGAGAAAGGTTTAGATTAGAAGAAAAAGGAGGGAGGGAAGGGTAGAAACATTATTAAAGAAGTGAGGAGGAAAATGGAGCTGAGAGAAAGGAGAGAGTTCGAAGGAAACTGGGTGCGGAGAGAGAGAGAGTGGAAGTAGTTAGAGTGAGGGTAAGGAAAAGCACAGGGTAGTAGAGAGAGCAAAAAAATTACAGTCAGGGATAGAAGAGAAAGTGGAAGGTAGTGAGAGAGGAGGGGGAGAGAGACTATTAAGGCAGAGCGAGGTAGCGCGAGTGAAGCAGCAAAAAAAGAGGGGGTGCGGGAAGTGGGGAGTAGAGAAGCAGGGAATGGGCAGGGGTAGTCGTATGGCCAAGCCACTCCGTGCTCATGCAAACGGCGTGGCTCAGATGCGGTGGCGTGCTGAGTTTACTCGCCAGGATTTCAATCGCGCGTCGGAAAACCCGTCTACTGGGCGCCTCACTACCCCCCCTCCCACGTTCATGAAATGCGCAGAGGGGAATCTAGAAATAGGTTTCTGGGTTTTGTTCACTATCTCAATTAGCTAAAACATACATTTTCTAGTTTCCAAAATTATTATTATTTTTAAAAAGCAGCCTACAAGGAATCATTAAATTATTTAAGCCCACAGGGACATTTCCCACGAAAACCTTGTTTTAAGGAGCTCAAACGAACCGTTTCCGAGTTTATTCAGGTGAAAACGCCAGTGGCAGCAAGCATTTGTTGCCAGTTTACGTGTCGATGTTTTTTATTGTCTATATATTTTTTCGTTTTAAATCTGTTTAAGATTACCCGGAAATGAAATTCGGCTATCCAGTTGTCCCATATAACGGGTGTTTGACGATGTACGCTTATAAACGGAGCAAAAGCCGCCCGAAAAAATCATTTCTAACGTCATCTGCCTTGTGGTTTTTCAGAACAACGGGTTTATGGTCGGCCTTATTCAGAACTTAATGCGGCGCCGAACGTTTTCTAAGACAGGCAGGGTTACAGTTTTATCAAAACCCCTGAATGTGAATTGTGTTCCGTTAAGTACGGGTCCGGTCAACGCAACAATGCGGCCTTGCTGGATACAGTTGAAATAGCATAACATTTAAGCCCAAACGAGTAATAAATTCGTGGTAGAGAAATCTTCCAGCATCGGTTAAAGCGAGTGTTCGGCCGAAATACCGGCACGGGGTAAAACTGACGTCAGAGGCGTTCCGTGATAACGTTAAAACAAATGTGCAAACAGCGGGTTCGGGTAGAAATTGAACGTCAGCGGGGTGCATATCCTGTATTTGAATTTTGTAACATGCAACATCTGAAACCGGAAAAATTGAATGGCAGATCGGTTGGCCTTCCGGTAACGTTAAAAACAGATTCGTTCATATCGCATGGGACGGATAAAACTAACGGTTATTAGATGCGTTTCTGAATACGGGCTGAATATTAAACACACAATGTGTACAGGTAGGACTGAATGTCGTATGCGGCCTTCCGAAACATCGGTTGGGAAAAAAATGTACGTGAAAGTTGACCCCGTTTTAGAGTACCTTCTGGTTTACTTTTAAACACGAGCCTACACAAGAAGAAGCGTATGAACAAAACTAGTCACGAATCGGAACGACAATGAACCCATTTACGGATGGGAATTGGTTGATACTTCGTGTTGAAACGGGCACTGAACGCTTGGATCAGTCTAAACTAAGTCTAGTAGATTTTCGGTCCCGTTTTCAGAATTGGGTGATTCCGCCCGTTTCACGATGGTGAGATCCGGCGGCATGACCTTACTGGTCGTGATGGAGGTTTTCCGCAACCAGGTATCTCCACCGCAGCCTGGCACCAGCCCTAGCCGGGACCAAGAACCTTCGACCGGGGGTCTGCCCGCGATTTCGGTGGGCGTGTTGTAGTTCAGGCAAGAGACTCTTTAGAATGATGGCACCGCACGAAGCAGAAAGACGCCTCTCGCTGAAAACTTGAATCTCGCTGTGGCGACCGCCTGAATTAAACATGCCGTTTGGCCTTTTCCGTCCAGAACGCTTCGGGGAGCTAAAACAGCGCCGCGGCAGCTCCCGGCGGTGTACACGTGGCATAAGGAAAAAACGGTAATGAAGTGTTGCGCTTCGCCCAAGCTTGCTGCACAAGAAAGCAGCACTCGGCAATCACTGCGGCTACGAACACAGTGGGTTATGGGGAAAATGCACTAGGTGGCGAAAACTTACGCTGCGCAGGAACGTACATCTTGCTGGTTTTGAAATAGCCACTATCGGTTCTTTCAGCGGCATGCAAAGATGTGCTAACGTTCAATGTTTCAGCATCTAGTGCTAACAATAGAAAAAAACAACTATTTGCCGGACTGAGCAGTCAACTTTAGCTGAACATATCAAGTAACTGATAATATTATATATATATGATTATATATATATTATATATATATAATATATATATATTATATATTATATCATATTTCTTACTCTAAATATTAATAATGCAATCATCACAATAACCTTAAAAGAAGGCTAAAATGAGAACAAAAACACATAAAAGTGGTACAAAACTATGGAATTCCATGCTGTCTCTCTGGCTGCGGCGAAAAAGTTCAGTACCTACAAACTGAACGGGTGGAAATGGTCAGGCAAGTGGAAATGAGATTTTTGGACAAACTAAAAAGGCGTTTCAAGAGAGGTTACAGTTTTAGAACGAAAAATTAAAAAAAATTAAATAGAGGCAATAATACTAAGGTAAAAAAGGGTTAATTAATAAAAAAAAATTAAGAAAAAAGGAAAAAAAAAAAAAAAAAAAGATATAAATAATTAGCAGCTACAGCTTTCTACTACGCACTGGAAAGGAAGGATGGAATTGGAAGACCCGGTGATTTTGTAGAAACACAAACTCCTGCGAAGACGGACAGGCAGCTGCCTAAACTAAGAATTTTAGAAGAAAGAAGAAGAGAAGAAGAAAAAGAAGAAGAAGAAGAAGAAGACGAAAAAAGAAGAAGTAAGGAGGAAGAGGAAGAGGAGGAACAGAAGGAGGAAGAGAAGGAGGAGGTAGAGGAGGAGGAGGACAGAGAAGGAGGAGGAAGGCAGGCAGGAGGAAGAAAGGAGGAGGAAGAGAAGGAGGAGGAAGAGAAGGAGGAGGAAGAGAGGGGGAATGAGGAGGAAGAGAAGGGAGGAGGAATGAGAAGGAGAATGAGGAGAAGAGAAGGAGAATGAGGAGGCAGGAAGAGAGGAGGAGGAGGAGAAGAAGGAGAAGGAGGAAGAGAAGAAAAAGGAGGAAGAAGAAGGAGGAGAAGAAGAAAGAGGAGGAGACGAAGATAAGACGTTCGTGGAGTCTGAGCTCGCAGTAAGCAGTGTTAACCCCTAATCCCAACTAAAAACCGTTCGGTTCGGCTATTGACCATTCTAAAGTAGGATCATTCGCAGACCTGAAAGGGATTTACTCTCCATGAACTTCCCCAAGGGCACAACCGCGCTACGAGGGGTCAGCCTCTAAGCTCCCAATTGATTGATGTATTGCTTGTTAATGATTCCTGGTACGATTGTTGCAAAGGTCATTTACGTCTTGTATAGTGTATAGCAATTTTATCGCGTGAGGGGGGCGGTGGATCTTCCCCGCTGGGTGGATAAGATTCGATCTTCCACGTTCGCTAGCGGAGTTTTCGCCCTAAGAAGTATCTCCCCACCAGGGGTGGCACCGCTCACGGCAGACAAGCTCTAAGCTACGAAATTGGCCTCCGGCCATGTGTAGCATTTTAGTGCTTGTTAGTGGAGGTGTGTAAGGGGTGAGGATAGGATAAAGAAGATGGAAAGATCGCGCACGGTGCCCAATGACCCGTTTGTTAGTTACTGCACCAGCATTCGCCTGGTCTTGATCAGAAGAACGCACGCGAAACATACCGGGATCAGAGCAGCCGGTGCTGTTATAATTCTCCTCCAGACAGAAACTGATTGCACCAGCCTATCTACAGTAGTGCTAAAAAAAAAACGCGCATCATCTAAAGAAAATGGGATTTCTGTATTTTCTAATCCAACTCTGCTGCAAAAAACGTTTTTAAACAATTATTAGTAGAAAATTGTAATAAATGTGGTTTATGATGGATTATATGAATTTCTGGATTCCGTTGTCTTCAAACTCGCTGGAATTTTTGCAAGATAGCTGAGGAATCAATTCTATTTATTGTATCTAGAAGTATTTTTCTTCATTCAATTTTTCTGAGGCAATTTTCCATAGAATGTTTAGCTGCCAATATTGATTTTTGACTGCAATTTTTAGCATTGAATGCAGAATCACAAGTCTGCCGCAAGTTTGATGCGATTTTTTTTAGATACTGGTAGCTAAGTAACGAAAATCCTCCACGTCGGACTCGACCCTAATCGCGCCCGAGCTAAACTCACGCCGGGCGTCGAAAAGAGTCAAGCTCGCCTCCTCTCGAAACTGCGCCTTACCTCAAATCTTATCCCTCCCAGCGACAGCAGATTCTCTCACGTCGCCAACACGGATATCTGGCTTGCATTGGTCCTCGTCCGGCGGCCCGCAGAGGATACGCGAGGACAGGGCGGGGCGAGGCGAGGGAGGGAACGTGACGGCTTAATATCATTCGAACAGCGGAAGTTGGCGCAAGATGTCGGCCAGACCGTAATTGGCGCCGGGCGTCCCCCCCCCCCCCCCCGCCCCCCCCCCCCCGGGGCCCCCCCCGGGGGCCCCCAGCGAGTCGAACGAAAGCGCGCGGCCTTAGCGCGGAGACAGACGTGCCGCGTGCCTCGGAATAGCGGGGTGAAGGCTGGCGCCGGGGGGGCAAAATGAAAGAAGGCGGTATGTCCTCGCAACCATTGTGTCTTTCAGTGTAAGCGATATTCATCGAAAATAAGTGTTAAAAGAGTACAGATAGGTATAGCATCATTGTTGGTTTATAGGTGAGATATTTTCAAGCATTCAAAAAATTACCATCTTTCAGTGTTTAACATCACATTCTGCGTTCTTTTTTTTTAATGTTTTGCATCTCAAGAGACATAAACGAAAATGAAACCTACGACATTCTTTTAAACAGCACCTTCTTCTTATTCGTTGAAACGCTAGAGTGTTGGCGGTGCCTGGAATAGCAGAGTGAAGGCTGGTTGCCGGAGAAAAATTACGAGAGCGTGAATGGCCAACCGTTGTGAATATTTAGTGCATTGATATCAATTATAATCATTTTGTTGAATTTAAATTGGACCTGTCTTTACTGTAAGAGGAAAGAAGTGCACATAAAACATATGGACATTATTTTTTGTTTGTCTTTAATTAATGAAGAAGTGGCGCTCTCACTGGCAAGATGTAGATGGTCATAAATAAATTAATTATTTGCATGGTTATTGGTGGTGGTATTGTTAACATTTTCAAAATTAAAACTAGCTGGTGGTTCAACAGCACACATTTTCTCGCACTTTGTAAATAACTTATAGAGTTTACCGAAAATTTCATCACAGAGTCCAAAAAATGAAATCTGGGACATTATTTTAAGCGTCGCTTGTTTCATCATGGAAAACAGAGTGAAAGACGTGCTGGGATCGCAAAGTAATGGCTGGCGCCAGGAGAATAACTGAGGAAGGGCGTGCCAGTACTGCAAGGTCAAATGGGTCTTTGTATGTGTTTTTAATTGGCTGTTTGTTTATTTGGGGGTATTATTATCATTCCAAAAATTAAAACACGCAACTTGTGTTTCAACAGCATTTTTCTTGGTCGCACTATTTATCAACTTATACGAGTTTTACAAAAATTTCAGAGAGCTCACAAAAAGGATACCTACATTTTTAAACGTCCCTCGTTTGCACTCGTGAAAAAATTTTTTCGACTATTATGATTAATAATACTTACTGTTTTAAAAGCATTTATGCCGATACAATATTTTAATATCATATTTAATCGACCTTTACTTTAATAATAGTTTCGAAATGCACAAACGTTCTCCAATAGAAATCGCTGAGTAGCCCTATTAGATTTCTTCGCTTCATTTTTGCAATGTCAGCGTTCGTATGTAACCGCTAAGCTTCTGAGACCTCTATCGCGCATTGTCGTTGGCCGATGTGGCGATAACTTACGTCAGAGATTTCTGATAGAGAACAGTCCAAAGCAAAAAATTTGCAAAGCTGAGTTTATTTGAAAAGAAAGGAAGAAGCTTAGATTACATCAGAAACATATCGCAACAGCTTTGGTTGTTCATTTGAACTTGTTTTAATCAATATTTCTGTCTTTTTTTTTTTTTGCTTTTAGTGCATTTTAAAAAACATTTTAAGGGTTTAATTGATCATTTTTTGCAAGTGTTTAGATCAAAAATCAGCTTCCTATTCATATCATATATTCCATAAATTACCTTTATATAAAAAATCATTTCACAATTTGCCAGTTATGCCCATTCGTTACTAGCGTTTTAACAAAGACAGACCGCAAACGCGCATGCCTTGGGCATTGAGGTTCAAATCCCGGTCGATGCGTGTGGAGTTTGAGGTAGAACAACGTGAATTCGCGGGCTGAAATTTCACACGGTTATCGCCTATTTTCCGGCGTCATATTTCACAATTGACCCAAACGCCATTTATGCCATTAAATGCAATTTATCGCGGACGTTTTTTTTTTTAAATTGTAGCGTCACTAGTACTGGAAACGCGTCTCGAAACTCGGCTTGGGCGGCGTTGAGCGCTTCGCGCTTTTGAGTTGTCCTTCATTAATTACATAGCCCGTCCACGTCCTCGGCAGTTGTCAAGAAGGACCGCCATCTCCGCGTCTCCGCGTAGATCTTCCGCGTACGGGCGTTCCGCGCTCCCTGCGTCAGCTACCCAGCGACCAACATGGAAAATAATAAGGATAGTGGGTAAAGGAAGTTTCGACATTGGACTGCACCCTGTGAAGCATGCGAAACTCGGTTCTGTCGTAACAAATTTTAGTATGGGGGAGGTTTACGGGGATTTCTATGGAATGCGAACCGGACCTCGGTGGTGAAAAGCAAGCGACTGCGCGATTCAGCGCACGAGGCAGCGAATACAACCTCGTAGAGCGTAAGGAATCGCGTGGAACCATTATAAAGAATATGACAGAAAGCCTGGCGTTTAGAATGATATCCAGGGATGCGTCGTGCCCACACACTACGTACATTGTTTACTGCGTATGTCGAAATATCCGTGATGGTCACTTAGACGTTTATATATTATATATATATATATATATAATATATAATTATATCTATATAGTAATATATTCAAAGTCTTCTAGAACAAAATATTTTTATTTAGAATTGCAATCGATCTTTTCGAAGCTTGCTTACGTTTCGTTAACTAGCCCGAATGTGACGTTATAGTTAGCAAAGAGACGCGAGTTGACGTTCCACGGATGGTCATTTTTTAAAAAACAACTTGTGTGTGTGTGTGTGTGTGTGTGTGTGTTGTTGAGAG
Source organism: Gryllus bimaculatus (assembly GCA_017312745.1). Taxonomy (NCBI): domain Eukaryota; kingdom Metazoa; phylum Arthropoda; class Insecta; order Orthoptera; family Gryllidae; genus Gryllus; species Gryllus bimaculatus. The sequence continues at coordinate 2,834,530 of BOPP01000114.1, forward strand.
AGAGAGAGAGAGAGAGAGGAGAGAGAGAGAGAGAGAGAGAGAGAGAGAGCGTGTGCAATCGCAGACACACCTGTATGAACCTTTATTGCGTATGTCGAAAATCCGCGATGGTCACATGGTCCAGTTGGTTATACGTAATTATATATATATATATATATATATATATATATATATATATATTTATATATATATATTGAAAGGATAAACCGACATGTGGTATTAAATGTATTCGGTATGTATGCATGCATGTACTTTGGCAGCAACAGCTCTTTACGAAGTCCAAGGTACAGCAGCGTCCAGGCCTAGCAGCAATGGGTTAAAGGGATACAGTGGTTGGCACATAGCCATCCCTTAAGCTGTCTTACTGTTATCTCACCTGAGAAGTGACTTTCTCATCCTCACATATCAGCAATCAGATTCTGGGACATTGCAAGGAAAGCGCACATATAATTTTTGGCAGCGACCGGGAATTGAACCTGGTTGCAGACGCCAGGCAAAGTGAGTACAACTAACCCAACGAGCCACTCGAGGGTCTAAATGTATCCGTATATAACTATGAAACTCGTGTAATAAATTAAAAACAGATAAAATTAAATCTATCAAAATCAGAGTTTCATACATGAAGCATGTTTTGAATTTCACTTTTTTTATTGTTAAAACATTCTTTAGGCAATGCTGGTCTCAGAATAAATATTACTTATTGGGGCAAGAGAAGGGTTAATAAAAAAACAATGCAGTTTTGCTTCGTAAGAAGGTACTTGGGAAGAAGAAAAGTTATTTTAGTTTGTACAGCGAAATGAGGTGAATTTTAGGCAGAAAAACTGATTGCGATCCCTGTTAACAAAATATTGGATAAATGCAGTTGCTTAATTAGAAAAAATCTCCCACATGTGATGTAGCCAGAATTGATGTTTTGTGAGTCCTTTAATATCTTAAAAATCATTGACGGCAAAACGTCTTGTCTGCTCTCCGACCGGTCTGTGGCCAACACTAGCGCCTAAACGTTCAGACAGGATCAGGCGTTTTCGCTCCGAAATAGATATTCCTGATTCGCATCTGAGCGCACGGAACTTTGGGAGTTTTAAACAGATTTGGATTTTTTTATTATTATTTCTTTTTTTAAACAAGAATTTAAGTTTTTATTGAAGCCTGCCGTAGTTTTTTACATACGGGCGCTTTCTGTGGTCGTATGGTATGAGTGCAACCAGTTACCCTAAGTGCTTTTGTAGCACGCCCCTTTTTTGAATATACATGTAGGTGGAAATCGCATATAAAGAGTTACGTGGCATTTATACATGTGGTATTTGCTCTTGAATATTGGGCTGAATTTTGGGCAATCCGTACGCGCATAGGGTTTTGGGGGGGGGGGTTTGACAGTCCGTTATGACGGCAGTCAAGGAGATTTCATGATGAACATTTCGGAACATGTTGTAGATGTCTGGAGGAAATATTGATTGTCGCACAAAACATAGAACTTCGCTTATAATGTTGCAAGTTAAACTCTCAAGTTTCTGTGTGTTTATTGGGTGAGCATTCGAGTCATTTATTCAAAAATGCGAATTCTCCAAAGTGAGCTTATGTACAAACGGGAATGTAAACATGGTCAGTAAAGAAAAGTATGCAGTAGGAATGTTCTGACTGAAACTTGGACGGAATCTGAAGTCCGCATGAAGAGCTGTGGGTAAATTTTTTACGTCTTTTTTACACCAGAAAGAAAAAAGAAAGTGGTATTCTCCCTAGAAGACATCTTTAAATGTACACTTGTTATCCTTTACTTCAAACTTTGCATTTTCTGGTCAGGATGAATAGTTAGTTTATTGGTTAGATTTTTGGTTTGTTGGTAGACTTTCTTGCCCGGATTTTTACTTTCTCGATACCCGTAACGCATGTAGAGAGAAAGATATTGTAAAAGCTGCGCGGAAAAAGCGGTTAATTTTCGGCAGAAAACCTCTTATGCCGAGACCCCTGGTACGATGAAAGTGGGAAAAACCATGTTGCTAACTTTAGAAAAAAGCGTCCTCCTTAACAAGTAGTGTCCGTAGAAATGCCATATTTTCTGAGTTCTTGATAGCCGACGTATCGATTAATAGAATATTTTCTTCCTCCTCTTTCTTTCTTTGACTTGATAGTGGCCGGTTTAACTTTATTCATGAATCGCCTTCGAATTCATCCATTTTGTTAACAAAAAAGAACTATCACATATCTCCTCAGGAATTGACTTAATTTCCTCAGTACTTTCTACTATTTCTCAAAACTTTTTAAGGCCATAATATTTTTATTTTTTCTTGCACCAAAATATATTTTTTCTGTACCCCATTCATTCATCAAAAGTGTGTACTGTAGCCAATGTGGTTCTCGTCGGAGTTTAACTCCTAATATTCAGCAGCGTCAATAACGTGTAAAAAATGTGTATAAAAAATGCACTTTAGATAGGTTTCCCGCGATGAAATATAACAAAAGATTTTTTGGTTTTTATCATTTTGCGCATCCATCAGTATTATCTGACTTATCTACTAAATTAATGTTATTTCCTGCTGAGCGAAACTAAAATCGTGCTCTCACTTTCGCGCCAAACCTGCCTTTTATGCGGTGTCGATCCCCGCAGAGAGAAAAGGAATCGGACACTAAGGCGTGACAGGGACAGCGGCGCGCTAGAGAACGAGGGTAGAGACGAGGGTGATGAAAAGCGAGGGGGAGGGGAGAGAGAGGAGACAGCGGGAGCGAGAAAGATTTCTGGGTCGAAATCTGGCGACGAAGCGTGAGCGAACACGTCTGTCGTGGCATAGAGGCGGAGGAGAGAAGCACGGCAGGTTGAGGTTAAGCGAGGGGACAGAGCTGCTGGAGAGAAGAGGTCCAGAGGTGAGAGCGGTAGAGGAGGGAGGTGGGGAGGGGAAGAGCGGATGGTAGGTGGAGATGAAGTGGAGCAGGACGGAGGCCGGGCGGATGGAGAGATAGTGAGGAGTGGCGAGGGAAGGGAAGAAGAAGGAAAGAGTCGGGGAAGGCAGGTAATCGGGTGGAAGAGGTTGCGGAAGAGGCGCGGGAGAAGGTGGGGAGATGGAAACGGAAAGAGACATGAGGGAAGAAGGCGAGAGAGGGAAAGAGACGGAGAAGGGAGGAGGCGGGGAGTGGAACAGAGGGGGAGGAGAGGTAGGGAGAGAAAGGGGAGGGAGGCGAGGAGGGGAGGGGAGAGGCGGAGAGGGGATGGGGAGAGGAGAGGCGGGGGTGTTGAGGAGGGGGAAGGGAGGCGGCGAGGAGGGGGAGGCGCGGGGTGAGGAAGGGGGAGGCGGAGGCGCGGAGGTAGGAGGGGGAGCGGAGGCGCGGGGTGAGGCAGGAGGAGGGGGAGGCCCGCGGAGGTTAGGAGAGGGAGGTTAGGAAGGGGGGGGAGAAGAGGGAGGGGAGAGGCGGGGGAGGGGAGGTTTTTGAGGCGGGGAGAGGTAAGGTGAACGGGGGAGGTGGGGACGGGGAGGGAGGTTTGAGGCGGGGGAGAAGGAGGTGTAACGGTGGGGGAGACGGGAAGGGGAAAAGACGGAATGAGAGAAGTATAGGGTGCAGTGGGGGCAATTAGAGCGTGCAGAGGCGGGGCACGAAGCAAGGATACAGCGGAAGCCCGGTCGGTTCAAGCGAGAAACGTCCGCGCGAGCGAAGTGGCGGGGGAGAGCGGGGGCGGGGGCGGGAGGCGTTCGGCAGTCGGCGCTGCACGCCGCCACCTCTCCAACAAAGGCGCAGGCGCCCGCCTTCTCCTGTCTCCTCTGCCTCCCCCCACGCGCTTCCACGCCCATGCGCCGCCGCTTTGCCTTTTGTCGCCGCCAAGGGCCGCGGCGCGCAGCCACCCGCTCCCCGCACACCTTCCGACACTCGCTTCCACTCCCAGTGTTGCAATTGAGGCGGTTTTCGCATCGCCCGACCGCTTTCCCTCGCCAGGCCGCAACCCTTTCCTCACCCGCCCCACAGAGGCTGGAGCCATAGGTTTCCCAGGAGGCCCTGAGGCGATTTCGTCAAGCAGTCAAAAAAGCGCGAGATCGGATTAACAGCTTTTTCGACCTGGACTGCCCAAACTACGCATGGAAAGTAAAATCAAAGTGATAATTTACCTAAAATATACGTACTTCGCCTCAATTTCCACATCCAGTCAATTGTAAATAATGAAAGAGATTGGATTAGGACAGTAACAAAATAACGCTCAACGGCCACATAAAGCTCAGCTCTTTTGTGAATTTGAGAGTCTCACTTTGTCGCAAGAGTCTTCTACTTTACGATTAGCAGTAGAAATGCTTTGGGTTGGTGTTGGTTATCCTTCCTTACTATCCCAAACTCTTCAATTTAATAAACAAATTAAACAGGAATAGCAATTATAGATGACTTCAAATTTCGCCTGGAAGTGATCCAAAAACTTTAATCGAAATCACTGGATAGAGCACTCGGGAAGAATTCCATTCCACTGGCATCGCAAAATTTCTGGCACTCGTAGCCTCGTCGGAACGCTCAGATCTCCCAATCACACGGCTCCTCGCCAGACGGTTTGTGACTTTTTTATCGAATTAAATCGCGTACAGCTGATCGCGATTAAAATTTAAACTTGCAGCAGTCGCGCTTCAACCCCTAGTTCGGTTGAGGTTAGCTAGAGCGAGTTTAGCCGCTGTCCCTACGGAAGAATCTCTGGGTCGGTCTACACTGGGCGGATTTTTCGATACTTGCTAGATGCTTGGTGATTCCGTGAGATTCCCAATCGATTTGAGCGAGAATGTCGAAACGACAGACAAAGGATTGTGACAGATATTTCCTTCTGCTTCTTCCCCTTATCCTCTCCTCTCACTGGACACATCACTTTTATCATGCACTCCACTATCCAGCTGTGCATTTTAGGAGACCATGTCGGGAGCTTCGAAGCTCTAGTCCTGCTGGGAGGAGATACCATGAAGAGGGGAAAGTCCTGCAATGCCAGATGTGTAGGTCCGGCGCCGAATTTTCAATCATCTAGCAGAGGAAGGGAACCACCACTAAACGCGAAAATACATTCACTTACACTAACGGGACTAATTACAATGGTAATTGATTTGCCCAGAAACATGCTATCAATACTTGTAACTAAACGTGTTGATTATATCATTTTTCTTTGGTGAGAACCTTTTGTTGTGTTAAATGAAGAATTAATCCGACATTTACTACGGGTCCGTTTTCTAGTGTAATCTGTTGGGCACGAAGCTGCAAGAGTGCTATCTCCACTCTAATCAAATGCTCTCATTAGCAACAAATCCAGTGATCCGGTTGTAGTGAACTCGGGTTTGTAGTGAACCCTTCAGTTAGAATGATGTTAACCACGGGTCCGGGTTTCAATTACAATTCCAAATAAGTATAAAATATTCGGATATAGTGACGTTGAAGCTTCGCTTACAAGGCGAACATACGGTTTATATGGAAAAACGACTTGGGAAATAATTACCCTGGAAAAGAATATATCACCTCAGTGCACAAATCCGCAACAATAAGGCGCTTGAAAAAAATATCGGGCCTAAAGGAAATAATCGAAGTAGTCTCCCTGAGGTGAACGTGGCGGACCCGGAATGGAGAACGCTTACTGACGACCCTCATTCCACTGACTGGTCAAGATGTTACGTGATATTCCGCAGGTCTAAAGCGCGTTGTATTCTACGTAGGCGACAAGAAGGAGCACCACTACCACACGCTCCACAAGCTCCGCTACGCCGCTGTGGCGGGCGATCAGTTTCATCACGTCGCTTGCGACATCTCGTAATCCTCTCGTAATGTATTGGCCGAGTAAAAAGCCGATTTGGAAAGAGGGACGGTGTTTCAACAGTGTAAGAGGCTTGAAGGGTTGTCAAGACTGGCATTAAGATACTTAGAGGCAGAGAACAATGCATAATCAAGTATGGAGAGATAGCCCGAAACACTGGAGAAGGATCTAGTTCTAAGAGAAATGACTGAAGAAAAATTGACGAACAAAAAATTGAAAATATTGATTTTTTTAAAGGACAAAAATAAAATATATTTCAATTTTTTGCTTCGTGGCTGTTATGTATTTTCTGTACGTCTACATCAAATACTTAATATACTTCCATAAACATCAATCATTTGTTAAGGAGAAATACTATTTAATTTTGACATTTCGCTCGATATAGTGAACTCTGATATAGTGGACCAAAAATATCAAGTCCACAGCAAATTCACAATAACGCGGAATGCAACTAAACAATTGATATTAGTAATCGCAAAAGTAACGTCCAGAGTTAAAGCGCTGAATATTGGAGAGCAATTCCTCGAAGAGATTTTCTGCCTGGCATCCTGCTTAAACGCATGATTACATTTTTTTCAAGTCTGCAAATGTTCAAATACCATCGACTAGTTACATTCTTCTGCGTAAAAAATTTCACTAGTGTTGAATGAAGAATAACGTTGCCTAGCGTTTACATGGTTCTGGCGAGCGAAAAGTATTCTCTCTCAAGCTTGTAATTTTAGTGGGTAGTGCATCGTAGGGTCTCACACGTAAATCCGGCTTGGAATTCTAGACCCAACTTTGAAGTATAATCCTCTTTCATTTGCCGTCGACACTCGCGTAATTAAGGCATGGTACACATAGCGAGGCAGAGTCGCCAGCAAAAAGACTCGGCTCCAGATTTTCAAAAATTCATTCCCTCGCGTTTCATGAGAAAAGAATCTTATTCGGGACGTTATTACAATGCACGACATTCTTCACCGCCGGGCCAGGACATGTGAACAGTATCTAGAAAGTTGTTCAAAGTTTTGCATTCGAAAGAAATACCACACCTTTCCTTGGAGTTAGGCCGGCGGTTTTGGGCGAATATTTCCTTTCTCCGACAGTTAATAGCGCAAAGAATTGTTTAAATAATTGAATTCCGCGTATGGTGCGCAATTGAATTATTTGGCCACCTATGTGCCAACATCACCCTAACACTAACTTTAATAATCAGATAAACACATTTGTTTTATTAGCAAGTAATTCCAAATGAATTAGTAAAAAGGTAAACAAATAACAACAAACGTATTCATTGCAATTTAGCTAAATTCATTACAAGTTTATATTTTTCTACAGAGTTGTAAACCATATTCTTTTCAACTTGACAGGGTTCTGCATAAATTAGTTGCGGAAGAGCAAGGGGATTTCACACTCACCACTCGTTCGCCTTTTGTTTTCATGAGATCAGCTTACTGAAACAAAGAAGAATCAAGGTTCTGCAGTTGTATTTTGATAACAAGATTTTACAACTGTATTTTCTGACACAAATGAAAATTTTGGATCTTTATGAGGTTTTTCAACAACCATGTACTCCTTCTGAAGTAACAACACTCGCATCATAACGAATATATCGTGCTTCAAAAGAAGTAGCATATTACCCATCATAGCCACTCCATAGAAACATTTGAAAATTTTCATTAGAAATAATATATTAATAATAATAAATAATAGATAATAATAATATAATAATAACATAACACAAATAATAACATAATGACGTTCTTTCGGGCTTTTACTAATATTGTAAATAGCGGCATTATTTTTTTGGAGAAATTTTAAATATAACTAATATGGGAGGTAAGTCTTACTTTTTCAAACATTCAAGCAAGCTTCGAATTTCGTGCTGAATGGCATGAATATCTCAGTATGTACGAAGC
>BOPP01000114.1:2852410-2864348 GCA_017312745.1 Gryllus bimaculatus
AAAAACACATAAAAGTGTACAAAACTATGGGAATTCCCATGCTGCTCTCTGGCTGCGAAAGTTCAGTACCTACAAACTGAACGGTGGAAATGGTCCAGGCAAGTGAAATGAGATTTTGGACAAAACTAAAAAGGCGTTCAAGAGAGGTAAAGTTTAGAAACGAAAACATTAAAAAAATTAAAATAGAGCCAATAATCACTAGGAGGTAATAATATAGAGGAAAATGATTATAACATATTAGAAGCTACCAGCTTTCTACTACGCACTGAAAGGAAGGATGGAATTGGAAGACCGGTGATTTTGTAGAAACACAACTCTGCGAAGACGGAACAGGCAGCTGCCTAAACTAAGAATTTTAGAAGAAGAAGAAGAAGAAGAAGAAGAAGAAGAAGAAGATGAAGGAGGAGGAGGAGGAGGAGGAGGAAGAGGAAGAGGAGGAGAAGGAGGAGGAAGAGAAGGAGGAGGAAGAGAAGGAGGAGGAAGAGAAGGAGGAGGAAGAGAGGGGGAATGAGGAGGAAGAGAAGGAGGAGGAAGAGAAGGAGAATGAGGAGGAAGAGAAGGAGAATGAGGAGGAGGAAGAGAAGGAGGAGGAGGAGAAGAAGGAGAAGGAGGAAGAGAAGAAAAAGGAGGAAGAGAAGGAGGAGAAGAAGAAAGAGGAGGAGACGAAGATAAGACGTTCGTGGAGTCTGAGCTCGAGTAAGCAGTGTTAAACCCCTATCCCCAACTAAAACCGTATCGTCGCTATTGACCATTCTAATAGGACCATTACAGACCTGAAGGGATTACCTCTCCATGAACCTTCCCCAAGGGCACACCGCGCTACGAGGGGTCAAGCTCTAAGCTCCCAATTGATTGATGTATTGCTTGTTAATGATTCCTGGTACGATTGTTGCAAAGGTCATTACTCTTGTAAGTGTATAGCAATTTTATCGCGTGAGGGGGGCGGTGATCTTCGCCCGCTGGGTGATAAGATTCGATCTCCACGTTCGCTAGCGGAGTTTTCCCCTAAGAAGTATCTCCCACCAGGGTGGCACCGCTCACGGCAGGACAAGCTCTAAGCTACGAAATGGCCTCCCGGCATGTGTAGCATTTTAGTGCTTGTTAGTGGAAGTGTGTAAGGGGTGAGGATAGGATAAAGAAGATGGAAAGATCGCGCACGGTCCATGACCCGTTTGTTAGGTTACTGCACCAGCATTCGCCTGGTCTTGATCAGAGAAACCACGGAAAACTACCGATCAGAGCAGCCGGCTGTTATAATTCTCCTCCAGACAGAAACTGGATTGCACCCAGCTATCTACAGTAGTGCTAAAAAAACCGCATCATCTAAAGAAAATGGGATTTCTGTATTTTCTAATCCAATCTGCTCAAAAACGTTTTAAACAATTATTAGTAGAAATTGGTAATAATGTGGTTTATGATGGATTATATGATGTTTCTGATTCCGTTGTCTTCAAAACTCGCTGGATTTTTGCAAGACTACGCTGAGGAATAATTCTATTTATTGTATCAGAAGTATTTTTCTTCATTCAATTTTTCTGAGCAATTTTCCATAGAAGTTTAGCTGCCAATATTGATTTTGATGCATTTTTAGCATTGAATTGCAGATCACAAGTCTGAGAAAGTTGATGCGATTTTTTTTAGCACTACTGTAGCTAAGTAACGAAAATCCTCCACCGTCGGGACTCGAACCCTATAGCCGCCGAGCTAAACTCACCCGGGCGTCGAAAAGAGTCAGCTCCGCCTCCTCCTCGAAACTGCGCCTTCCTCAACTCCTTATCCCCCCGCGACAGCAGATTCCTCTCACGTCGCCAACACCTGGCTGCATTGTCCTCGTCCGCGGCTCCGCAGAGGATACGCGAGGACGGGCGGGGCGAGCGAGGGAGGGAACGTGACGGCTTAATATCATTCCGAACGAGGGGAAGTTGGCGCAAGATGTCGGCCACGTATGGCGGCGCCCCGGGCGGCAGCGAGTCGAACGAAAGCGCGCGGCCTAGCGCGGAGACAGACGTGCCGCGTGCCTGGAATAGCGGGGTGAAGGCTGGCGCCGGGGGGGAAAAATGAAGAAGGGCGTATGTCTCGAACCATTGTGTCTTCAGTGTAACGATATCATGAAAATAAGTGTTAAAAGAGTACAGATAGGTATACATCATTGTTGGTTTATAGGTGAGATATTTTTCAGCATTCAAAAAATTACATCTTTCAGTGTTACAACATCACATTCTCGCGTTATTTTTTTTTAACTTTTGCATCTCAGAGACATAAACGAAAATGAAACCTACGACATTCTTTTAAACACACCTTCTTTTATTCGTTGAAACCTAGAGTGTTGGCGTGCCTGGAATAGCAGAGTGAAGGCTGGTGCCGGAGAAAAATTAAGAAGAGCGTGAATCGCCAACCGTTGTGAATTTAGTGCATTGATATCAATTATAATATTTGTTGAAATTTTAAATTGCCTGTCTTTAATGTAAGAGGAAAGAAGTGCACATAAAACTATGGACATTATTTTTTGGTTTGTCTTTAATTAATGAAAGAGTGCGCTTCACTGCAAGATGTAGATGGTCATAAATACATTATTATTTGCATTGGTTATTGGTGTGGTATTGTTAGCATTTCAAAAATTAAAAAACTAGTGATGGTTTAACAGCACACATTTTCTCTCACTTTTTATAACTTATAGAGTTACCGAAAATTCAGAGAGCCCAACAAACAGGAAATCTGAAACATTCTTTTAAGCGTCGTTTGTAACACTCATGGAAAACTAGAGTGAAGGGATCGCAGAGTAATGGCTGGCGCCAGGAGAATAATGAGGAAGTCTTCTGCTAGGCTGCTAGGTACAAATGGGCTTGTATGTATTTTTATTGGTATTGGTTTATTGGGGAGGTATTATTATCATTCCAAAAATTAAAAACAACTTGTGTTTTAACAGCATATATTTGGTCGCACTATTTACAATATAACTTATAGAGTTACCAAAAATTCAGAGAGCTCAACAAAAAGGAAACCTACGACATTCGTTTAAGCGTCGCTTGTATCACTTGTGGAAAAATATTTTTCGACGAGTTTGATTAATAATACGTACTTTTACCTTTTTTCGTAATTTTAAAAGCATTTATCGCCAATTTCATCTTTTTTTAATACCATTTAATCGACTTTGCTTCAAATAATAGTTTTGAAATGCTACAAATGTTCTTCATAGAATTCCTGAGTAGCCTATTCGATTTCGTCGCTCTTATATTGCAATGTCAGAAGTTGTGAGTACTATGAAATCTAAGCTTCTATGACCTCTATCAGCGCCATTGTCGGTTCGGCCGATGTGGCGATAACTTAAGTCGGAGATTTCCTGATAGAGAACAGTCCAAACCAAAAATTTGCAAGCTGAGTTTACTTGAAAGAAAGGAAGAAGCCTCGATTACATCAGAAACATATCTAACAGCTCGGTTGTTCATTTGAACTTGTTTTAATCATATCTCTATGTCCTTTTTTTTGCTTTTAGTGCATTTTAAAAACATTTTTAAGGGCATTTAATTGGTCATTTTTTGCAAGTGTTTAGATCATCAATATCTGCTCCCTATTCATATCATATGTTCATAATTACCTTTATATAAAAATCATTCACATTTTCAGTTATCCCATTCGGTTACTAGCGTTTTAACAAAGACAGACCGCACACCGCATGCCTTGGGCATTGAGGTTCAAATCCCGGTCGATGCGTGTGGAGTTTGAGGTAGACAACGTGAATTCGCGGCTGAATTTCACACGGTTATCCCATTTTCCCGGCGTCATATTTCACCATTGACCCAACGCCATTTATACCATTAAATCAATTTATCACGGATTTTTTTTAAAATTTGTAGCGGCAACATAGACGAAACGCGTCTCGAAACTCCTTGGGCGGCGTTGAGCGCTTCGCACGTTTGGAGTCGTCCTTCATTAATTACATAGTCCGTCACGTCTCAGACAGTTGTCAAGAGGACCGCCAGATAGCATCTCCGCGTACGGGCGTTCCGCGCTCCTGCGTCACTACCCAGCGACCAAAATTGGAAAATAATAAGGATAGGGGTAAGGAAGTTTCAGAAATTGGACTAGCACCTGTAAAGCATGCAAACTCGTTCGGTCGTACCAAATTTTGCATAAGGTTCTACGAGGATTCTACGGGAATCGAACCCGGAACCACAGTGGTGAAAGGCAAGCAACCGCGCGATTGAGATACGAGAGCAGCCGAGATACAACCTCATAGAGCCGTAAGATATCGGTGGAACCATTATAAAGAATACGACAAAAAGCTGGCGTTTAGAACTGATATCCATGGATCGTCGTCCCACACCACTACGTATATTGTTTACTCGTATGTCGAAAATCCGTGATAGTCACATGGTTACGTAGTTATACGTGTATGTGTGTATGTATATATATATATATATATATATATATATATATACAGATATATACAGTATATACAGAGAGAGAGATCATGTGGTATTAAATGTATTCGTATGTATGCATGCATGTACTTTGGCACAACAGCTCTTTACGAGCCAAGGTACCAGCAGCGCCCTTTACCAGCAGCGTCCAGGTCTAGCAGCCATGGGTTAAGGGATACAGTGGTTGGCACATAGCCATCCCTAAGCTGTATTACTGTTATTCTCAACCTGAGAAGTGAGCTTTCTCATCCTCACACAGCAACAGATTCTGGGAATTTGCAAGGAAAGCGCACAATTAGTTTTTGCACCGACCGGGAATCGAACCTGGGGTTGCGCCGCGCCAAGCAAAGTGAGTACACTAACCAACGAGCCACCGAGGGTCTAAATGTATCCGTATATAACTATGAACTCATACAATAATTAAAAACAATAAATTAATCTATAAAAATCAGAGTTCTCATACATGAACATGTTTTGAATTTCACTTTTTTTATTGTTAAAACATTCTACAATGTGTCTCAGAATAAATATTACTTATTGGGCAAAGAGAAGGGTAAAAAACAATCAGTTTTTACTTCGTAAGAAGGTACTTGGGAAGAAGAAAAAGTTATTTAGTTGTACAGCGAAATGAGGTGAATTTTAGGCAGAAAAACTGATTGTCGAACCCTGTTAACAAAATATTGGATAAATGCAGTTGCTAAATATAGAAAACAATCCTCCAACATGTGATGTAGCCAGAATTGATGTTTTGTGAGTCCTTTATATCTAAAAATCAATTGACGGCAAAATGTCTGCCTCTCCGACCGTCTGTGGCTAACACAAGCGCCTAAACCGTTCAGACAGGATCAGGCGTTTTCTCCGAAATAGATATTCCCTGATCGATTTGAGCGAAAGGGAAACTTTGGGAGTTTTAAACGGATATTTGGATTTTTGATGTTTTTTTTTCTTTTTTTGAAACAAGAATTTAAGTTTTTATGAGCCTATTACTATTGTTGGCAATTACAACGTTTATAATTATTTCTTGAAAAATGCCAACGATAACGCACCACAACACCTATATTTTATGAGCCTGCCTGAGTTTTTACATACGGCGCTTCTGTGGCGTAGTGGTATGAGTGACAAGTTAGCCTAAATGCTTTTGTAGCACCACCTTTTTTAATATACATGTAGGAGGAAATCACATGTAAAAGTGTTACGTGCATTTATATGCTCTTAAGTGGCATTTGCTCTTCAATATTGGGCTGAGTTTTGGGCGATTCCGTACGCACAGGTGTTCGGCAGGTCTCTTTTTGACGCAGTCAAGGAGATTTCATGATGAACATTTCGGAAACATGTTGTAGATGTCTTGAGGAAATATTGATTGTCCACAAAACATAGAACTTCGCTTATAATGTTGCAAGTTAAACTCTCAAGTTCTGTGTGTTATTGGGTGACACATTCGAGTCATTTATTCAAAAACGAATTCTCCAAAAGTGAGCTTATGTACAAACTTGGGAATGTAAACATGGTCAGTAAAGAAAGGTATGCAGTAGGATGTTCTGATGAGACTTGGACGGAATTCTGAAGTCCGCATGAAGAGCTGTGGGTAAATTTTTTACGTCTTTTTTACACCAGAAAGAAAAAAGGAAGGTATTCTATCTTGAAGACATCTTTAAATGGCACTGTTATCCTTTACTTCAAACTTTGCTTTTTATGGTCAGAGATGAACAGTTAATGAGTTGTTTAGACTTTTGGTTTGTTGGTAGAATTCTTCTTGCCCCGGATTTTTACTTTCTCGATACCGCTAACGCAGTAGAGAGAAAGATATGTAAAGCTGCGGGAAAAAGCGGTTAATTTTCGGCAGAAAACCTCTTATGGCCGAGACCTGGTAACGATAAAGTGGAAAAACCATGTTGCTAAATTTAGAAAAAACGTCCTCTAACAAGTAGTGTCGTCAGAATCCATATTTTCTGAGTTCTTGATACCGACGTATCGATTAATAGAAATATTTTCTTTCCCTCCTCTTCCTTTCTTTTGACTTGATAGTGCCGGTTTAACTTTATTCATGAATCCCTTCGAATTCATCCATTTTGTTACAAAAAAAACTATCACAAATCTCTCAGGAATTGAGCTTAATTTCCTCAGTACTTTCAACTATTTCCTCCAAACGTTTTTAAGGCCATCTTTATTTTTCTTGCACCAAAAAATATTTTTCTGTACCCATTCATTCATTAAAAGTGTGTACTGTACCAAGTGTTCTCGTCGAGTTTACTCCCTAATATTCAGCACGTCAATAACGTGTAAAAAATGTGTATAATGTACTTTAGATTAGGTTCCGCGATGAAATATAACAAAAGATTTTTGTTTTTATCATTTTGCGCATCCATCAGTATTCTGAACTATCTACTAAATTAATCGTTATTCCTGCTGGAGCGAAACTAAAATCGTGCTCTCACTTTCGCGCCAAACACTGCTTTTATGCGGTGTCGATCCCCAGAGAGAAAAGGAAATCGGACACTAAGGCGTGACAGGGAGCAGCGGCGCGCTAGAGACGAGGGTAGAGACGAGGGTGATGAAGCGAGGGGGAGGGGAGAGAGAGGAGACGAGGCGGGAGCGAGAAAGATTCTGGGTCGAAATCTGGGACGAAAGCGTGAGCGAACACGTCTGTCGTGGCAGAGGCGGAGGGAAGGAAGCACGCAGGTGAGGTTAAGCGAGGGCAGAGCTGCTGAGAGAAGAGGTCAGAGGTGAGAGCGGTAGAGGAGAGGAGGTGGGGAGGGGAAGAGGCGGATGGTAGGTGGAGATGAAGTGGAGCAGGAACGGAGGCCGGGCGGATGGAGAGATAGTGAGGAGTGGCGAGGGAAGGGAAGAAGAAGGAAAGAGTCGGGGAAGGCAGGTAATCGGGTGGAAGAGGTTGCGGAAGAGGCGCGGGAGAAGGTGGGGAGATGGAAACGGAAAGAGACATGAGGGAAGAAGGCGAGAGAGGGAAAGAGACGGAGAAGGGAGGAGGCGGGGAGTGGAACAGAGGGGGAGGAGAGGTAGGGAGAGAAAGGGGAGGGAGGCGAGGAGGGGAGGGGAGAGGCGGAGAGGGGATGGGGAGAGGAGAGGCGGGGGTGTTGAGGAGGGGGAAGGGAGGCGGCGAGGAGGGGGAGGCGCGGGGTGAGGAAGGGGGAGGCGGAGGCGCGGAGGTAGGAGGGGGAGCGGAGGCGCGGGGTGAGGCAGGAGGAGGGGGAGGCCCGCGGAGGTTAGGAGAGGGAGGTTAGGAAGGGGGGGGAGAAGAGGGAGGGGAGAGGCGGGGGAGGGGAGGTTTTTGAGGCGGGGAGAGGTAAGGTGAACGGGGGAGGTGGGGACGGGGAGGGAGGTTTGAGGCGGGGGAGAAGGAGGTGTAACGGTGGGGGAGACGGGAAGGGGAAAAGACGGAATGAGAGAAGTATAGGGTGCAGTGGGGGCAATTAGAGCGTGCAGAGGCGGGGCACGAAGCAAGGATACAGCGGAAGCCCGGTCGGTTCAAGCGAGAAACGTCCGCGCGAGCGAAGTGGCGGGGGAGAGCGGGGGCGGGGGCGGGAGGCGTTCGGCAGTCGGCGCTGCACGCCGCCACCTCTCCAACAAAGGCGCAGGCGCCCGCCTTCTCCTGTCTCCTCTGCCTCCCCCCACGCGCTTCCACGCCCATGCGCCGCCGCTTTGCCTTTTGTCGCCGCCAAGGGCCGCGGCGCGCAGCCACCCGCTCCCCGCACACCTTCCGACACTCGCTTCCACTCCCAGTGTTGCAATTGAGGCGGTTTTCGCATCGCCCGACCGCTTTCCCTCGCCAGGCCGCAACCCTTTCCTCACCCGCCCCACAGAGGCTGGAGCCATAGGTTTCCCAGGAGGCCCTGAGGCGATTTCGTCAAGCAGTCAAAAAAGCGCGAGATCGGATTAACAGCTTTTTCGACCTGGACTGCCCAAACTACGCATGGAAAGTAAAATCAAAGTGATAATTTACCTAAAATATACGTACTTCGCCTCAATTTCCACATCCAGTCAATTGTAAATAATGAAAGAGATTGGATTAGGACAGTAACAAAATAACGCTCAACGGCCACATAAAGCTCAGCTCTTTTGTGAATTTGAGAGTCTCACTTTGTCGCAAGAGTCTTCTACTTTACGATTAGCAGTAGAAATGCTTTGGGTTGGTGTTGGTTATCCTTCCTTACTATCCCAAACTCTTCAATTTAATAAACAAATTAAACAGGAATAGCAATTATAGATGACTTCAAATTTCGCCTGGAAGTGATCCAAAAACTTTAATCGAAATCACTGGATAGAGCACTCGGGAAGAATTCCATTCCACTGGCATCGCAAAATTTCTGGCACTCGTAGCCTCGTCGGAACGCTCAGATCTCCCAATCACACGGCTCCTCGCCAGACGGTTTGTGACTTTTTTATCGAATTAAATCGCGTACAGCTGATCGCGATTAAAATTTAAACTTGCAGCAGTCGCGCTTCAACCCCTAGTTCGGTTGAGGTTAGCTAGAGCGAGTTTAGCCGCTGTCCCTACGGAAGAATCTCTGGGTCGGTCTACACTGGGCGGATTTTTCGATACTTGCTAGATGCTTGGTGATTCCGTGAGATTCCCAATCGATTTGAGCGAGAATGTCGAAACGACAGACAAAGGATTGTGACAGATATTTCCTTCTGCT
The DNA here is from genome assembly GCA_017312745.1 of Gryllus bimaculatus. Classification (NCBI taxonomy): domain Eukaryota; kingdom Metazoa; phylum Arthropoda; class Insecta; order Orthoptera; family Gryllidae; genus Gryllus; species Gryllus bimaculatus. Next base: position 2,861,487 of record BOPP01000114.1, read on the forward strand.
TCTTCCCCTTATCCTCTCCTCTCACTGGACACATCACTTTTATCATGCACTCCACTATCCAGCTGTGCATTTTAGGAGACCATGTCGGGAGCTTCGAAGCTCTAGTCCTGCTGGGAGGAGATACCATGAAGAGGGGAAAGTCCTGCAATGCCAGATGTGTAGGTCCGGCGCCGAATTTTCAATCATCTAGCAGAGGAAGGGAACCACCACTAAACGCGAAAATACATTCACTTACACTAACGGGACTAATTACAATGGTAATTGATTTGCCCAGAAACATGCTATCAATACTTGTAACTAAACGTGTTGATTATATCATTTTTCTTTGGTGAGAACCTTTTGTTGTGTTAAATGAAGAATTAATCCGACATTTACTACGGGTCCGTTTTCTAGTGTAATCTGTTGGGCACGAAGCTGCAAGAGTGCTATCTCCACTCTAATCAAATGCTCTCATTAGCAACAAATCCAGTGATCCGGTTGTAGTGAACTCGGGTTTGTAGTGAACCCTTCAGTTAGAATGATGTTAACCACGGGTCCGGGTTTCAATTACAATTCCAAATAAGTATAAAATATTCGGATATAGTGACGTTGAAGCTTCGCTTACAAGGCGAACATACGGTTTATATGGAAAAACGACTTGGGAAATAATTACCCTGGAAAAGAATATATCACCTCAGTGCACAAATCCGCAACAATAAGGCGCTTGAAAAAAATATCGGGCCTAAAGGAAATAATCGAAGTAGTCTCCCTGAGGTGAACGTGGCGGACCCGGAATGGAGAACGCTTACTGACGACCCTCATTCCACTGACTGGTCAAGATGTTACGTGATATTCCGCAGGTCTAAAGCGCGTTGTATTCTACGTAGGCGACAAGAAGGAGCACCACTACCACACGCTCCACAAGCTCCGCTACGCCGCTGTGGCGGGCGATCAGTTTCATCACGTCGCTTGCGACATCTCGTAATCCTCTCGTAATGTATTGGCCGAGTAAAAAGCCGATTTGGAAAGAGGGACGGTGTTTCAACAGTGTAAGAGGCTTGAAGGGTTGTCAAGACTGGCATTAAGATACTTAGAGGCAGAGAACAATGCATAATCAAGTATGGAGAGATAGCCCGAAACACTGGAGAAGGATCTAGTTCTAAGAGAAATGACTGAAGAAAAATTGACGAACAAAAAATTGAAAATATTGATTTTTTTAAAGGACAAAAATAAAATATATTTCAATTTTTTGCTTCGTGGCTGTTATGTATTTTCTGTACGTCTACATCAAATACTTAATATACTTCCATAAACATCAATCATTTGTTAAGGAGAAATACTATTTAATTTTGACATTTCGCTCGATATAGTGAACTCTGATATAGTGGACCAAAAATATCAAGTCCACAGCAAATTCACAATAACGCGGAATGCAACTAAACAATTGATATTAGTAATCGCAAAAGTAACGTCCAGAGTTAAAGCGCTGAATATTGGAGAGCAATTCCTCGAAGAGATTTTCTGCCTGGCATCCTGCTTAAACGCATGATTACATTTTTTTCAAGTCTGCAAATGTTCAAATACCATCGACTAGTTACATTCTTCTGCGTAAAAAATTTCACTAGTGTTGAATGAAGAATAACGTTGCCTAGCGTTTACATGGTTCTGGCGAGCGAAAAGTATTCTCTCTCAAGCTTGTAATTTTAGTGGGTAGTGCATCGTAGGGTCTCACACGTAAATCCGGCTTGGAATTCTAGACCCAACTTTGAAGTATAATCCTCTTTCATTTGCCGTCGACACTCGCGTAATTAAGGCATGGTACACATAGCGAGGCAGAGTCGCCAGCAAAAAGACTCGGCTCCAGATTTTCAAAAATTCATTCCCTCGCGTTTCATGAGAAAAGAATCTTATTCGGGACGTTATTACAATGCACGACATTCTTCACCGCCGGGCCAGGACATGTGAACAGTATCTAGAAAGTTGTTCAAAGTTTTGCATTCGAAAGAAATACCACACCTTTCCTTGGAGTTAGGCCGGCGGTTTTGGGCGAATATTTCCTTTCTCCGACAGTTAATAGCGCAAAGAATTGTTTAAATAATTGAATTCCGCGTATGGTGCGCAATTGAATTATTTGGCCACCTATGTGCCAACATCACCCTAACACTAACTTTAATAATCAGATAAACACATTTGTTTTATTAGCAAGTAATTCCAAATGAATTAGTAAAAAGGTAAACAAATAACAACAAACGTATTCATTGCAATTTAGCTAAATTCATTACAAGTTTATATTTTTCTACAGAGTTGTAAACCATATTCTTTTCAACTTGACAGGGTTCTGCATAAATTAGTTGCGGAAGAGCAAGGGGATTTCACACTCACCACTCGTTCGCCTTTTGTTTTCATGAGATCAGCTTACTGAAACAAAGAAGAATCAAGGTTCTGCAGTTGTATTTTGATAACAAGATTTTACAACTGTATTTTCTGACACAAATGAAAATTTTGGATCTTTATGAGGTTTTTCAACAACCATGTACTCCTTCTGAAGTAACAACACTCGCATCATAACGAATATATCGTGCTTCAAAAGAAGTAGCATATTACCCATCATAGCCACTCCATAGAAACATTTGAAAATTTTCATTAGAAATAATATATTAATAATAATAAATAATAGATAATAATAATATAATAATAACATAACACAAATAATAACATAATGACGTTCTTTCGGGCTTTTACTAATATTGTAAATAGCGGCATTATTTTTTTGGAGAAATTTTAAATATAACTAATATGGGAGGTAAGTCTTACTTTTTCAAACATTCAAGCAAGCTTCGAATTTCGTGCTGAATGGCATGAATATCTCAGTATGTACGAAGC
>BOPP01000114.1:2884713-2898290 GCA_017312745.1 Gryllus bimaculatus
TCCACCGCCGCCGCCGCCCCCGCTGCCGCCGCGCTGCACGAACGCCAACTTGCCCAGCTCGCACCCCATCCCGCCGCCTCCTCCGCTCCTCGGCCCGAAAGCGCTGGTGGCGCGGGCTGACTTCTTCACGCGGCGCCGAGGGCCACGACGCGCATCCGGCGACGACGCGGCGCTTCGGGAACCTTCGGCCTCGCTCGGGCGCGCTGGAGGGTGCCCCGAGTCGGCCGGCCTTGGGCGGACCGCCGACGGCTGCCCGGTGCTCGAAGGAAGGGTTACCCTGCCGGGGGAGGGAGTTCAAGGACGCACTGGGTCGACGCTCAGACGGATCTCTCGCCTGTCAACTGTCGAGCAAAATCCACGGCCCTCTGTCGATGGCAACTGTTACCTCGATGAGGTGTACCTCAAGGTTGCGACGGCGGACGGGTTAAAGCGTCCGATGATGGGGAACGTACGATCACAACCAGTCGACAGACACACGAAGTTTGCTTCTGGACTTCGACAATCACCCGCTCACAAGCTGCAGACGTTGACGATGATTTACCTGATTCAATGATAGATTCCGCCACTTCCCGCACTCTTATTCCTTTTGCTGTTCTTATTTTCTGTAGCCGCAAAATCTATATTTCAGGACAACAGTAATGAACTCGAATTCTGCAATTTATTTTTAACTGATTATTTCCATAATTTCAAGCGTTAATATTACTTCGATTACTCACAGGATTTGAAAATGAATATTAAATTTTGGTTGTGACAAGTGATAATGAGATTTTATACTTCTTTAATCTTCATTTGAATTATGAATAGACGCGTAAGTATAATTGCACGCAATTTAAGAGCCCTAGTTCTTCTCAAATCGATGCAATGTAATTCACGATATAACACGGCTTGTAAGATAATTGATTGTACTTATTTATAGATCAATTAAATTTCTACCTTCAAATATTAGAGTGTAGAAATTAAATGACCCATCTATAATGTTTTCACTGATTATTGCTGTGTCGAAGTCTCACAAACGCTTATCTAATTATAACCTAACACACGGTAATACACAAATTCTCTTCTTAACTCAAAATTGTTTATTGTGTTTCCTGTTCTGCAGCGGTTGACTTTTCGTGTTTTCGTCAACATCAACGTCACTGTGCGAAGACCTCCAGTTGATTACGTGATAAAATTAATGTGAATTACTGCATTTCACACAACGCCGAATATCCAAAGAAACCAAGGATGAATATAAAATCCAGGTGCAGCTGCTCCGTTTAATTTTCGTTCGTGGCTACGGAATAATTCAGTAACAATCAAAGGACTTTGAACCGGTGCCTCGAAGCCTCATTCAGCTAGACACGGCCATGAAGCACGCACGTGTTATGCTACCGTTTCTTTAGATCTCTGATACCACGGTGGAAATTCCACCGGTACTAAATTAGATGCTCTGCTTTCGTTCCGAGGTATAATCACAACACAAATTGTCTAATTCGTGTTCAGGATGTTGCCCCACATGGACGAAGATCATACATTTATTTTAATTGCTCCTGTCAGAAATTTCATTAACACTACCAACGTGCAATTTTGGCAGTGGTTGCCAAAACATCCAATATTACACAGATTCAAAGTGTTTGTATCTTTCGAGATTTGAGAGCGAATAACCAGATGTATTACGCCTTGAATCGGTCTCTTCCTTCCAAATTCATAAATTTCATTACATAAGAGACAAAAATACTATTTTGCTTTTCAAATGAAAATGTTTTTATTGAAATGATAACACTTCACACACCAAAATCGGAACATGAAATTTACGTGGTTCGTTCGCGAGTTACATACAAATCGGTTCTTGCTGTGACACAGGAAGAGTCACATGAACAGCTGACAAAACAAGCCCAAGGCTGCGATCACAACCGGAAAATTGATCACTGGTTTCTTGACTGAAGATTAACACTGGCGACACAAATATGCTCTTGACACGAACGAGGGTCAGACAACACTTGAAAAACGCAGCAAAGACAGCAATCCACCACTAAACGGATCAGAGGTTTCCTTCCTGGTTCAAATATTTACAGTGCTCTTGACACGAAAGTGATTCAGATGAGCAATAACCAAATCAGCACTTGCAGCCTACGCAGTGTTCAAAATTGTACGTGACTCTCTGGCTAGTTACGTGCTGCCGGGGGATAACAAAACGTCTGGCACTTCTCACTCTATCTCTTCTTCCTGGAGGATTTTGACAGGAAGCTTGGATGGAGAAAATAAAAAAGAGATTCAGATAAACACTTGCCAAACCAGCACTTGTAGCCTCCTACGCAGCGATCAAAATCATACGTGGATCTCTGTCTAGCTACGAGCTACCCGGGGGCACTTTTCACTCGATCCCTTCTTCTTCCTGGACGATTTTGTGACAGGGAACGTGAATGGTCAGAGGGGAGGGGACACCGAAAATCGCCGCGACACGGAGTTAAACTGCGACGGCGGAGGCGGCGGCAGCGGCGACGACGATGGCGGTGGCGGCGGCGGCGCCGGCGGCAACGGCGGCGGTGGCGACGGTCGCCACTACGACGCGAGCAAATCGGCTGAGGCGCGCGGGCGTACGGCGCGAACCGTCGCGATCTGCCGACTGACGCACGCGCGCGCGCCCCCGCCGCGCGTAGTTGCCGCCGCCGCCCGCAGAATGCGCGAGTGCCGCGCAGGCGCAGGCGCGAGAGCGGGCGCGGCGACGATAGCGCCGACGGAGGGGAAGGGAATTCGACGCGCCGAAAGGCGATGTTCATTTTTCAAACCCGGATTCTTTTGTCTAAATATTAAAAATTAGTCGTTAATAATATTGCTGGTGACGTTGATACCTTGTAATAAACTGAGGAAAAAGAGGTCGAGCTAACAATGTTTTTAATAATCGTATTATCAATATTACAATAAATATTAATCATTATTAATCACCAATATTCACAATATTGACACCTAGACATAAAAATGTTTCTCTTCATACCATTTGGGTTCGTCAATAATTGTTATTTACGAAATATTAAGTCTTCTACGACTATTGCATTACTAAGAGCTGGGAAATTAATGCAATTGCATTTTTGAAAATTAAATTCATTAACAATGCGTTTACTAGTTACTATTACTGGCTTTGTACTATTATTACGCGTTTACTGTTATTCCAGAAAGTAAGTTATTTCACAAATACCATATTACAAATTAACTTTACAACATGTTTTAACTATTATTTAATCAATATTTGGGAGACATAAATGTATATAAAACAGTGGAGTTAAATTTTAGTAAATGTGTTGAGAGACTTGCAAAAGTTGGTTATTTTGTCTTCATCATAGAATAAATCATGTCCGCCACGTGTCTCCTTATCTCCCAACGTGGGAATTAAACCAGGCCCAGGGATGGGGGATTCAGTCAACTTTCTGGCAAAGGTGGCCAATTGACCCAAAATGCCAAATACACACAAACATTGTAATATTCTAGTTGAGGATAACATCTTGTAATACTATATTGGAAAAACATGTCTAGGTACCAATGCTTTTAATAATCATATTGTTAATATTACAATATTATCAGTATTAATCTTCAAGATAAAAACCAATCACCTAAATTAAAAATATTTAAACGTACAGAACATAATTTTTCTAAATATAAAATTAGGCCTGTCAATAATTTTTATTTAAGAAGTACTAAGAATCGTAAGACTACCGTATTATTAAAACTGGAAAGTTCGTGTAATTGCACATTGTTAACAGTCATCTGACAGAAACTTCAAATCTCTGTGTTTCGTGGAAAAATCTGAATCTGAGGTAGAAAACTTTTTCCATGTAATAAATATTTTGCAAATTTCAGAGGTTTCGAATTTAAAAATGTATTTATTTGCATTTTTTAGGTTTTGTCTAAAAGGACATTTATTTTCAAGACAAAATATTACCTAATGCAAAGCATATAGTTTCTTGTTTTCTTAAATATGCGTACAAAAACATTTAGATGATTGACAACCAAAATCAGCGAAGTAAAATTTAATGAAGTATCGAGTAAATATAGACTCTAATATAATGTGTTCATAATTCAACTTAATATGTATATGAGTTAAGACAGACATCCCAAAGTTCAAGAAACTATACACTTATTGCACTTATCCCCATAGTACTTCACACAAGGTTTACGTTTTTTGACGTTAAATAAATAAATATCATAGAGTGGTTTCAAATGAGAAAACGTCTTCGCTGTATATCTGCATTTCAGAAAACGTTTTCATAACAAAACATATCACAAAATTACACGCCCATTATATCACGTCATGTAGAAAAAAGTATCTTTTGAAATACAAAAAGTGTCTGATAGAGGTTTAATAAGCACAGAAAATATTTACAGAGTTTTATGATATTCTGCGTTCCTAATGCGATATAAAATGTGCAGAAGTGGATAATCCACTTTTAATTTGCACATATCCTCTTTCATTCGAGGTTGTAAAAAGATGAGAATGTCAGTTCAAATGTACGTTTTTGTAACCACACTGCATATTTTATATGCTTATGGACACATTTCAAAATATTCTGGTATATTTGAACGCATATCTAGGGGACAAAAGCTTGCATTAAGTTCCCACTCTACTTATTACAATTCGCGGTTGGAAAATTATCGAAGGCGTTTGACCAAGTTTGATAACTACACGAGATTTGTAATAAAATTTTGATTATTGCGTGTTTCTGGACGCGTCAACTGCTATGATCATTAGTCCCGTAAGTGTATTTCATGTTTTTTTATCACGAGAGGATGTTGTGATCTTCCTCCGCTGGATGGTGCGATCCGGCGCTGACCTTCACGCCAGCTAGCTGAATTTCCCCAACCAGGTATCTCCTCAGTTGGGACAAGCTCTAAGCCCCCTACTGGTGGGTAGTGTAGTGCATGTTAGTGTATGAGTAAGTAAGGGATGAGGATAAAACAAGGAAAAAGAAGGAAATATCCCGCTCGGACCGTGACCCGTTTGATACTGTACTGCTCCAGCATTCGACTGGTATTGGTCGGAGAAACCACGGAAAATTAGCGATCAGAACACTCAGCTTCTAGAATTCTTTTCCCGACAGTGGCTGAATTCAGCCTAGTTAAGTAGTTTGTGTCAAGAGCCTTTCAGGTCGCAGGTACTGCAGTTGTTTATAATTAATTTTTTTGAGCTTATTATTAGTAAACATTTACAAATATATCCAACAATATTGCTGGAATTGAGAGTACAACACTTCGTCTTTGCCCCAATTAACAGCCACATGCAGATGGGGCGGAGGGGGCCGACAACAGTCTGGAACCAGCGTTGTTTTTACTTGCTCACCCTTACGAAGGTAATTCGTAAGAAGAGAACGTTATTTAATCTTGAGCCGGAAAACAGCGAATTTTTCACAGAAAAACTCTTATTGCAGGGCCCTGATAACGAAAAAGAGAATAAATTCTGTTGCTAAATATATGGAAAAAATCATCTAACACATAGTGTAGCCATGTTTTGTGGATCACTAGATCGTCTACACCGTTCAGCCGATTTTCTCCAAAACTGATATCCCCCACGCGATCTGGCAGATGTCACGGCTCCTGGAATTTGAAACCGATATTTTAATTTTGAGGGTTACTGCACTTGAAGACCCTCGGACATTAAAAAAAAAACAAATGTCAACTGCTATGGAAATTAGTGCGGTAAATATAGTGCATGTTTGTTATGGGAGGTGTCGGTAATCATTCCCATGCTGAATGGTGAGATCCAGCGCCCACCCACGTGTCGGTTTGCGGGGTTTTCCCCAACCAGGTATCTCCTCCCGGCGGGGCGGTGCAGCGCGGGACAAACACTTAAGCTCCCGACCGGTCTCCTGACATGTGAGGTAGTGTAGTATATGTGAGGGTGTGTGTGTGTGAAAGTAAGGGCTGAGGAAAGGACAAGAAAGAGGTAGAAAAGTTCGCACACGGTCCTTAGCCCTTGTGTTAGGGTACTGCTCAGGCATTCGCCTGGTGTTGATCAGAGAAACACACGGCAAATTACCGATCAGAGCAGCCGGCCGCTAGAATTCTCCTCCAAACAGCGCGTGAATTCGCCCTAGCACAGTAGTTGGTGTCGAAAACCCTGTGACGCGCTGTCGGGCCTCAAACTCTAGCACCACCAGGTCGAAGGCATCGCAGTGACATCAGTTGACATCCTGAGCATCCATTTAATTCGATAAAAAAAGGTTCAAAATATATAATCCCTTGCCACACTTCAAACACGAAATTATTTAACATCAACATGCATCAAATGATTGTAAAAATTACTAAATACACGTATTTTAGCTCTTAAATATTAAAATATCCTTCAATTTCATTGCAATTTATTCTCGGCATATACCCCCCCTCTACCTTTAGGGTCTTCAGAAATGTAATTACTTTCCGCCCGTTAAATCCGTTTTTCTGAAAAAATGGCTCGTTAAATCATTTGTTAAACTACGCAGTACAAGCTAGGTCTTTTGTCGCCCTTTAGAATTTACTATACGTATACGTATATTATCGATAGGAACATAAAATGAAAAACTACATTTTGGGGGGAAATATGAATCTTGAATCAGAAAATTTTCGATCATGCATATCCGGGATTTACACTTTATTATTCGAAGATTACAAGGGATTCTAACTAATAACTACGGTGCGTGAGTTTTCTCTCACTCCGCAGAGGATCATAAATCAAATACATAATCAATCACGTAAATTAAGTAGTAGCTTGATAGAAACTAAACAATTGTCATGAAAACAATGCTATGAATGAAACGGTTTAATGAAATAATGAAGTACTATGACAAGAGTGGATTTCTGTTAACCAAACAATTAGGAATACTGCGTGCGTTGGCGACTGATTAATTCATAATAACAATTATTTTAAATTACTAACTTCATCAACAGACAATTTTACAATATAAAATACACTTTAAACTGACGTTCTACGGTTCTTCTACTCGACGACACTTATAGAATGTGAATGTAACGGGTTTTTGATTTTATAATGTAAAATTGTCTGTTAATAAATATTGGTCATTTAAAATAATTGCTGCAAGTAATACAGAAATAAATAACAATTAAATTCTTAAAAATATAAAGATAACTGAAAAGAGTAATTTATTAGTGATAAACAATATCGCACTGAAGTGGGGAGATTATGGAAATTCTATAAAGAATCCAATGGCACTTATTAAACATTCCAAAATTTTACTAATTTATTACAGTTACGAAAGTGATATAATATCTCATATATTACGTTACAAAATGGGGAAATGATTTCCTTCCCTTTTCTCTCCTCTTTTCTTTCTTTCTTTTCTCTTCTCTTTCTTTTCCGTCTTTTCTCTACAACAAATTGCATATTGTTCGTTCATTAGTTACCATTCAAATTTTGCCACAATGTTTCAACAAACTGATGTTTAGGTTTTTTTTTTTTGTTTTTTTTTTTTTTTTTTTTTTTTTTTTTTTTGTGTTGTGTGATTTGAAACCCCATTTAGATTAGTCCATATTTGTACGTATTTCCAGCTATTTGTACATTAATTTCCATTACTTAAGGATATACAGTTCCTCATAGCCTTCTTGTGTATATTTTCAACGTAAAACACTCAACTTGTTTATTATAATATTACTTCTCGTTGCGTATGTAGATTTCAAAATAATGCATTCTTGAAAATATTTTTAATTATAAAGTTGCAGAGTCGATGAGATTCGAAAATGGTGCTTGAATTTGAGCAAATTGAACCTTGCATATTAGGCAAAATTGAAGCTGATATCTTGTAACGCCAACTATAACACATATATAATACGAGATAACAAAGAATACCTTTGCACATTATGAAATTGAAACAATGTTTGCCGGAGGACCATCAATTATCCTCATGTCAGGCATATATTCTCGTTGCACACCCCATACGTATAGTGCAAGAAGCCCTTGAACAACTTTTTTAGTTTTACCTGAAGTCAATGGGGTTACAAATTCTCCGCCAAAAAGTTATAAATGTATTATGATCTTTTTTGTCGAGGAAATTAGGCTTATTACACCGTCGATACTCTCTCTAGGTTCCCACGGTCTTGTCGTGGTCCGCTGAAACAAAACTCCCAGGCGTATCATTCATTAAAAAGTGGAGCTGGAAACAACGTAAGTAAAAAGGATAAAGTAACCTTGAATTTTGTACAATGACAATCAATGTATTATTTTTACATGCAAGTAAATCTACTAACATGGACAGCGGTTTTACTTCCCTCCGAAGGAAAGGTGCACGAAGAATTTTTTTCGCCCTAAAGATATTGTTCCTGATATTTTTGCTGAGAACTATAGGTTTACACACTATTAATTGGTATCAAGCACATTTTCACAGGTCAAGGAAGTTAATGTGTATACGCGCTGACCACAGCACATCGTAATACATTCAAATCGCGTAAGACTAACAACTATGGTTTATATGGAATCAATGCCAGGCTCTTAAACTGGTAAAGAAACTTAAGCGCGCCTCTTTCTGATATATAACTATTCATCAAGTACTCTACCTCCGTTTAAACCGTAATAAACCCAAATGGAAATCTTAGAATAACAAGATCTTTTAACCATCAGATATCACGGAGAGAAATAAAGATCTCCACTAGCTGAATAATCCCACACATTTTTTTGCAAGAAAATATTACTTGCAAGAGTAGAGGCGCTGCGGTTTCTTGTCTTGGCAAAAGCTAAACAAGACAATATTGTCCACTACTTTAACCAACCAAACCTATATCCTTTTTTTTAAAAATTCAGAATGTTAAACCAAACTGGAGAATGAAGAATGGACCAAAATACAAAGCCAGCCACCAGTCAAATAAAACAATAAATTTCTTTCTCAATATATATTGACTAGCGAGACCACAAGTAATGCTCTCCAGACTTCTCTTCGGAACATTCCAATATAACACACTCATCATAAACACTCGATTCAATTAAACTACCCGCGCGCCCTTCTGTTGACTTATGTGAGGTTGACTGGTGTCGTCATATAGTAAACGTTTGCACTACGTTATCAGGAAGCAAAAGACGACCCTATGACGCAGAGTCAACATTTGAGATTCGAGACCGTGCTACTCCAGAATGAAGAATGGACGAAAGTACAAAGCCGGCCACGTCATCATAAATACAATTAAGAATTTCTTGCTCATTTATAGTATTGTGTATCGTACGCGAGAACAAGGGTAATATTCCTAACTCAGAACTGTCTCTTCGGCAACATTAACACATCCATCGATAACACTAGTTCCGATTGAGAACTAGCCGCGCCCGTTCTGTGACTTTGTGATAGGTGTGAAACTGTGGTCCTCATTTAGGATAATGTGTTGCACTAGCGTTTCAGGAAGAAAAAGAACCGCTATCACCAGAGCAAAATTTGAATAAGAACTACTCTCAACTTATCAAACAGGAAATTAAAAATTTGCCACAACACGAAATATTATTTAATAAGATAAATTGTTGTCCTGTCATATAAGCATACCATCTATTATAGGGTGTCAGTTGTACTTTATTAAAGATAATTTTCGTTGTTATTGTAAACACTGTACTGGTACATATGTTTAATCGTGAAAATATTGACAGTCGCCTGAGAACCTTGGGTTGATGTATTAATTCAGAACTCCTCATACAAAATATCCATTTTCGTTGCGCTGACTATGCTCAAAATTCTCTCATGTTAAAATATTATTTTATTTCACTTTCAAATTGAATTTGGGGGTCGACATACAACATTTCTCATTTACCTGCTGCATGTGGTACGTGGTAATTTCTTACAGAATTAGGAATCTCGTGGAAGTCTCTGTAAAATTCAACTAACTATTGAATGCGATGGCACTACTGGGAATTATGCAGTCTTTGATTTTTTCAAAATCAGGATTAACCTTTATTATAACATCTTTACATCCAAATTTCTTTAGAAGCTCGTAAATTAAATATTAACATTTTTATCAGATCAACATGAATAACGGGCTTTGAAATAAAGTTCGTAGCTTACTGTTGCCCTTCTCAAGATAACCTTCTACGGCTGCTTTGGGCTCGACATTTGAACCAGGAATGTCCTCGTACCACAATATATTAGTGGTGTTTTGTCTATCGTAAGAACTAAATTTACCAAAATGTTTCCCGAAATGTCCTCTATTTTTGATACTTTATGTAAATCAATTATTTCTTGCTCAAATTATTTCGCGATACTGCGCATGTAGGCCCGCCGCTGTGCTTTGTGAGAAACAGACCTATTGCGCGACTGTCTCCAGCCGACGTTATATAAAAGTTTCTCTCCAATCTACCCGGAGGCTACTCCTGATATTTAACTCCCTTCGAAATTACAGAGTAAATTTCAAATTACTATATCGCCAACAAAATTGCATTAATAAAAAATCGCAAAGTTACAACTTCATACGATTATCAACTTTTGAACTCTTACCCTGAAACAAAGTTCATTTATAAGAAGACAAACTAATCATGCATTTATCCGCCTGAATAACTTTACCATTACATACACCCCAGACTACTCTGAATCAAATGAAGGATGAATGTTAATGAATCTTTAATTGTTGTTCATCACTACTGTTAAGGTCATGTAAATTAATCGACCACAAAGAAAACAATCCAATTTCTCTATCTAATTTTGAACTAATTAACGAAGTTATACATACACAAAATAAGGAGAATAATAATAAGTAATCACAATAAAGATTTCATTTATTTGACTTTCGTTTTCTTTAATAAAAACAATGAACCCATATACTAGTATTGTCTGGCAATATTGTCAGCAGCTTTTGGGGAGGAGTGATCCCTTTAACCTTAGATTTTTATATATTTTATTAGATTAGATTTATTTAGTCAAAACAGTAATCATCCATTACGCTTTGTTCCCTTAACTAGAGAATAAGTTTTCGTAACTATAAAACAACAACAAAAAATGCTGCCAATTCATACATTGGCGGGTTGCATACATTTGTCATATACCAAAAACCTTTTTGGGTGTACCGCAATTAGGAGTAATTTTGGGTGAACAAACCCCTATTGGTTTTTCCACATAAAAAAAAACTATTTCGTAGGTTTTGAAAAAATCAAATTAGATAATTACTAACTAGTACTTAAGTAGTATCAAAACTGGCAAAAAAAAAAAATTAGTCCCACAAAGGTGCCGCACAAACATGTACAAATAATGGGATTTTTCCCCTTGCCATTGAGAAGGTTAAACGCGCGCTGACCTCGTTTGTCGTCCCGGAAGGCACGCAGAGGGGAATGGAGACGTCAGGGTGAAACGGCGCGGCAATTTAGCAGCAAGTGGGCAAGCAGGCGCGCGTTGCAGTAACGAGGGTGGCCTTTCCGCAGGGAGGGAGCGGACGTGGCGCTGGGCCATTCACTCACTGAAAGCGTCCACGGCGATGCCTGCGACTCCTACTACAAACAGGTTCTGAATAATAATAATAATAATAATAATAATAATAATAATAATAATAATAATAATAATAAGCCTCTACACACTTGACATAAAATGCGAGCATTCTTACTAATAAGCAATGTCTATCACTTCCCCCAGTCTTTCGAATTGACCTGGGATTTTAGCCAGTTTTAGCCAATAATGGGATTGAAATTGCCAATGTAACAGTTAAATTAGTAATTGGCAGTCCATACACACTTCTGAACAATAATCCATTGAAATGCAATATAACCATGTTGTATAAAAATTTTCATTTATAAAATGATATCAAAAATAATGGTTCCCCCAAAGAAATGGAATTGCCTTCAAAACCACTACGTTTTCAACCAATTCCCTAGACAATAAACCATTAGTTGGCGAAATGTATAAACCTGGAATGAAAACAGTAATTGAAACTGGCGTGGATGAACATAAACTAGTGTTGTAACAGAATAAACGCTTGTTAATAGACAAGATTTAATTGTCCACGCATTTTTAAAAATACTAGATTTATGCATTTAAAAAAATGAAGAGAATACAAATTTAAGAAGCTTTAAAGGAGCTTTTATTTTTGTTTGTTGGAGGTGAATTCACTATTGGAATCAAACAAATAGAAACTATCCTCGTTGTAAACTATCGTCCTTCTTCGACTGTTATTAGAAGTATATTAATAAATTTCGTTTACTTAAATAAACCTACATTATGTATAAATACATCTTTCAAAATACAGCCGCGGAAAAACTCAAAATAAAATTTTCAAATAGAAAAGTATTTAAAAATAGAGTATTTAAATAACTAACCCAACCCGGACTACGTCTTTCCCCATCCTATTTGGGCATTGTGTCAGGCAGGCTTCGATTTGAGCAATTTCGTGAGACCTCTTTCTCCTTCGCTTCCGTGAACACATTCAGTCCGAGGAAGATACTTCAGCTCTAGGGTGGGTGACATATGCATTGTAATACCAGTTTTTGCTAGTTTTATTAATTATTATTATTATTATTATTATTACTTATTATTATTGAGTTTTAATTGAGCCTCTAGCTCAGTCCTTAAAGACCCTGCTCTTCCCCCTAACTACCACTTTTTTTTCATTATACCTTTTTTCTGCCATAGAAGGGAGAACATTAAATTTACATTTTACTCTAGGTGTGCAAACAAGTGACATCCGGCATTACTCTTGAAGCGATTCAAAACAAATTGTCTACCTTGTGGTCGGACAGCATATTACGAAATTTGAATGTTTGATTGGATAGAATTAATGTTTCGGACTCGTCGACTGCTAGGTCATTATTTCCGTACGTGTAGTGCACGTTTTTTCCGCAGACACGTGGGGTGTTCCATCCCCAGTGGACGGCGAGATTCGTAGCCGGCCATACCGTCAGCCTCACTACGAGATTCGTACTTCGTAAGCCGTTAAGAATGGGATTTTCTCTCGCAGACAAGCGGCTGAAGTCCAATCTGACTATCTAAGCTACCTAAGGGTTACCCATGCTTCTCATTGTGGGAACGAAGTAGACATTTCTTATTACAAAGAGGACACTCCATTTAAAATTGTTTTAAATAATATTTTATTTTTTCTTAAAAGCAGAATAAACGTTACTATGAAAAAATAAATACTTCAATAATTGTCCATAATTTTCCATCATCCCACAAAACACCTACCTTCATTTTACACCTACTGTCCTTTTTCACTTTTTTACCAGAAGTATTTGGTAGAACATTAATCTCCCTCACATTAAAACTTTGCTTTGAACCTTTGCAACAAACGCTTTGAAATTTTTAAGTATGGCAATAATCAAGGCTTTTCGTTTTGCGCATCACAGTCGCAGATATAAATACACAGAACAGTATTAAATCGCACACATTGGCCCCAACAGCAGCAGAATCTATAACTAGCACCATTGTTCAATACGTTATAACCGCTTTTTTAGCAGCTCTGTTGCAACTTCATGGTGCAAGGACGTATTTAGATATCTTTGTACGCATGGATTTTGGGCGGTTTGTTAGAAGAGCATAGTTTAAGTCACAATGTATTTACTTGTAAAACATATAATGTTATGAATTCAAGGGACTCGAGTCGACAAAATGAACAAAGGCGCAGTATCCTCGTCATCAATACGGTTTAGGAATTTTAAAAGTAGTTCCCCA
>BOPP01000114.1:2905825-2928090 GCA_017312745.1 Gryllus bimaculatus
TCGTATGGAGAGAGGGTAAACTGCGTTCCGGATACCAGCCTGTGCGTCGGCGGGGGGGGGGAGGGTGAATGTAAGCGGTAAGGTGCACAGCCCGGGGATTTTTTGTAGCCTCAGGGAGAACATGTAGTAGCCGCCCGCTCCCCTTTTGGAAGAACCTGCACCGGTGCGCAGCAGCGAGGCGGCGGGCCCCAGGAAAATACGGACACCGCACACCGGAGGTCGCTGAGGTCGGGCTCAGCGGAGCCGTCACGTTTAGGTCGCCGAGACCGAGCGCGCCATCGGCCGTACGGCCGAGCCAGTCGGCGAGCCTTTAGCCCCGACCGGGTATATAATGGCGCGCAGAGAAGTAAAGACAGTTTTCCAGTCGTCCCGTCATAGTGCGAGCCACGAGAGTGGACGTATTGATTCACTACGCTGCCGGCCAGTATTTTGACTGTATTTGTATTATGACCATGGCATCGTGTTTGGACATCTTTGCAGCTTTTGGTAAATGTGGCAAGTCCGCGGTAAATCTCCTGGTTATTTTGTAACTACGCAGGTTAACGGCTTTTCCTATATACTTAGCTATTGTGAATAAAAAACTATTTCACGAAATTAGCTTGTTTTGGTCATAACAGAACAGGGAGATGTCTTCGTGCTAATGACACGAACCCCTTATCCCAAGGCCGAGAAGCTGCGTTCCTGCTGGTTGGCCAAAGCCCGTAGCGGGCTGTCGAGCCATAAGATAGGACAGGACAGGTCAGGGCAGGTAGACAGATAGAACAAGGAATTGTGTGGGTGGTAGCTCACGTAGAGTCAAGACCAGCGGGGCACCGTCCAGCCGGAACAAGCTCGTAGCTCTCGAATGTTCTCCCGGCATGCGTGGTAGTGTAGTGCGTGTACGTTTATGTGTGTGAGATGTTAGGATTAGGAAGAGGAAGATAAGATCGCGCTGTTCGTGGCCCGTTTGTTATGGTACTGCTCCAGCATTCACTTCGTGTTGATCGGAGAAACCACGCAAAACTACCGACCAGAGCAGCCAGCCGCTAGAAGTCTCCTCCAGACAGCGGTTGAATTCGACCTAGCTCTGTAGCTAATGTCGAATATCTTACCACTGTCGGAACTCGAACCCAGGGCCCTCTCTGTTAGAGTCACTGCAGCGAATACAGGGATAAAGGGACACCAATAAAAAGTACAATTCTGTAGCCCCGTGTAATTTATTATTCGAGCTCATGTGTGTAAACTCAACATTTCAACTCCATGCGAGAACACGTTCAGTTATTTGGTGTTTCAATTCGTTTTCACTCAGCAGGTTATTTATCAACATTTAGTCTTTCGTAGGGATTTACAGTGGAATTAATTGATGATTAATACCCTAGGCCTGTTTTCATGATATAACAACTCATCTAACTCGTTGTGACGTCTTTCCACATTGCCAAGATATATCGCCGCATCGTTCATCAAAGATTCGTTCGCAAGACTGGGTTTACTATTTCCATTCACGTCGATAACACACGCTCGTTCAAAGCAAAAAAACATATTTTTAAAACCGTATATTGATGTATAAGTTATATTGGTGCGACATACAACATACTTTTTCATAGCACGACTCACAGGTGTGTCAAACTATAATAATCATATTGAAGAGTACATGATTAATATTTCAACTGTGATAATTACTATATAAATTAATATTTCAAGCGAATTCAAGAAAAAATAACCTTATTTTTCAAGGCGTTGATGACTTTCGTATCTTGATACAATGTGTCAAATGCCAAATAACTTAAATTTTAATTATTTCGTGTCTAGTTAAATATATTACTCGCTTTTCTTACGTTTATAAACTCGCCTTTTCCTGCGAAGGCATTTCTAAGAAATTTACTAGAAATAGGTCTGGCGCCATTCAGTGAATTAAGTTCAGAGTCAACATTGCCACTTTCTCTCTCTGCAGTAACTTTGACCGGGAGGCCCTAGGGTTCGAGTCCCGGTGGTGGCGGATTTCGTCACCAGCAACACAAAAAGGTCGAATTCAGCCGCTGCCTGGAGAAGAATTATAGCAGCTAGCTGCTCTGAAACGATGTTTAACGTGTTTTTTCCGATCAATATCAGGCGAATGCCGTAGCAGTACCCTAATTAAGGAATCATGGATTGCAAGCGATCTTTCCTTCCTTTTCTTTGCCCTTCTGAATTTTGGCAAAAACTGGTATGAAATATTTGCTCTGATATAATAAAATATATTTTAAAGGAAATATCAGATGTAGGTTTGGACTCTTATCCCTCTTCGTATTCTTTATGATGGAATATACTTCCTGCCGTGACAAAATGGAGAACGATAATTTGAATAACTGTATTTGCTACTGAATTCTAGAAGACGTGCACAGGTAGTGAAGTTACATATATATCCAGAAGCAAAACAGCGGGCCATTTCAGCATTACTGACATTGTATACATACCCGTCTCGGCAAAGGACAACTGACTGGTGGACTGGACATTGACCCGTAACATGCAATGTTTATAGTAGTAGTTCGTTTGTTTTGATGCTGGGCGAGCCGTGCATTGGCTGTGTGACGAAGGACATTAATTTAATATTATAAGCTTAATTGAACCAAATGAATATTTCCCTTCTTAATCTTGTATGCAATACCACATCCTTCCCGCATCCCACTGTGTATTAGAAAGATAGGGCAAAATCAAATTGTAATCCTTCATTTCCTCTAGAAAGGGAGGGAAATTATTACAATATGTTGCTGTGTGAGTAGGGGGAATATGCGGGTCTGGGATCAGGAAGTTGATAAGAGAAGCTTATCTTATCTTATCAACTTCCTGATCCCAGACCCGCATGACCCTGAGCGGCTCATGACGTCATAGGAGCTGAGGGCGTGGGCGGGTGACGTGGAGATGCGCGCGCTCTGCCGGCGAATTGTGGAAGCGTATGTGTATGTGTGTGTGCGCGCGCGCTCTGGCGGCGAAGTGCGTCACGTGCGTGTGTGAGTGTGTTTCGATGAGAAAACTCACTTGTCAGATTAAGAAGACCAGAATAAGACGTAGGGATGTCTTCGTGCTAACCACACGTACCCTTAAACCCAAGGCCGCGAGGCTCGGACGCTGCTGGTAGGCCCTGGCCCGCTCGAGGGCTGTCGCGTCAAGTACAAACAAATAGTGCTAAAAATTGAACATTTAGCCCTATGTGCTTATCGTAAAAGAACCACTCTTATTAGCGGCTGTCCAGAGACATTATTATTCCGATTGGAGACGCGTTCCGCGCTCGGATGAGCCCAGGGAACGTGCACTTGCGGCCTACCGTCTCACCCCTTCAGTCGGAAAGCGCGCCGTCTGCAGTTCCTGTTTATAAAGCCCGTTTTACACGGTCATTCTCTTTTAATTGAATTGAATTGAATTGCATTGTTGCCTTATTTTATGTAGCGAGACTCGGGCGATCAGGCCCGTTCTTCCGCCTGACCACGCAAATTTCCCTACGCTTCTTTCACCAACTAGCGGAGAAAGGAGGTAATTCTTGGGCGACGAAACAGGTGATATGAATTTAGCTCACAGGCTTGAGTTAGGCTTGATGATCTTTTACGTGCAGTAAATCTACGAACATGGGACAGTCGGCTTCGGTTACAGGAGCGAATAAGGAGTATTCGTGAGCATCCGTGAGTATCCCGTGACATCAGTTTGCATTGAGCGAAAAGCCGATCTGCCCTTCCTGTGATGCAATTCCTGACGGTGGTTCCGCGGGAAGGGAATCGGAGGAATGAGAGGGTTTTTAGTGCGTGAGGCACACCTTTTACACGCAGTAAATCTACTAACATGGGACAGCCGGCTTTACTTCCCCTCCGAAGGAAGGTGTACGAAGGATTTTTTCGCCCGCCAACTTGGGTATAACAGTCAAATACGCTAACCGTTACACCATCGCTGCGGCCAAATTCTTTCATCATTTTTTGCCGGTTCAGAAAAGTTACGGACAAGATCGGATGTAAATTGTATGAAAAAATTACGCATGCTTCATTTTTTGGTATGCATTTCATTCGGTTTGACTACCGCGCTCCTGGCGTCACTTTTTGAAACTGTCTCTGGTTTCCTACAAACGAGGTGCGATATGTTCCTTTTGTACACTTTCAAGAGCGTTTTATTGTCTTGTATTGCAATTTGAAGTGATTATGTAATGAGAAAAACATTTGTACTGTGTTCTAATGCTCGTTCCGTGCTCAGTCCAAATATAACCTAATTTAATTTGTTACCGTAGATGCTACGTGCAACTAGTTGATCATAGCGCTCTTATCGCTGCGAACTTCACCGTATCGTAATGCCATAAACGTAGCAGTAAAATTTTGAAGTAAAAATGAGCTTTCACAATGACGAACGTACGTTTTGCCTAAACCAATCAAAATTAAATTTCTTGAAGCTGGATCGATTCATTCTAGCTTTTTCTTCGAATTTCTTACCTATTTAAGCCTTTCTTATATGCGAGTAGCTGTGATACTTGTTATCCCATTTCCATTTACTTTTATAAACAAAAATTATCTTACACCAAATTTCCGAATAATTAGTCCAACGTATTTATTTTAATCGGCATGTCAAATTAAAGTCACAATAAAAATTGAGCAAATTCTTACTTTGAATACTCGCACCAACACCGTTCGCAAACTAGTTCACTACATAACAATAATGAAATTACACAACCACAGACAATACAAAATGACATGTACAAAACCACAGGCAACTACCTGAACACAATCTAAAATGGACATTTTCGCGGATTTTGTTGTGCACACTTAAGTCCACAATCCTGAACATTTCGTAGTTGTGCAATGGTTTTTGTTTTCTCATGCTGCTCTCTTATTGGTCTTCGGTAGAATTCCGACGTAAACTTACACGAAAAAGGTTTCCCTCTGTGCAACGTTGCAGAATGAAGGTCGAAACTGTGGCACCTGTACCTGTACCTGTGGCGGCTGTTCGGGAGAGGACAGCCAAGAAGCTTCTACTGACTCTGACCTCCAGAGGAAGCCCACGCGCTTTGGTTTCATTCACAATGCAAACCTTAACGTAAACATAACGTAGCCACAAAACCTAGAAAAGAGTTATTAAGCGAGACTATTCACAATGCCTTGTCGTAACAGTAGACGTAAATCCGTTAACTTAAGAATTCACCAGCAATCTTCAATGAATATTCATTGAATTTGTGAGATTGCGAAAGAAACATTCCAAACTGGTCTACAGTGTATATTAGAATCTGATTGAATTGGCACGGTAAACGCGAGCCCCTTGCCTCATCTACGACGACGCGTTCACGGCTGGTTGTCAGAAATTCTCTCGCCTTAGCGTCAAAAATTGTTTCCAAATTAGTTGTTAGGCGCAGTCCGCATCGCCAACTTATTCGGTTTTTAATCATCGTAATTTTTAATATGTGACGAATAAAATAATACAATTTGTTGTTACAGCTTTATAATTTATTTTTACTTGTGATTAGGAGGGGAGGTGTCTTGAAAGATTAGGTCATTATTTAGAGGGAGCTCAAGAGCACATTACAAGTGCGTTACAGTGGAAGAGGGGGTATTGAAAATACTCCAAATTTGCGTTACGTAATTAATAGACTTCCCGTTCCCGTACTGGAAAATTTACTACTGCTTCCCCGGACCTGATGAATCTTCTGCAAGGCCTGTTCTGCCTGCAAGTCCGACACTGCGAGCTGCGGCGGCGGCGGCGGCGTCCTCGTACAAGAAGGGACGGACGTCGTCCGGGCTGCCCGGCTGTCCCATCGATTCACTCGTCCCTCTCTTTCTCTCCCGCCCTTCATCACCCACCCCACCTGCCTCTCGAGCCGGGCAACCGGGCTGGCGCTCAACGCAAACACTGCCGCAGGTCGCCACCAGGTGGCAGAACGAGTTGCGTTGCGCCACCGTGGTACGCAATGTAGCAACCAGATAGCGATAATGTAGCCCGGTAATGTTTGAAATTGGTTTCCGCAAGAACGTTTTTACTTTTTGTGTCTCTAATTGACATTCTCGTTATTTTGGTTGCTATTAAGGATAAACTCCTATCCTCAAATGTGGTCGTGTGAATCACTAATTACCTTTAATAATTATTACAATCTAATAGCCTAATTTCAGTTTTCCCCATATGGAATTTTTGTCTTCCATCTGGAATATCGATTGATGAGTGATTAAGGGGGTGCATCAACTGCTAAGGTCATTAGACCCATAAATGTAGTGCATGTTTATATCTCGGGAAATGAATGGATATGATCTGCGAGACTGGTTGGCGAGATCCGGCGCTGACCTATGCCGGCTTTCGGGGATTTCCCCGAAACATGTAGAAAAAGAAAAAAAACATTTCCGCACATCCTGAATGAAGAATAAATAAATCAGTAATTTCTTACGATCCTAATAAGTTAACTGCATAACAAATTTCGAACATTTTGGTACTATTTTCAGAAGGATCAACATCAACTGAGACAGTCGGGCTCAAAACCACCATAGATAACGAAATCCACGGTTAATTTTAATTGTGGTTTTGACATTCAAATAGTAAAATAATGAACCTTTAATTTTTTCTCACTACTGTTAAATAATCAACAACAAAGAAACAACCATTTTTTCTATTAATTTTTACAATTAATGAAGTTATACATACAAAAAATAAGGAAAATAATAATAATAAGTTAATCAACATAAATAAAGATTGATTTATTTGAATTTCGCTTTCTTTAATAAAACAATGAAACCCATATACTAGTATTGTCTGCAAATTGTACCTGATAACAGACTACTTCCGTAATAGCAATTTTCATAATTTACCCCTTTTAAGAAATTGCTTTCAAAGAAATACAGTAAGCCAAATTTTTCAGTAGTTAATATGAAAATTGGCGATGTATACAGCATTTATGCAACATTCCCTGTGCCTCGGCTTCATTCTCGAGAGAATCAATGGGCAGGGATTCTAGGAATAGTAACAATAAACCGTGGCAACTGATGTGGTACTCACATCATGACTGTTCGCCCCAATTGTTTCATTTATTCTAATGAGACTGGATATGAAAGTATCTTAATGTTTAATTCGAATAAACAGACTTTATCTCCCTGGTAGAATAAAAAGATAATATAGAATATGAAGATCAAAAGACAAAGTATTATCTTGTCCCATAACATGCGAATGTTTGTGTTGGTCTGGAATCTGAGCCCATCACACATTACATATGTTCCTTTTATTTGTGAGAAGCGCGAGAAAATTTAAATAAGTAATATTAATATTATTATAATCAGATCCTGATGTGATGCATGTTATAAGTGCTCTTTCTTTTCAATTTGGAAGTGATTAGACAAAAATTATGGTCTTCAAGGATTATAGTCGTTCATTCTATTTGAATAACTGAATGTCATTGAGAGCATGGGTTTTCCCAACTGAAGTCAAAAAGTACTTAGCTGTCCAGGAGATGCTGCGTCCTTGGCACCTGTGCTTAGAACACTGTGAATTTGCAAGGATTTCATTATGTAACAACAAAATCATAATGTCCCTATAAACACAGTTATAAGAAGGTTTGCAATATCTTTAATAAGTGACAGTTACAACATAATTTAGGTTTCTTTGCACAAAAATGGCATGTTCAACGTGACAAAATTATGATTTACTTTTACAATTTTGTGGAACTTAATCTCTCTGTACGTCTGGTCACCTGTGTCTTGATACCTGCAGATTTCCTTTGGGCAACAACAGGTACTTGTCCCTGAAGCCAATATTCAAACAGACTCTACTTTAAAGCATGCTTAGCTAGTTGCCAATACACGACTAAGTTACAATAAAGTAGTTACATATGCAGCTGTGTCACACGAGCGTTCCGTTGACGTGCGTCATCTACGCTGATGACATCAGCTTCGTTGGTGCCTGCGGATACGATTCACTTAACGCGCGTCGTAGATTAACACGGCTCTTGGCTCCCGGAGCTAGAAAACGCGCGTTATCTCGACTGAAGGCGGCTCCACACATTCGTTATTCGGCGAGTCGCGAGCCGAATCCCGAGTAGTGCGGATGAGTTGCTTGCTATTTGACGAGTTACGAACATTCGGCGCTCGCCCTACCCACCGCGTGTCGGTATTTAGGACTAACTTGCTCAAAGGGAGCGAACATTCGCAGAACACGTCTTCAGCTAATTGGGACTGGTCGAGTAGTAAGCTCGCAGCTCCGCTAATTCCGAATATGTGGAGCCTGTTGTAGCTTCAGCGTCTTGGTTGAGCTATCGGCCTAACCAATACCACCTATTACTAGTAATTAATAGAAGGAACTGGCCTAACGCACGTCGCAAAAAGCGCTCTTGTGCCGTTTCTCAAAAGATAATTGTTAATCTACGACGCACGTTACGTGAGTCATTCGCACAGGCATCGACACCGCTGACGTCATCACCGCAACACAAATTAAACGCGCAAAACTTTCAGAGGGGCCAAAATGTTAGATGTCGCAGCATGGAAGGAGAACCAAACGAAATAAACACTGGTACAGATGTGAAGATGTTCAGGGTAGAGAAAAAATCATGATTAATAGGGACCAGGAAAAATTATCGTTCAGCCAATAAGTCTTAATTTCAACAACGCAATTGTCTGGTCAATAAGAATTTGCAATTTGATTTTGACTTAGAAGTAAGAATCAGTTAAAAAAAAAAAAAATACATTCTCAAGCCTCTTCTTCAAAATTACGCTATCCTATACTCACAGTTGATTTATATTCGGGTAAATATAGTATTTACACACACGTATGTGTAAATGGGGTTGGTCATGTATGTTGTTGCATCGTTATTGGCCAAGAGTTTTCTTTGTTCACTTTGTGATGTTGCTTAAGTTCAGTAGTGCTGACTAGCTGCTGACGTTTTGCTTACATACCCCCACCACACCACCAACAACAGAGTTAAGTCTTCTTCTTAGTCTTCATTGGTGAAGCTGATTGAGAATTTACAAACCCTCTATGGATGTGTTGACTTGCCTTTCAATTGACAAATTGACTAAAGTCACACTTGTTTGAGTAAAATCAATTGTAATATAATTAAGAAACAGTGGTACTGAACTATGATAATCTTTTCTCGATCAATCATAAAATTAAATGCTAGAATTTGCTGGTCACAGACAACAACATATAGTTAATTCTGTAGATCCTACCAAACAAACACCTCCAAAGAGACTTTTGGAAAATAACTAAATAGCCGATGAAAAGAAAGTTTCAAAACATGAAGCAGGTAGATCCTGCAATTTTTGTCATGCAAACAACTTCATGAAATAACTGAATAAATTTTCTACTACAAAGTTCATCATAATGAACAGACCAAAAATTGAGCTCTACAGCCTGTTGGTTTCTTACAGTATTTGGTAGATTATTAGTCTTCCAAGTGTGCCTGCTGTTGCCATATTAGTAGTGTGCCTCTATCTCTGATCCCTATTGGTTTGTATTTCCAGATTCATTTTGAAAATCTGTTATTTATTCTCTGTAAATGATCTCTCCATCTTCTTTGAGACTGTTTTATCTCTTCTATTAAACATTTGGTTTTCAATTTCTTTCTGGTGTCTTTATGTCCGTCTGTCTCTTCTTGTGATCCCTAGGGTGTCTTAGAAATCTCATATGTACTGCCTGTAGATTTTGTTTCTCTCTCTCTTTCATTACCCATGTTTCAGAACCATACATGATTCTAGGTTTAGAAGCTATATTGTGGAGTTGCAGTTTTGTTTCTGGGTCTGTCTCTTAATTGTTCCACTTATTCTATTGTAATTATTAAGTTTGTTTTCTGTTTTTCTGAGTTTGGTTGTATACACATATGACATTTCTGAATTATGAAAATGTATTTAATCGTTTCACTAATTTTCCATTTACTATTTTGCCTCTCCTTTATTCCTTGCCAGAACTTTTGTTTTTTGAACTGCTCTCTTCATAGGCCACTTTTATCAATACAAACACTACTCTCAGTAAATTATCTTTAGAATCCATTACGATAGTTTGGTCATCAGCGTACAAGATTGTATCTATCTTCTTGCCTTTTGTGACTTTCCTTCTCCAGTTTCTCACTAAGTAGTTAACATACATGTTGAAGAGGATGGGTGAAAATCCACATCCTTGCCTTAAGCCACTGTTGGTTGTGATTGCAACTGACTTTTCCCTTACTCTTAACAGTATTTTAATTCTTGAAGAGACTTTGTATTGCATTGAGCAACTGATGTGGAACTTTCTCCTCTTCTAGTATTTCCCAGTTTCTTCAATTAACTTTGTCGTAAGTCTTTTCATAATCAATAAATGTTATAAAAGTCGGTAGATTCGTTTCCCCTCTTTTGTCTATTAACAACTGTCATTTTAAGAGGGCATCTTTAGTACTACTACCCTTTCAGAATCCACATTACTCTTCTCCCATATTTCAGAGTCTGTTCCACAGCATGTTTGCATATAGCTTAGAACCTGTTGACAGAAATGTAATGTCCCTGCAATTGTTACACATCATCTTCGAGCCCTTCTTGTGAATGTTAGTAACCAAACACTGCCACTATTGGAATAATTTTTTCGTGCCATACTTTGTTAAAAAATTTTAATATTTCTTTCAGCTCCTTTCCTTGTGTTTTATGTTCACCTCACCTGGTCTAGGGCTTTACTTAATACTACCTGGAGTTGTTCTATATTCAGAGTTGCCTAATTTATCATTGACAGATTTTGCTTCTTCCTTTCCGCACTTCATTAGATCCGAGAGTTGGACTGTTTCCACAGAGTGGAGTAATGTTTTAGCCAGTTTTCCTGTGGTATGCAATCTAGTCTGATTTTATCCTTCTCATTCATGGGCAGCAGTTTCAAACTTTGTAATCCATTCATTGAGGGCCTGATACATCTCTTTCTACACTTTCAACACATTTTCTCGACATAGCTCCTGTGTATTCTACTGACATGTCTCACTTTGTCCCATTATCTTTTATATTCCATGTAGATTTTCAATTCTTTTTTGGAGGTAGGTTCTGTATGCTTTCTTCTGCTAAAAAGTTTACTATATTACTAATTTCCAACATGTACAGAAATTAAAAGAAAAATATGCAGCCTCAGATAATGTGAGATGTCTATGGATTCATTAGACACCCCATGAGCTCTGGAAATATCCTAAAGCAATTAAACATTAGGGGTACCAATTGAATTCTCAAGTCATTGCTATGACACATCTGACCTATGAAGCAACAAATTGTTTGATATCCTTATAATGCAAAGAAAAATGTTCGATATTTTTGTTATATAAAGACTTAGTATTGCATACATAAACTATGTTACTGCAGTATTATGTGAAGAATGGTTTTGTTAAAATATTTAATCTATTGCAGTGCTATAGGAAAGAACTTTATTTGTTGCTCTTGAGCAGTGGGCACGCTGCATTTTGGAAAACTATTTTGTTTCTTTGAATGATAACTTGCAGGATGCAGCATTTTTGCTGCTGCAGGCTAGAAGTTATAAGTTATAATTACAAATGCAGACTATCTTCTCCAGAATTTTAACTTCATAAAGTCACATTTTAAATTTATTGCACTACAGTTCTCTTATTACTCTTCTTGAAAATATTTCTTAAGACAATTTCTCAAGCCTTAATGAAGATCTGAAGAAAAAGAATGAAAGGACAAAAGGTAAATGGATAACATGGGGAAATCTTCAAGAACAACACAACTGGCAAAAATCTAGAGCAAGTTTATTTATACATTACATATTCTTATATATGACTCTGTATGTGTGAAGCACAGGAAAAAGAGAAAGAGAGAAAAGAGAAAGAAATAACGTTACTTTGCCTCTGTGCAATGTGGCAGTCACACAAACCGCAGAAGTTGGCAAACCTGGGAATAAACATCCCTGTTGCCCCCTTCTTGCTAGCGCAAGCTCATCTCTCAAACCCAAAATTTGAAGAACAAAAATACAGCCAGTAGAATTCACTAAAGCTATCGTTTGATAATTTTTTCTTAACCAGATTTCACGTGACTAGGCTACGACTGCTATTTTTTATTTTGGTATTTTTTTGAAGTTCCTGGCTTCAGAAAGACTGCTTAAAAATACATAATCATTTGATTATAGAACATGTGTATGTATAGATTTTATTTGTAACCTGATGGACCTAGAGAACAGTTTCTTTTGAAAGTTTGGACGAAACTCTGTAAAACGAGCAAGAACATGTACGAAGATACGAAGCGAATGCTGTTGAGTGCTGATTCGCTGATGAATTTTGCCGCAAAGCTTGCGTCACCCTGCCCACCCACAGCGGCAATGCGGGTGAACCAGATTGCGTAAGAACAAAAGTAACGTACGCGAAAGATATTTGAATTTAATCGACTGTTTTAAAACAATAGACAATTGTACAACTGCACGGGCGGGCACACGAGCAGCATTTATGCAAGTTCATTCTTATTTTAAAATCTTCAAAAAAATAAAATAGTAATGACAATTGATAAGTGTGATATATTACAGAACAAGACAACTATAACATTGTAAAAATGAAAAAAACATTTTTAAAAAAATTACCATGATGAAAATCAGCTAAACCAACCCATGTGTAACTCACAAACATTTTTATCGTCTAGTTTCATCGACCTTAAAGCCTCATTGAGGATGTAAAAACAAACATGGGAGATAGCGACTCCTTCTCTTCTTTACTCATCTGCATTTTAATCCCAGGGCAATTCTGCAAGAGACATTCTTCAGTCCTTCATCTGAATCAAGTTGCATTCAGTCTATCAATGGTATGAAGACAGAAGCAGCAAAAGGCTATATTTATATTTATATATATATATTTATATTTATTTATAAAACAGATTAAATTCTTAGCACTATGCAGTCCCATGAAGCGTTCACACTCCAATGTTTTCCTTTCACTTTGTGCAGGACACTTATAGAAAAAAATAAACAACAACGGGAGATACAAGGACCTCTGGGAGGTTTTCCGTTATGATACAATATGCAGCGAAAAACATTTCTGGCAGTTTCCTTGAAGCGTTGAACACGTTACATCTACCACCTCCACCTGATCAAACTGAACAACTAAAATACAAGCAAAGCACAGCATCAGTCACTCAGGTGTCTTATACCCTTTCGACTGAACGTAACTTGGGAAAGTAATGCGCGAAATTGTCAACTCTACCCACTGGTGGAGCAGTCAACAGATATTTGAATGAAAACTGATGAGTATGCGGAGTTGTTGTCTCTTGCATGTGCCACACAGCACACCACAAGCAGCTGCGTGTGAGTCTGACAGGGAGGAGGCTGGTCTGCATCGGCGATTTTGATGGTCAATGGTAATGTGCTGCCGAAAGATGGATGCCTAAGGGAGGCTGGCAGTCCAAACACTTAGCTGAAAGAAAAAAAAAATGTAAAAGTGGATGAAACCAATTTAATTTACAATCAATTAAATATTATTTGATTATTATATTCCAGAAACAATAGCTTTAAAAGCCAAATTTCAAGCATTAATACACATATTGTTTCAGAATTATGTTGTTCTCTAACATTCCTAGGCATTGCTTAAAAAACAATTCAGGAAAAAGATCTTTAAAGTCATTTTCAAGATCATTAATACAAAAGTAAATGATAAAATACAAAAATGTCAATAATAAAAACAAATTATTTAATGCAATTAAAACTGGATGTCTAAAGAATACAGAAATTTCTATACTGAAGTACATGTATTCATATATTTGAATTATCAATACTCTATGAAGTTTTGAATCCCAAGAGTGAGTATTTTCTTATCATTCTACTTATATTTCTTTCTTCAATCTTTCTGAACTTTTGCTTCTTCCTTTTTATTTTGAGGTACATTATTCTTAGTTTAGAAAATATTACATTTGAATGCCTCAATTTCAGAAGCAAGAAAATTGCATTTTGTACCAAAGCAACAGTGTGCAAAATATTTTGTCTCGTAACATAATAAAATTAAAGATTTTATGAATTAATAT
This sequence comes from Gryllus bimaculatus, assembly GCA_017312745.1. Classification (NCBI taxonomy): domain Eukaryota; kingdom Metazoa; phylum Arthropoda; class Insecta; order Orthoptera; family Gryllidae; genus Gryllus; species Gryllus bimaculatus. The sequence continues at coordinate 2,919,739 of BOPP01000114.1, forward strand.
GTACAAAAACAAACATTAGAAAACTACCACCAACTAATTCTTACAGTATTTACAATACTATTTTAACTGCAACTAGAATATAAAAAAATTTTTCAGCTGAGAACAACATTGTCTTAAGCCAATAAGATGCATAAAAACTATGTACAATCATTTCTACACTTGAACCATATAAAAACTAGCTTCATCACTAAATAATTAGAAAGTGATAATTTGCAAATGGACAAAACAATAGAATTCTGTTAAAATGTATGGTCATTTATGTCAATATTTCTTATCTAATTTACTGTCTATTCATCATTATTGTTCCAAAGCTTTTGCAATACTTAAAAACCATATTTTTTAAAATGTTTTTGTAAGGTTACACATTTGACAATAGTGAAAGTCAAACAGCACATAGCCACATTTCTTATTCATAAAAAGTTCATCATTACCAGGTAAAATGAATTCCCTAATCACTTGTAGACTAACAAGTTGTAAAACCGCAAACTCCGCACATTTCCAAAGCGACGTGACAAGCTCTGCTAACACGCACAATTCACGGTATAAAATAACACAGAAAGATCACAGCTCTAGCTTCAGTCGAGCAATTTCAGCTCTTTTGCTAGCAATTGGCAGAATAAATTAATTTTCAGCAACATGCCAACACATTTACTGGCTTTCAAATTCGAATCTTCATTTTTAGCACCTGAGAAAGTTACTATCTGTATTCTCAAGCAACTGTGAGTGCTTAAATATCAAATATATTTTATTTTCAATTAAAGTAACAGTGTAAGTCTTAAAACTAGTGGAGCTATAACAGCATATACTTTCTCACATTCTTTGTAACTTTTGTAATTTTTGTAAACTCAGGAAGTTCAACAAAAATTGGACCTGCACAATTTTCATAAGATTGCTTTGCACTAAGTGGAGGGGAAAAAAAAAAAGATCCTACTTGAGAAAATGTAGCTTTCAAAATCGCCTATATTTCTCACAAAGTTGAAATTATTCTTATTTTCAAAAAATTGTAAATTATGTTATTTAAAGAACTGTTATTGAAGAATATATTTCATTCAGGAAAAAATTTCTATCTTGAATATTGTGATCACAGCACAGTTCAATATACTACATTAAGATTATAGAAAGACTGCAAAATTTTTTAAATGACAATTTTTAAATTTTTTTAGAATTTAATAAAAATTGGGCACACGCCATTTAAACATGCAAACTTTGCTTCTTTACCTAACAAAATATTTTAAAGAAAAAATTTTGCGCCGTTTTTGAGAAAAATGTTGTAGATGTTTTTCATGTAAAGAATTCCCAAAATCAAAATACCCATTTTAAGTTGAACCAACGTGATTGGGGAATATCAATTTTGGTGAAAATTGTGCCCAGTTAGGACCTAGTAGTCTCACAACCTCAGGCTTTTGCTGTAATCCCGTTTTTGGTACCAACATCCCCCAAATTGTAGATTCTATCTGCATTACATGTTACAGAAAGTAATTTACTATGTTTAGAAACAAGAATTATTAATTTTTTGCCGCAGCATTTCATGACTCTTACTTTGGGCGTAAAACACAACAAAGGAAAATTGCTCTGATCAAAGTAATTTTATAAGAAATTTTATAACGTTCTTTGGTTTGAAATTTCACGATATTATTGAATGTATATTCTAACCACAAGATACAGACTATTCCACACACTGCACCTCAGTGGAGTTCATTGAAAATGAATGTTAGGAAGACGAAAATTTGTTAATGATAAATTTCTTTTTAACACATAAATCTCTATCATTTTTTTACCTCTTAAAAAGCATATAAATGACGTACTTAAAACTTACATTATTGTTATTAAATATACACAAGAATTGAAAAGAAGGGGCTGATTCAGAACAAACACTACAGAAAAAGAGAAAACGGTAGAAAATTAACAAAATACTAAATAAAAACAAATGTTTCCAACACTTTATATAATTTTTTTAATTTTTTTTTTTATTACAGCTACCTAAAAAAAATATTTTGTTTGGTTATGATTTTAATACCCATTTTTGAAATAAATATGAAGCCAGAAGATTATATAAGAAACGAAGACACTGAAAGAAGTACAGTGATAGGAGTGAAATCAATAGCAGTAATCTTGTTCTTTTGTTCTATTTCAAAACTTATGTCTTTTGTTTAATGCAATTATCCTAAATTATTTTAAATTATTTGATTAATTCAATTTGAAGGCCCTGCTTGGGTCTCCCTTAAATGTCAACAATAATTAACTGCTACATTTGAGTGCTTGACCAAGCAAATTTGGATACTTCATAACAAATACAAAAGAAAGGATGAAAGAAACACACAGAAACTAGAAGAGTTGAGTACTTATTCAATCCACTACATTCTGTAGGAGGAGAAAAAGTATAAATGTCAATGCGATGACAGCCATTCCTCGCAAAAATAAACAATGTTACAACAAAATGACAGACCATTACTGCGATCATGCCAACAACTTTTAACAAATAAAGAAAAAAGTAAAAATTTAAGTACATAGGTTGGTGGTATTGGTATTTTGTTCTATAAAAAGAACTATAAAATAGTTTTTAACACAGAAAGAGGGGCCACAAGAAGAATTAGAGCTTCAAACGAAAAGACACTGGTCCCTAAAAAATTTCACTACATAAATATACCTGATGAATTTTGTTCAATATGTTTTGTATGAACAACTGCTATAATCCCAACAGAGGAGCATGCACACAGATGAGACGCCTTCTACCAACACGACCACAAGACAGAAGCTCTACCATGCAACACCCAGGACATACCTCTGTGTCATGATAACGCCTGCTACCCCAATGAATCAATGGAAGGCATCCCTGCCTTCAAACTCTTCACACTTGCCTCTTGCAAAAACTTCAACTTACTGATAATAACAACCAGAAGGTCAGGTCACATGAGGCAAGGTATATACAAATAATAATAATAATATTGTAGAGTGAAGCAATCTATTTTCTTGCCAGGAGAGAGAGAAAATAATAACCCACAGTATATGAAAAATCTGAGAAGATTGAAGCCCTCTTGCGAGTCAAGAATTGTTGAATTCCATACATAACCCGAAAACCATTTATCCACTTTTCATTCGAATTCTAAGAACCCCTATCTTTTAATTCTTCACACAGTCAATACTGATACTAGATAATAGCTAAATTGGTTCATTAGGAATTCCGAGTAGATTAACCAGACTGTCATCTGGAGTATTAATATTGAAAAAAAGATTTTATTTTCCAAAATAATTATTTTTCAAGAAATGTATTATGTGTCAAACCCCAAAGTATTTTACAATACTTCTATGAACTTATGAAGAAAAAAGTATAAAAATCACACTCTGAATGACTTCCTTATTAGCAAAACATTTTTGGGACAATTTTAGTGCACCACATTTTTGGGACAATTATAGTGCACATGAGATCAGTGTATTTAGAATCCTTATTACCAAACCATCACACCTAAAATAATGTTTAGATCCTCTTATTCCAGTAATTAAAAATTTGTGATTGAATATAAGCTATGTGTATTTGCCAAAATATAAATAAACAAATGACTAAAACAGAATATTAGTATCTCTTTAGTCTGCATTAGCAGATGCAAAATGTAATAGAAAAGGCAACCTTGTTTGTAGAATTACTTTCACTAAAAATCAAAATATAATATTGGTTTCAAATCAGTTAAAACTATTATTTACATTCGCCCCGTATCCTTGATTACTATATCTACTTTAGTTGGCATTCAAGCATTCAAAACCAATTTTTCTACACATTTTCCCCATTTTCTCCTTTTTGTCCTATTTTCTTAAGTAACCATCTTTCTTGCTAAAGAACCCCCTCCCTTAATCTTCATTTAATGGCTCACTCGCTAAAACACACCACAAATTATCTTTTGACTGCTATTTAAAAACAAATTAGGAAAATTTTAAAAATTTCTCTCATTGGTTTTCCACACAACTTTATATTGATGTAATCGAAAAGAAAAAGTCATTGGTTGAATGAATCCTGGGCAGCAATTGTTATTTTCTCTTTTGTTGCAACTTTCCTTTTACAATTCTGCACTCTCGGCAATCATATAATTTTGAAATAAAATGCCATGCCCTTTCATTTCTATCTACACACGCATGGATGTGTGCAAGAATATATGTTTGCATACATGTATAAATGCATGCATAAATAATAACTTCCTATAAAAGTTATTATTTTCCATAGCCTTCACATGGTTTAGAGAACAGTTGTTGAAATGCGTGGTGTACCCACTTGACCAAACATAATACCAGCATTGCAGACAATTCTCTGCCGACCAGATTCTTGAAAATATTATGATAGATAAACTACATTTTATTTAAGGGAAATCAAAACTTGTGATGTTTGAGTAGGAAGATCAGTTTATTTTATCTAGGACAAATTCTACAGCATACCACAAAGCCTGCACTTGTCTGTCACGGGATCCTCCACTCTACACAAAAATATACACTTCTGTCTTCGATATTTGTCTTGGTCAGGCACTCATAGCATGCACTAAATCATTGAAATAGTGCATGAAATAACGCAAATAGTAGCAGTAATGAAGTCTGCATTAAATAAATATTTTTATTAAATTCTCAGTTGAATTTTAAATTGCTTTGTAAGACTACAGGAACAACTAAAAAGAAAATTACAACCCTTATTTAAAAGAGATTATGTCATTATCCACACTGCAAATAAATTCTCAGCCCTTTTAGTTCAGGGTGGAATACAGAATATTTGGACTGAAAAAATTAAAAAAAAAATTTTCATAAATTTTATGTATGAAGAATCCCACACACTACCAAATCAAATCCATCAAAACTGATCTTACTTTCATTTATGTATATAATCCTGACTTATTTGACAAAACTGACAATTTATTACAATATATACAATGCAACAGGAAACATAGAAACTTATTGAAAGATGATATTTGTGTTTGACTAAATTTCCAACATATCAAGCATTTGAAGTCCACAATACCACCTAAGCCACAATTTTAAGCAAAGCTTTCGCACACAAGCTGTACAATAAACAACTGACCAACTTCTGATTAACACTATTCTCAATTACTTACTGCAATATAAAGGTAATGAATATTTAATATCTAGTAAGTGTTTCAATCCAAAGCAAATGATTTCATTCACAAATTTAACCTTGTAAATGTTTTACTTTTTGTCTAAAACTACAGAGAAAAATAGTGTAAAATATCTCAATATTTAAATCTTTCATTTATTCCAAAATCAGTGTCTGTAGAATTTAATTAATAAAAATATTAATTTAGTGAACACAACTGTCAAATAGACCAAACTATTTCAAATATTTGAAACTTTTTTACAAAAGTTGACATTCACTATGGCATCCATTCACTAATCAAGAACTTATTCGAGACTATATCATTATATTAAAATTAGTTTTAAATTTTTACAATTGTTCACGCCCTTTTACAATTTTCTCTACTACATTAAACTTTTCATCAGACTTTAACAGAACTTCCAACATTAATCTTCTGTAAATTTTCAATCAATGAATTATTGTTAGCAAAATACAACATACTAATGTTTACATAACAATTTCATTTTTTCTTCTGAAGAAAAGCTGGAGATTGTAGCAATCAGCATGTGAATAGAATACCATAGTATGCTATATTAATGCTTTTTTTTAATAAGAAACCTTTCATTAAATAATAATTACTTTCAAAATTACTTTGCCTCAGAGGTAAGTTTTTTTGTAAGATTTTCTTATACTATAACAAAAAAGTAAATAAAAATCTAAAAATAAAAATTAAATTTAAAGAAAAAAAAGTTCCTCTCAATTTTAACATTACATCTGTTCAGCATTCTTCCTACCATAAAACTAGGAAAAATATTACTTTGTCATTGTTTTTTTTATGAACAATATATATTACACATAAATTCTGTTTCAAGATTTGCTTTCAGGATTGACTTCTACAAAACTTTCTAATTTTATAAGTGATACATATTTTATTATAATAACGAACAGAGAAAATTTCAATATTTATAAAAATGAGGACTTTTATGAAACTTCCATCATTTCGGGGAGAAAAAGCACAAAATCAATTAAAACTACAATATGCAAGAATAAGCTGTCAAGAATTCAGGGATAAACATTTCTTATAAACAGAATAAGCAAACTTCGCACATCACTCACATTTCTGAGAGTAAATTATTTGTCTGAGAATAACAAGTTCTCTTATATATAATCCACTTTTTTCGCTTATTTATTTTCCTTCTCTTGCTTGTATTTTAATGAATTATTCATCACTTCATACTGTATCAATGTACTTCACTAGAAACCATATTAATTCTGAAGGTTATCCTCAAAATCCTTTAATATTCTAAACACAAGTATGAGTGGGCGGGCAGTTCCTTTTAGCACAAATGAAGAGGAACAATTCAACAAATAAATACCATCGGTACCACAACATCAAACACACCAAATCCTGATTCTAAATCACAACAAAATTTTTTTTTTCCTTTTGAAAACTTGTAACCTTTTTATTAATAAATTACATTTTTTTAAAACTTGGGTACTCATCAGTACCCAACACTTTAAAATATAAATTAACAAAAATTCTACAACATGTCAAAATTTTACCACACGGTCTTAACCAACTAAACATAACTTGAGGGTACCAGCCTCCTAATTCATGTCACTAAACCTTCGTTAGGAAAATCTCAACATGAGAAAAGCATTTAGCAAGTGTTGGCCAGTGGTTTTTACCTTTTCTTGAGTGTGAAGAAGCTGCGTCGCTTTGACTCCTCCTTGCGGTCACCAGCAGCAGGCAGTGTCTGAGAGCGTGAGGGTCCAGCAGAGCCCTGCTGATCACACTGGGCCTGTACGCGTGACACCCACGCGGTCATCTCTTCATCGTCACGTGCCTGGAAGAGGTACTCAGCACCAGTAGCCAACCTGTGAGCAAATATTTAAATTGTATTTTTTCCCCTTATTGATGGATTCATGGATTAATGGTCTGATTGATTAAATGTCTGATTAACCTACTTATGCATTGAACAAGTAGAAAATAGAGAATTTTTGCGTAGTGAGAAGTACCACATTCTGTACGATACGAACCTACTTTTGATATTCTGTGCAAATGCAAACTTCAACATTATTTTAGAATGATAGTGGAAAGCTACTCCACTAGATTTAGAGGATTTAATCCCATGATTTGTATTGGGCACAATAAATGGAATTTGTTCTCAACACTGGTGACAGAGTATATTGTAAACTCTACATTCCCACGCTATAATGTTGGTGGGCAATTCTAGTGAAACAAATGCAAATCACGAGGAGGCTTTATGGGAATTTAGCTTGTGCACTACACACTGCCATTACTCTTCAGAACTATCTCCATTTAGAATGAATCTTGAAAAAAGTATTGTGTGAAGTGTAAACAGACAAGTAATGTGCTTGCCTCATGATTAAGCTATGCTCAGCAAAAATTTTCTGTTAACATTTAATTTTTAAATTGCTAAAAGAACTACCAACACCATAATTAGGGAATGCAATTCTGAAAATCTGTAAGATTAAAAAATGGTGAGGATTGCAAATGTTTGCGAAGAGCATAATTTTCAAAACTCTATACAAAAAGACAAAGAGTACTTAATTACATAATACACACACCAGTTGACAGTACATGAAAATGAATCGATAAAGAAATTTATCTACATTCAAACAAGGTGTTATTTGTCAGATACATTAGTTTACTTCCAACATTACAATGTATGGTGACTTGCATAATTTTAAAATGTATAAAATACAAATTTCTTTATCAATAACTTGACAATTTTTAAACAAGCTTAAATGATTTATTTGTTGATAGCTATTACCTTTGCAATCATAATTATGTTAAAAAATTCATCATTAATAATGAAGTTTGCACTTTTAAACTCTAAAATTCAATGGACAAATATAAATATTTGCAAAATAAAATGGTTAAACTTATATTACTTTCGAGAACAGTTCACACAGTTGCATCCAACCAGTGGGTGGCCACATAACAATGGAAACACCATTAATTTCTAGAACTTAAAATGTTTTACATTAAATTAAGGAGTATTTTAATGAATTATATCCAAAACATACTTGATCCTAAACACATGCTTCTTCTTGGTATAGTCTGTGGCTACAACTGCAGAGCCCCCACGGAGATCCACAGGATTTTCTCCCTTGAAGTAGGCATCTGGAGCAGCTTTGGAGCTCTTTTGATCCTTATAAAACGACAGTAGGTTGCCATGCATCACCACAAAGATCTTGTCCCAGGACCTAGAAAGAAGTTACACGTTATAATACTAATACTAATAACAACAACAACAACA
>BOPP01000114.1:2931134-2975858 GCA_017312745.1 Gryllus bimaculatus
GAGACGGAAGGCGGGTCGGGTCGTGACGAGACGGAAGGCGGGTCGGGTCGTGACGAGACGGAAGGCGGTCGTGACGAGACGAGACGTGTGCGCGACGCGCCCGCTGCCTCACCTGCGGCGGCGCGCTCCAGGGCGGCCTCGTCGTCGCTGTGGGCGCCGCCGGGCGAAGCGGACGAGGGGCTCTTGGGGCCGCCCTTCTTCCAGCGGAAGCTCCGGAACGGGGACTTGGAGCGCGACCGCTCCTTCTTGCGGTCCAGGGACAGCGCCCCGTCCTTGATGGCCGGCCCGCGGGGCGCTGCGACGCCAACCGCCCGTCACGTCGCGCGTGGCCCCTCCCCCCACGAGGGGAAGCGGGGCGCTCTCTCTCTCTCTCGCTGTGCCCTCGGCGGGGCGGGGCGGAGATGCGGGACGGAAAGGGGAAAAGAAGAAAACTACACCACCCGTACCTCCCAACCGCCCCCCTCTTTCCTACCTTTAAATTCGGTTACTCTCGTAACTATGTTCAAAAAAATTTATTCGGCATTGAAAACGGAGTATTTTTAAAAAATATTAGTTGCGCCTTTTGCTCAACGCCTATTAGACCTTTTGCGCATTGGGCACGAGTGTGTGTGTGCGTGTAAACGTCACAGGCCCAGTCAATGACGTTTATCCCTTCGGCCAGGGGGCGCGGCGCCATTAATAACCGGGGTTCCCAACGGTCACCTGTCAACGAATTCGTAGCGCCTCGAGTTGCTTAACTTCTGTGATTTCAAGGAGCATAGCTAAGCAATTCGACTAACGACGCCGGAATCTAAATTCTTTCCGGGCGTATTCATAAATCAATGAACATGGAGTGAACCTTGAATATCGTCATTTTGTCTATGTCATTGCCTTTTCTCCCTATCGGCTAGGGTCGGTGCCTTTAGTATCCGGTACTCCCAGATGGTCGCCCATCCAGGGACACTCACTGGCACGAGCCGCTTAACCTCCGTGACTTCAAGGAGCACGATTAAGCAATTCGCCCATCGACGCCGGCGGTCGATGCGAAGTTTTCTGCGCAGTAGTACACGGCAACCGCCACTCCCGACTTTCTCTTCGCGTTGTATAGAACCACCCCACATCGCGAAGCCAAACACTCCGGACCAAAGGGGCATTCACTACTTCCCTACCTTTTCTGTGTGTGTGTGTGTGTGTGACAAAGGATCATCTCTTCGGGGAGGCAAACTAACCGTGCTAAGCCCTTTTTCAATTTTTGACAAAAATGAGGAGAACGTGTCCCGTATTTCTTTTCCTTCTCATACCCCAAATCAACAATCGTCTTTTTGCAATGATTTCTACAATCTATTCTGTACGAAAAATAGTAAATTAAATTATAGAGGACAAATGGCCATCCACAATGTCTTTTAGTATTCTGCAAAAGCCATTGTTCATGATTTTACGGTAGTTCCCAATAAAATCTGTTTTCTTTTTATAATAGATTCTTTTACTTTGCTGAATTCACAATATGAAAATGAAGTAAATTAATATCTCTTAAGCTTCCCAAAAATAAGATTAGAGAGGCAACAAAAGGAAAGGAAAGGAAAGGAGAAATTCTTTGTTAGTTGTGCTACCTAACGCTTTGACTGAAAGTGACCTCATACACATTAACATTAAAAGCGAACGAAAGCGGCACAAAAATAAGTTTGTATAATGGATTTAAGCACAGTTTCAAAATAAATTTATCATGGAAAATAAAAAGTGTCATCTGAATACTGTGTAAATCCATCACAAAAATTCAAAAGAAAGCTTGAAAGTCACCATTGAGTATCAGCCCCAGAAGATCACAATGCATTAAAAAAGTATTAAATAAAAAATCATATATAACTTTCTCATTTCCTATTAGAATTCTAAAACACAATGATTTATTAAGAATAAAATAATTTAAAATTGAATTTGTAATATCCAAAGGCCTTAAACACAGGCACAACAGATACAATAAAAACCGGGAATTTTCAACTGACTTATAACTGAATTAAATACTTTTTAGAATGAAGAAAGAAAAAGAAGAGAAAAAAAGCCTTAAAACTTACAAAAATCATCAATTTCAGTCAATATAAAAAAGCCATCACCACAAAAATCGTATGTGTTCACTTTTTTAGGGTAAGGAGAGGATCAATTCAAACTCGGTTCAGTAAAGGGAGGAAATGCCGAGGGCACAAAAGGGGCAATCGCTTCGCCAACGTTATGTTAGTTACGTTTCCATGCCATGAAGCCTATCCAAACCCAGCCTCCTGTTCCTCTACGCCATACAGACCACTTCAATGTTCTACCAACAATCACGCTATGTGTAAGAAGTAGTCTTTGCAAATTTGAAAAGTGTTCCAGCACTTACAAAATCTTTCCTAGAAAGTTTAACATTTGCAATTGTATCTAAATAAAGGGAACCATCCCCCCCCCCAAGTTCTGCATTAAGAGTTAGATAATCCACCTTTTTATTTTTTATTGCAGAATCAAGTTCAGCATAAATTGAATTCCCACAATTTAACATTCTTAACTCTATTTTTGGTGAATGTTTTACAATCAAGAATCTACCTACAATATGTGTAATGCAGGATCTGAATGTATGATTGCAAATGTTAATTTCTTGACAATATTCATGTTAACTTTAACAAGGATCAGTTCTGATATTTGTTCAGTAAATCATACACATGAGCAGATGTTGGGGAAGCATTGAAATGTTTTGATGAAACCGTTCTATTTTCCAGCCCCTAGCCATAACCAGCCACCAGAAATTGTGCAGTTAGTGGACAGAATTGAGCAAAGCTGTCTTGATGTTCGCAACCAGATGTGGTAAAACAGCATTAGATCTCTTCTAATTACTCCATCCTCCTTATGGCCGAAATAATTAAAGAAAGAATAATCTAAGACTTACCTACACTGGGCTGGGTACTGAATGAGAAAAGCAGAGCACTTTGGAAGCAACTTAAAGAGTCATCATGAAATCAATATTTCATACTACTTTGCACAAGCGATTCTGACTACTTTCAGCAAGATTACCAAACCTGTTTCTTCAAACTTTTGGAAAATTGAATTAAATCCTCTCAATTTTATACAATAATTAATTTGAATTCATGATGAGCCTTGCTTTATTTCAGAAGCAATTAGCAACCGTTGTAAGGCAATTCATATTGATGCTAAGGATAGAAAGAAGTTTGTGAAGCAGTAATTGCACTTCATAAAATAACAGGAAATGTTTTCAAGAAATTTAAATTCTTTTCCAAGGATCATGACTTGCCACACAACAGATCTTCCACAAGATGGAAACAAGCTAAAATAACATTTAAATTGAGAGCAAATGAAATGTTTTGTGTTTATTTTCTACAAATTAGCCAACTTTTCCAAATTTAAAAAAAAGTTTTCAAAGCAAAATTTTAGCAAACCAATGAACCTACTAATTTATAAGCAATGATTATATCTTGCAATGATATATATCAAAATGATATACTTAATATAGTGATCGTGGAGAATTTTTAATTACAAGTTATTTTATTAACTTTACAACACACATTTGCTCTCCCATTGACCATTATATACTCCTTATTGAAATAAATAAGCTGTAATAAAAATCAAACAGTACACAGCCCAGTAAACTTGGAGAAACCTTAGGTAAAAGGTACTTACTGCTAGCAGCTGAATTGTTTGTTGCTGGTGATGCTGGAGTGGCACTATCTCTGTCACCAGCAGCAGGGCTGGCAGCCTTGGCGATTGGCGAGGTCGCCGTCGGCGACTTTGGTTCATGCACAGCTGAGGAGCAACAAGACATGCAAGACATGCTGCGTGCATATGCGTGTGGTTGTGGAATTCCAGTGGAATGAATATTATGGTCTCCAATATATCGATGGAAATATCTAAATCACTAACTTATCCACTAACTGCAAATAGAAATCTCGATAAAAGTTATATGTGTCCGATGATAAAGCTTTTGATTTGAATACTACTCTTAGACTATATGGCACTGTCATTGTTTACACTGCCTTCATTGTTAACCTTTCCACAATCTTCACCTCTTAGAGATAAAGTATCATGAGAAAATTCAGAACAAAAATTCAAAAACGCACCAGTGTATACGACGATTGCTTTACTGTGTCAGATTTTGAAATAAATATTATTTATGCACCTACCTACATCATGGCGAGTACAATGTGCCTTCATTTATCAAGAAAAACAAACTAATAATAAATTCAGTAATGTAATTCAAAGAACAGTAAGGAAATGATTTAGGAGTGAACTAAGTTGTAAAAATCTTATCTACTGACAATCATGTTCCTACATCTTTCAATATTTTTCAATACACTATACTGTTAAGCTCAAGGGTTCAAAAAGCCAAACATTTTAATTTCGAATAAACTACTGAATTTACATGGCAAATATGTAAAATATTATATTTATGTTGTGTGTTGTGTTTCTAGAATGGTGCACTCAACTAAAAACAAGCACTAACAACTGGCTCACTCAGCACTCTAGCAATTCAAGCACATTGCTCTCTTTGATCATAAACACACCCAAATACATTCTCTCTCATTAAAAAACATTTCATCAATAGTTAAGAACAGAACAAAAAGTAACTTGGGCTTGTTTAAAAAATTAATCAAAAAGAGCAATATTCATTCAAATTCAAACTATATCATTCATGCTAAAGGAAATCAAAAAGTGCATAAAAATGTGATTTAGTGAAGTTAGTTAAAAGCAAAATGAAATATTGGTCAGATTTTAATTTTCTTATGCAGGTTAAAATAAAATAATGAAACCTCATCCAAAAATTAACAAAAGAAGGTAGTAAGCATTCATTTTCGTACACTATTACTGCGAGATTTTTAGAATAAATAAAAGTGAAAATATAGAGAAAAAAAATTTTTTTTGCAGTTTAAAATTTCAAAAATCTATATAAATAATCTGGGTAATGGGATGACCTTGAATGAACTATAGACCCTACAAAATGCCTTGTTTGAAACATTATTAACTCAAAACCAAGGAAAAAAATGAGTAATTCTATGAACGTTTTAATTTCATTATTGAAAATCCATATATCAAACAGTATTTCTGTCCATGGTTAACTTTTATGCTGCTTGATAACAGCCAAGGGTTTCTCAGCAGGTTTATTCAGCATTATTATTTTACAGCTATAATGAACTATGTGTGAAGCTGTAATCTACCTTCTTAAGAAATGAATGAAAATCATTGATTATCTGAAACTGAAATTAATCCTCCTGTGGTCCTATTAGAATGGCCACATCCATTTATGTGCTCTCTGCAGCTTCAGGCCACTAGTTTTTATTTTAAATAGCATTTCCAGGCTTAGCTCTCAAGCCAAAATTAAAAATAGCACTTAAATTTTGGATTAGGAGAGAACAAATTTTTATTTTCTCCCATTACTTGCAGTTAAAGGTGTTAATCACAACTACCAACTCACTAATTACAATATCAGGAAGTTTAGTGGTTTTAATATTAAATTTGGTGCCTTTCAGTCGGACTTTTTAAAAATAGTCAAACAAGAAGGAATAAAACATTTGTTTTAAAGATGCAAGTCTCTTTTTTTGAAATCTATAATAGAGTAGTAACAAATGTGTAACACTACAAGACATGCAAAAAACTAACTCTGCCAATTCATTCTTTTCAAGGGCAATGAAAATCACAAATCTACTTGATCATGCCCAAATTTACTGTCCCAACAAATAGAGCAATAGCCACATGACACACCATGCACACGAACAGGCAAAGTATTAATCTTACCTGATAGAGTTCAAAGTAACTAGTGAGAAAGAAACATACAAAGCACTTACCTGGATGTTACAGTGCAGTTGAAAGCATCACTTGTTCAGAACATCACTATATCCCCACACAAATAGCAAGTAACAATTGAAAGACAACTAGCACCAGAAGAATACATCTTTATAGGGACTAGAATTCACCTGATTATTAGCCAAAAACAATTTTAGAAAAGACAAAGGAACACTAATTCAATTCCCCGAAGTGAGCAAACGCCCCAATCCAGCCTCCATCTAAGTGTCAACTACAAGCTTTATTTCAAAGCTTTCTGTGAAGACTGAAAGAACTTGTTGCACGAATTGTAGATGTCAATTAATTTATTTGTGAAAATTTCATTCTTTGAAAAAGTTTTACAATGATACAAAAAGAAAAATAATAATTTTGCTGCAACTACTACTAATGAAGCATTTAGAAATTTGTTTGTAACACAACAAGAATAATATTGATAAACAATTATTAGAAAGAAACCAAAGTGAACTTTCACTGGGAATGATTTTCAACCATTATCTTACCAAATTAATTTTGTTATCAGTTATTGCCAAAACTAGAATTTTCACTAAACAAATAACATGAAATCTCTCTTTTCCTCTCACAATTTGTACATCACAAAATACAAAATAATTGACATCCACCCTTCAATAAGCACAGAAATGATTAGAATAAAATTGGTTAGTATTCGAAGTAAGAAGCTAAATAACTGCAAAATTCCAGATCTAGAGTGTTTCATAGTTGCACTTTCCAGCAGAAACAGCCTCAGGGCTGTGAGAAAAGAAGACAGACTGCATCTTTAAGCCATTCACCAAAACAAGACACGAGCCTTTTACATATCACATTGAACATAAAAGTAAATGAAACATTTGCTGTGAATAAAGACATTTGTGCACAAATAGTATAGGAGACATTTCTTAATTAGAGACAATAACACCAACTGTTAAAATAAAAACAACAAATGTGATTAAATATTTTGCCTCTCATCTTAGTTTTATACAATTTGCAAAAATATGAAAGCAAGTTTACAGCACAAAATTGTTTAAACTATTAACATAGAAACAAGAAATATCTCCTTTTGTAAAACAGACCCTTGATCCAAACCTATACATACAACATCAAACACACAAACCATCATATGTCATCTGTCATTCAAAGACGGGACATAAACATGCCAGGGTGACACCAAATCAAGCAACTGAACCAAAGACATTCATTAAATCGTGAACAAATAATTGCTAGAGCTATGATGCTAGGTAATTAGGGCGAGCTATGATCCTAGGTATATCATCAATAAATCACAAACTTAAGACTGTTCTCTCATTCGCACAACAGTCTCATAACTTGTGTTGGAATCATTCAGAGGCAGACTTTTAGAAATATCAGGCAAAGCAAAAATAAACCTTTTTAATCCCCCAAGAGGAACATTTTCTAGGAACAAAAAGTATTAAAACTGCCAAATGAAAATTTAGCTTGATTTGACTACAGTTTCAAATGGATAGCATGCATTCTATTGTCACGCTAGCATCATTTCTTAGTCTGGACACTAAGAAGGTAACATTAGCTCAGATTTGATGTATAACTGCATTTTGCTTGTATTATAGAATGAAGTACTTCTTTTATGAAAATTATCTAATCTTGGGAACATTCTGGGTGAAAGTAATTCCCAAAATAACATTTAGATTTTTGTGAAAAGTAGTGATCCCATGCAACAGTGAATGAAGACTGTTTCCACTACACACTGAAACAGATAGACAAAAAGAAGTCTAGAAAATTTATCGACAAAAGTAACTACTTCTATTAGTACACAAAAAAATTATCTGAACGTGGAGGTTATCCTACACCATACCTAATATGCAATGTACCCTTTTCATAATTTAGTTCTTTATAATAGCTTTAAATGTCAGTGACACTGGAAAAGATAGTGACAAGACTTACTTACGCAACAATTTTACATTAAAAGACAAAAATAATTGCAAATAATCTTGCAAAAGGCAAACGGTCTTCTGGGATTAAAATTTCATTGAACCCAATGTGAAAGCCACCAAATTAATCCCCCCGAATGAAAACTCAAAAACTATATTTCTGTAATAAAGCCAACCACTGTCATTGAATAATAAGAGGTCCGCACTAATACTCAATTTTAGAACACAAATTCTAAAGAATTTCCAGTCCAACTACCGCTCACTACCAAATGTATATCCATTTCAGTGTGAGGTGTAAAACAAACCGGCAGACATCAACAGGCAGGTTCCCAAGCCAGACCAAGGGCAGAGGCAATGGGGGGGGGCATTCCATTTGGAGGAAGCCAAGGGAAATGCGGCCAGAACCACGTACACATGTCTTTTGACCTACTCACGCTTTCATTGCCTTTCCCCCTTATTTTCTAGTGGGTACTGAAAATCTTCTTTCACAAATATTACTCTTGGCAAGCTGCTACTCTGGTATTCACACAATTTTCATGTTTGAGCAAGGCAACCACTTGCAAAAGAGTTTTAAAAATAGCAATAAAACAAATGGAACCATTGAAGAAAAAGGGAAAAGCAATAAAACTACTGAATGTTTTTGGAATCTTATATATATGCATTTCAAATATGCATAGAGATATGTTAAAATTATCAAATGCAGCACACACAGCCACGCAGAATTTGCTTTAAAAATTTATCAAATAAACACGTTCACTGAATTTATTGTCACTTCCTTTTAATATTTGGTTTCAGTGTTGAAGCATCCAAAATTGATCCTGAATTTTGCGAGTCCTTTATTTTAGGCAAAACGAAAGTTAAAATAAAGGGCAGCAGCGTCCACTTGCGGTCGCCAAATGGGAGAGAGTCGATGCATTTAGTAGGCAAGTGTACGTGACAACCACCGCCCCTACTGGAACCCTAGGGGCCACCACTCACCTTCACGCACTGCGGGTCTCTCCACGACGGGGGTTGCCTTGGTCGAGGGCTTGCGGGTGGCTGGGTGGCAGAGAACAAGTCCCGTCAGGCCATGCGGGCACCCCCTCCCACCACCCCACCCCACCCCACCCAACTCCTGGCACCATGGGACATGAATCTTTCCAAAACAACAATTCTGATCTCTGTAAGACCCAATTCCCATGCTCCCCCTTGACAAAGGTTTTTGGGAGTTTTAGCGAAAGATTGGATTGTTCAGGTGATCAGCGATGAGGCTTTAGTTTTATAACTTGTGGCAATAGTTTTACATTTTCAAGTAACAAAGAAATTCTCGATTTAAAAGTAATTTTGTTTTGAATTATGAAAAAAGTTTTAAATTATTTTTTTTGAGTTTTCCTATCCCCCCCTCATTTTTAATGTTTCAAGTTTTTCTGACCCCTCTGATGTGCTGAAATTCTTGACGAACTGAATTTTAATGGCTATCTTTAATCGACATTGTTTTGACCGTTTGTATCCAAATCTTGATCGTGACTCAGATTAGGAAAACGTTACTTGCAATTTTTTTTAACATTTTCTCCTCCTCATTTACGAAAGGCAAGAGAGTTCAGAGCTGCGGCGATAAATAAAAAACTTTCAGCTCCACAAGTTCTGAACTTTTAAGTTTATCTTCCACATGCAGGATTGCCACCCAGCCCACGAAGTACATTTCCTCTCGGAGTAAGGCTTTACACACTTCCACCCCAGCCCAGGGAGGGACAACTCAACAAAGCAAAAGCTCTGGCTGGAAGCCACGCAAGGCCCTCTGGTGGAAATGAAACTCCCAGAGCCTGCAAACTGCATCACAAGGGAACAAGACAGAACACAGAGCAAAGGGTCTCCAAACTCAGGGAGCGCACCGACGTTAGTGGCCGCTTCAGACTGTTAGTTCAGGAGGCAGACAACCATTGTCCACTTACTCTTGCACTCATCCTATCATTCAATACACTACTGCTAAGTTCATCGCAATGTCAATACTGGAAAAATTCATTTTTCATTCACAAAAGCAATAATACTTTTTTAAAGATTCTCAAAACAGATGAAGAAAGATACTTTTAGCAATACAGGATACTATATTTAATGACTAATACTTCTATTAATCTATTAACAATGCAAATACCAAAAATACGTAATTTTGCATATTTCCCCACCTCTTTTTTTTTGTTTCTTTCAAGAGTATGGTGTGAACAGTTATGAAACCAAACATAAGATACTTTAGGAACTGTAATTAACTATTTATTACAAATAATTTTAAAAAAAGTTATTTCGTAAGTTTGGAACATGGGAATTTACAATCCATCACTTTGAAATTTCAACTCGTGAAGACTTCATAAATACAATCTCTCAAATCCACAGCAACTAAAAATTAGCCCCATACCATAAAACCCAATTACAAAATTAATTTGACAAGACAGTAGTGTTTTAATTCCTGGCATTCCCACCTCATTACAAAAATATTTCATTATTCATTAATTTATCACACTTGCAGTTAACAGAACATCACAGCTTCTGTTACGAATTACTGATGCCCAGCAGTAACTTACTGTTTGAAAGTGTTTAAGTAAACACATTTTTAGACATCCTCCGTTCCTGGGCATGTTGCCTTGGGGTAAACTTATGTAATGACAAAGCGAAGAGCTCAGCGACACCCACACACACACTCTCTCCACCATCTATACCTCGCAACCACCGCAGGGGTGAAGTGGTTTTTACCTTCTCGAGCCTCTGTTTCCTCCCCATCCACCTGCGAAGCATCAGCCTCCGCCACAGGCTCCGCATCTGCTACATCTCGTGGCTTCTCAGGAGAGCTGGGGGGTGGCGTCTGCTTGGCAGCCAGCTCCTCTTGGCGCAATCGTTCCTCCTCTTCTTGGCGTCGTTTCAGCTCCTTCAGCTCGAACTGGGGGCAGAGAGTTGGTTTAGGAAAAGCATTTCGAAATCTAAACGTATGCTCCCATGTCTACAGAGTATTTCAAAAGTAAAAGTGAGAAAGCAATAAAATGTATTATGTAATTTTTTTTCCTGTTCCATACATCTTGTGCATATATTTGCATGTTTTTGTTTACTTATTTGCTTCCAGAAAATTTATATATTCACTCTATTCATGAATCATTCATTCACTAATGAAACTTGCAGCTAGTTTGGAATTCTAATATTGTGAAATGTAGTAGTCAAACATTTAAAGATCAATGTACATTAATAATACGTAACCTTACAACACAGGTTTACAAATTAACAGTATTTTTATGAAGGAAAATTATTCATTCTGTAGGAGTTATCGACAGGCAATACAATCCCATTCAATAAGCACCAATCAACGTGTTGAGCATTTGACTGCAGATTCTCTATCCTCTCTTAGAAAGCACATACAGTGAACATGTGACCTTTAGTGCTAACAATGTTTCATGCATCATGTTGCATCTCACAACTTTGATGAAGTGGTGTGTAGGTTACTTTGGATGCGTGTGCACTGTCCAAAATTCCAACACATAATAACACCTTTCTTTTCATTTCATTTTCATAAGCATATTCATTTTATTATCATTATGGTCGCAGGATAAGAATGTGCAATTCATTTCTTGTGCATTGTATTCAAAAGGTGTGATATTGTTCTCTTAAATTGAGAATTTTCAAGAAATTTTGAAATCATAGGCCAAAGAAAATAGCATAAATTGTCTCTCTCACCTTTTTTTTTGTATTAAAAAGAAGAAGAAAATAAATAATCTTGCACATAATTGTTCGTTTACTCTGAAATCATCTTTTGAAATACTCTGAAGGAAGCTTTATTAGATAAAGTATAAAATGGGGCAAAATATGTATTTATCAACAATGAAATAATGAGGTTAAAAATAAATTTACTTTTTATTACTTTTAATATTAATAGGCTAAAAACCCTAGTTAAATGCTCAAAACCTGTAAAACAGACTTAATTTCACACAGGAATACAAATTGTATCCAACACGTTCTCTTTGCAACTCAGGAAAGAACATCTCAGATAAATGATTTAGTGTTAATCACTGCCTCACTTAATGGGAATTACTAATGCATTACACAAAAAGAACACTAGTCATGCACTACAACCCACTCACCTGCCTTCGGACGCTTCCACTCTCCACATGCATGGTAGACCCAGGTAATAAAGGATCCATATCAGAACCAGAGGAACAAGAATGAGTTTCTGTATCAGAGGAATCGGAATGCCTGGGTGATCCAGAGGATACTGAAGATTCACATGACTGACCTGACCCGGATCGTCGTCTTCTCTTTTTCCTAAGATAATGTGGCCGACCGTGTTTCGGACCAACTACTGGCGAATCTAACAATAAAGTGGGTTCGTTTTCCCCTTCATGAAGGCGTGGAAGTGTAGATCCCGAGGCTGTCAAGCGAAGACAATCGTAAGGCACTTCATACGTGTCCGAAAGGGACACACTGTACGACTGGGAAGAATTGAGATCACGTGACAAGGCTGATATTTGAGAACTTAAATGGAGAATGTCATCTGTATGGAGACTGGATTCTTGCTGAGGCATTGAAAGAGATGCTCGGGAACAATTTGGAGTTTTCCCGCCATAAGGATGTGCAGCATCGTCTGATATACTACTTGAGTGTGATCGTATCCTCCTCTTCCCAATTCTTAATCCCACTTCTCCAGGCTTCACTTCAGCTTTATGCATGACCTCCACTATTCCTGAATCGTTATTGGCATTATGAAATTTATTACTACTAGACACATGTTCAGGGTATGCTTCAGCATTATTAAAATTAATTTCCTCAAAGATCTCTTCAGAGAAACTACCAGATTTTGAGTGCTTTCTGACATCATTATCACGAAAACTTGGCATGCAGCTATGCCTATTAGACTTGGTCTCTAGTCTTTGAGGTGGTTCCTCGGATACACTTCCAGTATTTTGCCTTCGATACTCACGACCCATTTTAGAAAATCTAAGCTCTGGCTCAAATACAGGTGCATCGCTGTCTACACTAGGACTTGTGGGCTCGGATCGCAGGTAAGAATCATGCAAAAACGATGATAACCTTTTCACCCGTTTTTCACCCTCTCCTCCGGAACTAGTTGTTGAGTGGCGAGGTCTGTCTGGATTGTAAAAACGGTCTGAATCGAGAATTATTGCTCTCACTATGTCACCTTGAGTTCGACGGCGAAAACGTTTCTTGCCCGGAGATTTGAATTCCTGAGTGTAAATTTCTTCAATTGGCTCCTGCCAGTAACCTGGAGGGGGTGGGGGTGGGTAGAAGTACTCAGCAGGATAGGGATTGCTTCGTACAGGACGCAGAGGTCGCAGGGAAAGATCCACCACACTTTGCCCATCTACAACACTACTGGGAGTCTCGTACTAACAAGCAAACAAAAAACAACAAGATTAAACATTTCATGCAGAACATGCTTGTATTAAAAGGTTACAATACGTCAAACAAAGTTAGAGAAGTATTGTATGTCAGATAAACCTGGTGAAATAAAACAAATAATGTAAGAGCCCTCAAAATACTAAAACATCTCAACAAACAGCTAGTTTTCAGAATATTAATGCTAATACAAAAAACAAAAAGAATAAACGTGAATATCATTTAAAACAAATGCAGAATAAAAAATGAAATATTTCTACTACTCACTACGTCATTTTTTGTTTTGTTTATCTGACATAAGGATATTCATGCAAGGACATTTAATACAATAAAACAAACCAGAACAATACAATAAGCATACTATTTCCAGGTCACAGAAGGTGGCATGCTTGGTTAATATTCATCACATATCACAACAGTGTAGGATTCGGTGAATTGCATTTTCCCAGGATTCCCAAAGAAAGGTTGGACTTCTAATCTCTTCACAAGGACCTAGGAAATGGATAGGGTAAAACATATGCATGTAGGATACCCAAGAAAAGGATTACACTGTGTTTAAACCCAAGAAAAAAAGCAATGGAATGCATTTAGGAGAGAACAAATGTCAAATGACCAAATTTCCTTCTAAATCCCCATTTTTACAATATATTAGCAGAGATGTTTGAATTGGCCAAATTGTTAAATAACCTGACAAGTAACAAATTGAAGTCAATCCTGCTTTTACGAGCATGGAGGTTCTACCCACTATTTGTACAAAATAGTAGAGCAAAAGAGATCATTAACACCAACAACATAGCTTCAAAAACTGTCATTATATCATGAAGATTGGCACATTAACAAGCTACACTCCCTCTGGTTCAAAGGAGTAAGGGAGAGTGACAAAGTTTTCTCAGAACCAAAGAATTATTGATTTTGTATTTTCCTAATACCCCTTTACAAGGAAAACAACATGTAATAAGAATTCACGTTCACAGAATCTTTATATAATCAGCAAGGCTTGGGAAGTCATATTTCGGTATAATCTAGTCGTGTTTCAGATCAACTTGGCATCTGCTGGATGCAAATCTAAAATTTTAGTGGTCTAAAACATAATGCTAAAATTTGATATTTTAACACCAATTTAACATTTTCTGAACACACCAACACTACTAAAAGTCTGTGCCTTATATGTATCTTTCACCAATAAGGACTCATTTCAAAAATTGTATTTTGACTCCTTTTCTCATCCTAATGCATGGCATTACAGGAAAAAGGTTAATGCTTGTTATTCAAAGATAAAAAAATTCTGTCATTGCTTCTCATTACTTACCGTGGTGAGTCGCTCCAAAGCCATAAATCTTTCTTCTTGTGCAGCAGCCGATTTTTCAAATGCTTCATGTTTCTTGATTAAGTTCTCAACTTCATCAATAGTATGCTGTTAAAAGAAAATTGCACATTAAAAGATCTATCAAGAGATTGCTCAACAATTCCATTCTAAAAAACGGAATGAATATACAGAACTTCTGGCTGGCATTAATTTTGCTATAAACATTATCATTATGACATTTTATTTTTGATGTAATTTATACCAGCATATCTTTGAACAATACTTGCTTTTATTTATGTGTTCATATCTGGAATTATCAAGTAATTATTTAAGATCAGATAAACTAAAAAATACTTACTCCAAGTTCTTGACTCATTAGATATGGCTCTTGAGCTATTAGCCATGCCTCAGCCACGGCAGCATCGCGTGCAAACTGGTACACCTCCAAGATGAGCTGCAAGTTGAGCCAGCGTTCTTCCCAGCGATGCAGCAAGGCGTTCCTCTGGTTGGTGAGTGACAGCAGACGCTCTTTGATGTCCGCAGATGCATAGTGATTGCGAGAAAGTAGTTCTTTGCCCAGCGAGATGCAGGCCGTGAAGTTATCTTCTCGGGCATCAATCTCCGCCTTTAGGCTCTGGTGATTGTTCATCAGCAATTCAACTCCACTCACATCCCTGAATACAGAAAATTGAGAAATTGGCCTAATAAGTCAATTGTGAACCAAAGGTGAAGAAAAGGTAAAATGTCAGGCACACCATAATAGAACAGAATTTATTTGTCAATTATCCATCCATACCCTTCAAAAGAATATTTGAAGAAACATTTTGGCACTGAGTTGTATTTTTGTGGAAAAAGTTTAAATTTTGCAGAAGCCTTTAATTTACAGAAATGTATTTATAGTAAAAATAAAGAAATTATAAATAATTTGATACATTAGTATCAAATCCGTCAATAAATCTATTGAAGGATATTGTATATTGAATAGTCAATACACCTATCAACGAAACAAAATAAATTGATCAATTTAATTTGTGATGACATTTGCAGAATTCTTCCCTTAAACACGTTTCCTTTCGAAATACAACTGACCAGCCCGGATATTCATGCATCTGAAGCATTAACTTCTTTACCTACTGGACCTAATTGACGTGAATATAATTATAAGTAGGTAACAAAATTTATTTCACCAACCACTGATTGCCTTTTCAGAAATAAATATGAACTAAGTAACAAACATCCAAAAACTGAAAGGTGAACGAGATGTAATCATTAATTTTTGTTTTGAATATCTGTAATGTTATGAACAGATTTGTTCATAAATATTAAAGATCTGATATCTTGTTTGAACAGCTCATGGAGTAATCCTGCATATCTGAACAGAATGGCTGTAAATCTTTAAATTGTAGGTTTTTAAAAAAACTGGTAAACAGAGGCGATTATTGCAATATCCCACAATATCCAAACAAATCAGCAGATTAGTCACAGATTTTACCTCGGTTTTTCAGATGTGTTCATCTGTCGCGCAACATCATCCATCCAGAGCATTAGCGTGCGCACCATGCTAAAGAACTTGAAGAGATCACCGGTGTCAGCCAATTTCTGACGCCGAGCATCGCACAGGCCCTGCAGGTTGTGCCAGGCAGTTACCACCTCTGCCTCCCTGTTGGTGATTTCCTTAGCCTTGTCGTGGGCGTACGACACCAACAACTTGGCTGACTCCTCTTGCACCTGTTGGACCTGAAATACACAGTAAAAGTTTCGTTAATTCGGCAAATCACAGACTTAAATTCTCTAAAAGGAGTTGTTCTTAATAATGCCCCCAGTGAATTGTTTTCAGTGATATTAAAACTTGTTATTACATGATTGTATTTGAAGGTAGCCTTATACAGAAAAGAAGGATTATGATACTTGTAAGTTAATAATGATACTCATTTAGTTACCTTTTAGTAAATGTTTGTTAGTTCGTAAAATTTACATATTATTCTAGAACTTTGTTAATTATTTTACATTTAATGGATATTCAGAATAATAGACAAGTTTTTGGTTAATACTTATAATGGACACAAACGATGAAGCTTAATGTAGTGGTTCACTTGTGAACCTTTCAGTTACTTTTGTAAAGGGGTTGAGATAAAGTACATTAAATTACATCATGTAGTCTCAAATAAACTGTTTCGAACACTTGCAAATTTTTTTTCCAAAAATTGCACAAAATATTTGGAGGCTGACAAATCAATTCTAAACTTTTAACAGACTTTCAAATCTTAAAGTGAAAATACTATATCAATCCAAGCTTTCCTTACCTGTGTCTGCAGGGTCTGAAGATCCTGCAGGAAACCCTGGTGCTTGCGTTGCAGGGCTGACACAGAGCCAGGGTCCCTTCCCAGCTCATCTGACATGGAGTGCTGCTTCTCCAAGATGCGGCCCAGCACATCCTTGCAGTCGTGGAAGAACTTGTGCAGCTCTCGAGACGCAGCCAACATCTGAGCACAAAATTAATTAATTATAAGCTTTTAATACAGAGTAGTTAATCCTTTCCTGAAATAAATTTCCCTGGCCTTCCTCAGTTACACAAATTCAATTAAATAAATAAATTAAATAAAATTAAAATACATAATTTGTAATCTGAAATCTGCACAAGTACCCAATGCTTAAAAATGTTTCTACTGAATGGCTCAATAGACTGCCCTAATTTGCTGAATCTACTGAATTGTAAAGTGCCTAATAAAACCGAGAAACAAAAAAGTACATTAATTATAAATTAAAAAAAGAAAAGAAAACCAACTATTGCTAACTATTAAATAAACTAAACCCTTGCATCTTTAAATATAATTGAATGTTCTCTAATTATTTTCAGTTATACTTTCTGTTATCTTTGGTTGGTACAGTCTCTAGCATTTTGCTGCACAAGTCTTGATTGTCTATTTCACTCTTTTCTTGTTTTATATCAATTTCCATCAAACCAGTAGATGTAGGCTAACACTTGTCGATTATTTTGGTTGTGATTATTGCTGCCTTGATGATTATGTATATTTAAGAATAAAATACAAATTTTCCTCTTCTTTTATACTGTTATATTAACATTTATCATAATCGCTTTTACGACAATTATCTGATATCTGTTATTTTATTAATCTCTATTTTCTTGTGAATATGATATGTGCATAATCTTTGTTTATGCCAATCATATCTGTGGCTTGGCATATTTTGACTACTTTTGTTTCCTTTTGTTCTTTCCCTTTTATTGTTGTATATACTATATTATACTATAATGTTTTCATTAAATGAAAATATAGTATATAATAATAATAATAATATAAATATAATAAATATAATAAATTTTAATATATTAACTATGTAAAAATAGACTAATAGTCTGCAATTAAAAATAAATAGAGTATTTCAGACCATTAAAACAACACTTATTTATTTCACTTAGTATTAAATATCCTAGAAATATTAATATTTTATTAGACTTGTTCAACTTTTGACTTGCCACGAAATTCAAAGGAATAATGTTGAAGAAAGACTGAATTATATGGGAAAATATTCTTAAGTTTATCGATTAATAATCACCCCCTTATTAACACCTTACATAGGAGACTTAAGAAATCTATAGTATTATGTGAAGAAACAAATTTCTTGACAACACCTTAGGAACCACCATAAAGAACAAACGATTTGAAGGATTCCTCTCAAGCTTTAATAAAACATAAAATAACCAAGGTTTCTGAAACATATTGCCTTGGCACTGAGATGGAAATGGGAATATCCTAACCTGTCAATTGCACTCTAAAACTTACCTGTATACGTGTCTCAATTTGTTCGAGAAGATCTTGCCAGTTGTCATTAAGAGAGTCCTTCCATTGGGCAATCTCAGCAGAATCAGAGTGACCAGCGCTGATCAGCTGGTCAGCAATGCTATTCACAGCTGCCAGACGCTCGCTACCAATGGCTTCTGTGTCACGAGCAAACTCCTTAAATCTCTCAGATAGAAGCTGCAAAGGATTAACAACTCATTAGAACAATAAAACTCTGTTTTTACATTCCTGGAATTTATGTTTACAGGTGAAATACATCAACATTTATGTCATTTTCCCCTGGTCCCTTCAATTTTCTGAAGTTTACAACATACAATTGTTTCCACATTTACACTGTCAAAATTAAATTTTTTCACCCTTTACATTTTTCCCATGACAGCACAAATTCAAAGCCGGATGTTCAATGGTCTTGAACTTGGGCTTAATGTATTAAATTTAATTTATATCTCAAATGTTACCACAATAAGCCCCCTCCTTCATCAAACTCTGTGCCACATCAAGTACACAACGCTTAGTGAGGAAATGTTACACTTGTCATGGAAAATTAAAGAACTTTAATAATAATTCTGAAAGGCAGTTCAGTTGTTGGTTTTCTAATTGACCAGTGTCTGTTGAAACTTTAACATCAACCATGTACAAATGAGACTTACTGTGACATGATCATAATCTTGTCCCAGCTCAGTGGAACCTGCGACAACTTCCCGTTGGTCAATCCATTGTTGCAAGTCATCCACCTCTCTCTGGAGCATGAACTTCTGGAGAGACTCATCGAGCTTCGCTCGCCTTTCTCCAGCCAGATCCTTCAGACCGGCGTACAACTTGTCTACTTGGGACTGCTTCACAGCTATCGCATCACTGTAAAGGAAACTGATCCAGTGAGTTGGCTAAAAACAGACTTCAAATAAGTGGCTGTATTTGAATACACAGGAAGGAGAGCAATTTAAAAGAAATTTAACGGTCAGAACACCTTGACATATCACTTAAGTCAATTAAAAGCAATACCTTAACCATATCCTTATGAAGAACAAAAAGCAGAATTGTTTAATTTACTTAATTGTAACAGTTTGTTTAATCTGCTGTAATAAAAAGTCTCTGACAATCAAGTACATACAAAACTGAGGGATCAGATTTAAGCAAATTAAACTATGTAAAGTGTTTCCATATAAAAAGCAAAATTCAGAGAAAATTAAAATTTTATCGATAACTGATTACCAAATTAAAAACAAATTGGGTCTTATTGGTAGAATAAAAAAAGTTTTATTTTACTATCATTAAAACACTATTTCCAAGGTCCTTTTTAAGTTAAATGTTACAAAAATTATCATAAATGTATGAAAACATTCAAACCATAATCTTCCAGTATATTATAAATTATAGACATAGATAATAGAAATAGTCTTCTTTTCTTCAAGTGTATAGAAACTCAATACTAAAGCATGAGCTAACCTGTCTGGGTGCTGTTCCGCTGTCAGTTGTCTCGCAGCTTCTCCCAATTGCCGGATGGTTTCAGCATAGTCCTCCACAGCAAGTTCCAATGTCTCATGTTTCTTCATAAGGTTCTGGGCAGAAATCTCGTCCTTGCCTCGATCTTCCACCATCATGTAGAGCTCCTGTTCACTCATCCATGATTCCGCTTCACTGGCATCGAAGAAATACTGCAAAAAGAAAAGCAAGTCATTATCACTACTTCTTAAGCAAATGCATAGAATTACAAATAATTATTTTCATATCAATGTTTGAATACTATTATCTAGCTGTAGTAGGGCATCTTTTGTTGAAAAAATTATTTTTTCTTTCTACAAAATATTTATTTTTTTCTAAAGATTATTATTATTATGTTTAAGAAACAATGCTTTGGTAATTTATGAAAATTTTAGTCCTGCAATGATGAAATTTTAACCATGTTTCTGTCCATTTAAGTCTTTTTTTTCATACTTGGAAAGTATTCGCATTTTTTCACGGTGCTGAACATAATGTCTTTTATACAACTTTGCGATGTTAAAATGTATAAACTTACTCAAGTGCAAGTTAAATAAACATATTTCGCCAAACAATCGTAACAGCAGAACTGACCTGCTGTGCGCGTTCAGACTGCAACAACTTGTTGCGCCTCTCCTCCACAGCCTCCTTAAGCTCCTGCCAGCGTGACTGGAGTTCCTCAATAAGTGCTTGGAATTCTGGTGCGGCTTCATGCCCTTCATCAATGAGTTTCTGGCCGTTGGAGCAGACCAGAACAACTCTTGGCTCATGATTGTCAATTTCGGTGCGAAGAGACTGAAGATAAAATAAAAAAATTTAATGTAATTAACCACAGCAATGGCAAAACATAGAATAGCTGAATTTCAGACAATCAACAAATAGGGAAAGAAAAGAAAAAATGTTACAAGGTGAAGAACATTACATGAAAGAAGAATGGCAGAAAAGACTGAAGAAAAAAGAAAGAAAGAAAGAAAGGAAAAAAAAGAGAGAGAAGAAAGTAAAGACTAATATTAATAATGATAATAATAATAAATGAAGGTAGAAAAGGGAAATTAAATAAAAAAAAACTATTTACAGAAAACCTTTATCAAAAGAAAACAAAGTAAATTACACAGGAAAAAGAAAAGAAAAATTGGATGCAATAAATAAGTTAGCGATTACTTGTAGTGGAAAACTCACCTGGTTCTTCTTCTTCAACATATGAACATTGAACAAACTGTTGCCATAGTCTGTCGATGTAGCTTGGGGCATCTTCTCCGAGATCCAGAGCTTTTCATCCTCCACATCTCGGCGGAACTGAAATGTACGAGATTATGTTTTTCAGTGACGTGACAAACGATTCTCCTCAATATGCATCTCTTCCAAAATAAATAATAAATATAGTAAGTTTGGAATCAATTAACTCTAGGGGATAAAAGTACATTAAATACTCCAAGAAAATCCCTCATTTCCACATTAAAAATATTCCAAAATAATCATAAACTTAGCTCTTATAATACTACAATATCAAACTATGAAACTGCTTTAAAGAACATAAAAATCTCAACACAGCTATGTGATTTTAGCAAGACAATTTCATAAAAACACATTTCACATCTTCGGAGAGAAAAAAAGCCACAATGAACACAATTTACTACACAAGATTTTTTGTTGTTTAACAAGTGTAAACACCAGTGACTTAGCCTTCCCTTCTATTAGGTTATATTTACACTCTGTTTAAATACATTATCACTGTGTACAGAAAATTTGAATTAGGCAAAAATGTCTTTAACACTTTATACTCTGAAGTTATTACCTGTCCATACATAAGACACACATAGGGGTTTCTGTAAGGCACACTGGGATCATAGTTCAACTCCAAATCATAATCGAGATCAAGATCAAGATCCATATCAGCGTCCATCTTTCCTTTCTTGCTGCAGCACGCTGCAGAACTACTGTGTGGTTGGCCACAGGGGAAAGGTAGAGGGGGGAAGGATTCTGCCCAAATGCCAACGTGACCCATACGCAGGCACAGGGCACCCTGCCAACTTTTTGGACTCAGGAGCCCCACAGTCCACGTTGGATTAAACAGGAGAAAAGGTCACACACTGACCTATTGGTGTCACCAGAAGAAGGGCACCAGGAAACTGACAAAAGGGAAAAACCTGCGCCCTATACTTATTCCTTCAGGGCACTGCAGATGGACAGGGAGGTCGATTGTACTCCAGCTGGGAATCAATTTGGCATCTGCATCTGTGGTTATACAAAAGCTAAAAATTTCGTAATTTTTCCCCTTCCCCTACAACATCCGATTTTCTAGAATCCAAAACCTTTGTTAATAAAAGCCCAACTTTTCATTCTTGTTTTCACCCGGAGGAGTAATATAACAAAACATCACTCAGTACACAGACTCGATTAGATTTAGAATTCTTTCACCCCTTGTGCTTTAGAAATTTAATTAAAAATTTACAAATAAAACTTGTTTAACAATTTCAATTTCTTAGTTCAGGTCTTCATCTAAAAAGTGGAGCTTCCCTGTCCACTTTTAACTGCTCCAACTCTCTCTTAGTATTAACAACTAGAACCAGTCATAAAATTATGAATTACAGGTAACAAATCAAAGATAAGTTTTTGAAAAAACATATCATTTGCATTAGATTACAACATAATTGCGCAAGTTGTGTAGTTATAGTTACACTTACATAATTTGCATTTTTCAAGCCATATTCCCCCAAAGTATGAAAGACATTTTGGTAATTCAAAAATATTTTCACCATTGTGATTACAAAAAATTATCATCAGAATTAGAATCACCTTCGTACACAAGCTGTTGTTTGAGGTGGGGTGTTAATTGAACTCATCTATTCTGAATTACGATCATTCCCAAAATGGCATATTTTCAGGTAACTAAATTTTAACTACACCAAGAATTTGCTAAACTAAAGATTCACTAACCTGCGTAGCTTCCATTCACTTTATAAACTTAAAGCCTATACAATTCTAAGAAATTTGTTCTCTCTTCAGTTCCAAGTAATCAAAGCTCAAATGAATTGCCAGAAAATTGAGCAGCAGGCATATTTAGTTCAGTCTCACACAAAATGATGAAAATCAATAGACTGGAGAGTTCGAAAGCAAAAAAATAATATTCTCACGATACATAATAAAATTGATTATAAATGGAACTATTGATAAAGTTCCAATTCTTCAAAAATGCATCATGATTTTAATTTTGAAAAGTTTTAAAACAAAGTAAAATTTAACTCAATTTTGAATGAAGTCAGGAAAGGGATCTAAAATGGAATGCTCACGTAGATGAAGGAAGATTGTGTTACATGTTGTTGGAAATCAGGGAGAGAAATAAGTGAAGGGGACCAAACTTCCAGTATCTGTTATGATTGAGGTGAGTATGCAATATAAGTTTTCTTTTGTTACAAGCTGTAGCTCGTGCTACCAAGCTAATTTTATTGCTAGCACTCTCGCCAGCAAGGTGCCAGAGCGAAAAGACTTCCTGGCACACTTTAGGTGAACGTGTCTGACCTGGAAGGCTTCCTTCTTCTTCTCCAGTTGCACCTGGCGCTCCAGCAGAGGTGCCTTCAGCTGCTCGAAGCGCTCCTCCACCTGCTGCTTCTTGGTCTTGATCCCATCCAGCTTCTCTGGGGCAGTGCGCTGCAGGATTTCTGCCTGAGTCTCTAGCTCCGACACTTGGCGAGCCTTCACGGCCATCTGGGTTTCTATCATCTGGAAAATAAGCATTAATGCAACATTAATAACCTTGCATGCTTTTACTACATTATTCAAGATTATATGGATAATTTAATGCATCTGCCTGGTAGGCTGCCTTAATTTACTTAGGATGACAGCACATACTCGCTCTGAGCAACAATTTGAAGATGCACTCTTGGGAAAGTGTCATAATTCCTATTCTTTGGTGTCAAAAAATTGGTTCTTACCTGTTGTTTCTGCATAAGGATGTTCACAGATGCCAAATCACTGCCAGTGTCCTCAGATTCTATCTGCTTCTCAAGTTCGTTCATCCACGTGTCAATGTCATCACATGTCTGGTGAAGCAGGACTTCTCGGTTGGCATCGAACAGACGCTCACCCTTGTCTTTAGTGATGGTCTCCAGGTCGCTGAACTGCTGGCCTAGCTCAGCAATGCGTGGCTCTACCACATCGGCCAGTTCAGGCTTTTCCTTGATCAGCTCATCCGCCGCCTGAAGCCAAGCAGATGGTTGAACAATTTTGAAACTTCACTAGAAATAACACTATCTTACTTCATCAAACATCTAAGTATTGTTGTTCCAGTTACATCTATGAAATCAATTTGTAAGTTGTTTCACATTCTATTAGAAACAAATCGCAGTGAACATATTGTTGTTAACAGCTATTGTCACTCTTTTAAAAGACGAATTACAGGAATTGCTTAACCCTGTAATATTCACTAAAGAAGTAACATAATCCTGAAATTTACAAGTCCCAATATATAAAACTAATGTAACCTCATTATATCGAAGTATAAAATTAAACATTCACCATCCTTTCAGAACATTCTTACAAAAGGTACTTTGAAACATCCAGATATTAAAAAGATTTGAATTGATAAGGTAATGATTATTTTATTTATATTATTTGATGTTGTTTCCGATACAAATTAAGGCAATTCTGTTCCATTATTATTCTACACCAATTTACACGTCATCAACACTCGTTGAGCTAAGTAGCAGCAACAACTCACCTGTTTGATGCGGAAGAGGCGATCCTTGTTGGAAGCAATCTCAGCCTCGAAGGCCTGGTGGCGAGTCCACTTGCTGTGCACGGTCTTAGCACTGCGGTAGGTTTCATCTTGGGCAGTGAACTTCTTCTCCTGCACCCATTCACTCAATTCCTCGCAATCCTGCAGGCAAACAAGATATTCTTCTATAATAAGGGTTTCTTTAAAAAAATATGCATTGTTTCTTATTCTATTTAATTTAACCAAAACAAACATTTTCACTTAACAATTAACAAGATGTGAGAAACACTTTCACTACAGATACAATTATTTCAGAAATTTTTGAAAAAATAAGAATGAAGAATACTTGGAAATAAACAGAATTTCAAAATCAGTGATGGGGCATACCAATAAATATAATACTACTCTACTCCTAGAACAGAAGAAACACTCCTAATATAGTTTCCAAGGTCTAAAAAGTATGTATGTTAAATAAAGCTTGTCATTAAAATTAAAGCATACACTTTAATACAATTATGGTGCATCAGTCAGAGGCTCGCATTACCCTAAGAGAGAGTACTAAAGTGTCATTTATGGCCCACGGTTGCCTTGTAGTCCATTCAGAAAACAGAAAATTAATTCTCCTGAGAAGCTGACAATCCGATCTCTTACCTGTAGGAACTGGTGAAGCTGCAGCTGATCTTTCAGACGCTCCATCTGCTCCAAGGCTCTCTCTCGGTTGGCGTTGCGACGATCATTGATGTTATCAGCTTTCTTCGAGACTTTGTCAGCTGTAAACAAGTAAACTTTTATAAGGAACAAACACACATGTGTATTCTGGTTTACGGTAAAAGAACTAAAATATTCCTTTGACCAAAATGTAGTATCTAGGGTCACAACTCTGTATTAAACTCTTTTTATGAAACATATGACAATAAACAGAGTCACTCTTTTTCTAGTCAATTAACTATCAGGGAAAACTACAAATACTTAACCAGCCATGAACAGAGGATACTGTAGACTGAATTGCAATGTAAGTATTGAAACACTTGTGAATCCTCAATAATTAGTTTCCTACAATTTGCCATCTATGATTTCTCTTTTAGCAAAATCCTAGTGATAAATATTCTAATTTTAGCTGGAGAAAGAATGAAAATGTTTCATGTTTAATGTATTAATATTAAATTAATCACAAAAGTTTTACAATTATTTACAAGAAAGATATTTCCAAGTCTTTATTATTAGCTTGGATGGAAAAAGGATGATTACATTAAAATTTGTAATCAATTTTTTTGCTCTCACATATTTAATGTACTGATTCTTCATCCCTAATAAACTGTAGCTCTTTCAAAGAAGGACTCACCTGCATAGTGTCCCTCATCGCACAGCCGTTGGGCAAACTGTACTACACTGTTGATCTTGTCATCGTTGGCCTCCACTGTTGTAAGGAAGGCCTCGTGCCTCTTGATAAGGTTCTCCGCTTGTTCCAAGTTGACAGGAATCTCATCCTTGCTGAGAATGTGCTCTTGTTGTGCCAATAACACTTCAGCCTGCTTTGCATCACGGTTGAACATTTGCAGGTTGAGGGACTGTGAGAGGAGAGCCTGACGG
The DNA here is from genome assembly GCA_017312745.1 of Gryllus bimaculatus. Classification (NCBI taxonomy): domain Eukaryota; kingdom Metazoa; phylum Arthropoda; class Insecta; order Orthoptera; family Gryllidae; genus Gryllus; species Gryllus bimaculatus. The sequence continues at coordinate 2,957,112 of BOPP01000114.1, forward strand.
TTCTCCCACATCTGGTGCAGCTCCTCCCAGCCATCGCGCAGAGCCTTCAAGCGCTCACGCAGGAACATGTATTGCGGGTCATCTTGCGTCGATGGCTCCTGAAAACAGAAGTTTGGCGGGTTAAATACATTTCACTGGTGATAATATGGATAAAGAAATTTACAAGAATTATAAAAGATATATGAATATTTAAAAGCTCCACTTCAGTAAGTTCATGTATAGTTTTTCGAAAATTACTTAAATATCATAGTCTGTATTTTCTACTTATCTAATATTATAAAATTTACAAGTGTTGTTAAATGCCTATAATTTTCTTTCCTTTTCAATCTCGTCATCAGAACTTTTAGCAATTCATAAACTACATCAACAAACAATTGTTAGTCAAAATTTCTCACTGCTAGATTTTTTAAAATCAGCTTTATACTTACAGCAGTAATACGTTCACCATACTCCATCATCTTATGGTAGTCATCTCTATAATTATCGATCTCCTCGCGAATGGACCCATGTTGCGCCAGCAATTTTTCAGCCTCAGCGAGAGAGGCTGGAGTGTCTTCGGAAGCAACATCCGTTTGAGTCTTGGTAAGCCATGCCTGGAAGTGATCCAGGTCGCGTAGGAAGCGATGCAAATCTCCAGCTTCCTCCAGTTTTGAATCCCGTTCTTTGAGCTGAAAACAGAGAAACATTGTACATATTAATTTTGAGAAACTTAAAAACAGAAGCTCTGAGAAGCGAGGAATGTAGTTAACAAATTTATACCTAGAAACAATAATATGTCACAGCCTATATTCCTTGATAAGAAAATAAATGTCCTAACAAATTTTGAAAATCCTTCAAATATTACATTCTTTTATGATTTTAGGCAACTATTTGAGTACAAAGGATGAATATTCTCCTCAATTTATCTTATTACATAAAAAAAAAGAAAGACTGAATTATGTTAATGGCCAGCTGTTTAAGTGCTACTTAAAATAATGAAATGATTCAAAAATATACCTAAATGAGTTTTAAAAACTAGTTTAAATGCAAAAAAGTTAACAAAAACCACTTGCTACATCACATGCCGAAAGACATTTTATATGAAAAAGAATTTTTCAAGAGATTAAAAAAAAGATTTTATGATGTATACATTCTACAGTTCTTTAATGCATTGTCCAAAACCATTATTTTCCTACAGATTTTGCCATTGATTTTTTGTGGTCGTGAAACTAATTTTTTTTTTTTTCCCCAACCCTTTTCGATCCCAAAGATATCTCAAGAAAATACCTCAGTTCTCTTTATTTCTTAGAACATGTTTACAAATTAGTTTTATTTTTCAATGTATGAAACCTAAACTTTTGTGACCCTCCAAAATTAGCAAGGGCAAGGGAAGCCTGGTGCATTCAGCACTCACCATCTGGGTAAGTTGCTCCCAGATGACCTGGATAGATGTGATGCGTTCTCTGATAACGGCAGCTTCTTCTGGGTGCTCTGTGCCAATGCTCTCAGCTTCTTGCTCTAGCGAGTCCAGTTTTGCTTGGATTGCGGCCAGATCGCGCTCCATGCCTGACAGTCGCCGCTACAACACAACATTATTATTTAGTTGACCCTTGCTACTAATAGATTGGTAATTTCTATAATAAATGGGTATTTTCTAAAGAGAAAGAAAGTTAATAAAAATTATGCTTAGCAGAAAGAATACATATGAAAGCCCAAGAACACTCCACAAGAACAATTCTCAAAACAGGATGCTCTTTTAGTTAAAAAAAACTAAATTATGTGGATATTAAAACATTATTTAATTATAGCCGATATATTCTAATCATAAGTTGTCAGACAAAATGAATGTTTAGATGGACAAAACATTCAAATTTTGATTCTGCTAAATTAACATTCCATTAGAATTTTCTATTAGAAATCACCTTATTAAATCATTGAAAAATCATATTTTGAATAAAATGACACTAAATGTCTCTCAAGGGCTTGTCTTTACATCTCATTAAAAAACAATTAACTGATTTTTAGCATATGTATACAATTACAAATTGAAATTACATCTCAAGGAATGAATGTTTCACTCTTTCTCGAGTGAACCATGATCCTGTTAGTGACATTTTGACAACGAACTGTAACATTAAACGGAACTAAATAATCAAAATATTTCAGAGCTAGGTGAAAGAACGTGTAGAGCCATTTGGCAGCTGAGAGTACCTGCAAAGTCATTATGCCAGTGAGGTCCATCTCCAGAGAGTCTGTGGCCTGGAGGATGCGTTTCTTGTCCTCGATCCAGCTGAGTGTCTCTCGGCACTCGATGTGGAAGGTCTGCACTCCATGGGCAGAGCTGAGTTCTTCACGCTTGGCCTCAGCCTTTTCCCGGAGTTCGGCCCATTCGTGGTTCAACTGAAAAAGACAATATTTACTGTAACAATACCAAAGCCAGCACAACCAGGAATGCTCTAACGTACAAAGACTTGAAAACATCTATATTACATGAAATTTCACCACAAAACATCAAAATTTATATGCAATGACCACTGATTACCGATTAACAGTAATCAAAATGACATAGGCTACATTATAGAGTATTGTGGGCTTTCACGGCCGGAGTCAATAGATTTTCTGTGCTGGTAGACCGTGGTCATCTTTTTGTGAAGTGTTGTTTGCCGTACTTGAGGAAGAAGTTTAATAAAAAAAATTGGAGGCATTTGTGAGAAAATTATGATAACGTTACAGGTTCATGTAAAGAACACCCAAAAATCAAAATATGCATTTCAAACTTGCAGGACATCAAGTTCGGCCAGACATACCAGGGAAAATCAATTTTGGAGAAAATAGTCTGAACTGTTGCTGCTTCAGTTGACCACAGACAGACGTTTAGCCATCAACTAATCTTATGATATTAAGGACCCACAAAAAGTGAATTTTGACCACACGTGATAAAGGAGGAAGGTGAAATAGGACCAAGATATATCTACTTTTTTGATATATCAAGGCCACACAATAAAGAGTTTCTCTATCAAAAAATTGCTTATATTGGTCACAGTATTAAAATACTTTCTCCTTACTATGTAAAACCTTGGTAAGGAAAGTAAGTAATAAATGCTATTTGAATTATTTATACATTATAGTAATCAGCAATATAAAAATTACGAGCAAGAAAGAAATTTCACTTTTACAATATTATATCATTAGTAGAATAATTCACATTATCTTACAATCTCCATTTATCCAAGACATTTTGGCACAGTACGATGTATTCACAAAACCTTCATTTTTTAAAAATTATATTTTATTTTTACCCCTTTTCCTTCTTTCCCTTAATTTCCACTCGTATTCTGAAAGCTACTTGCCTGATTCTGACGAGCCACAATTTGTTCTGAGTTGGGATGTTCTACATGCAGCAACTGGCGAGCCAGCTGATTGACAACAGCCACCCGTGACGCATTGGCATTCATCTCCTTCTCAAATCCATCATAACGGTGCTTCATGATCTCAACATCTTCAATATCCTTAGCTGGCACCATGGTCTGGAGCATTCGATCCTATACAGAATAAAAGAAAGATTTTAAAGAGCTGAAAAGTTCATTTTCACTGTATTACAAATTCTAGATTCCCTAACAAACATACTACTTTGGAATGGAACACCTCAAATAGATTCTACATTAAATTGTACTGTGTGTTCAGCCTATGATTTTGATACACACTGGTTTTTCAATCCTGTACTAGTTGGCATGTAATGTAACTTTACAAGAGGATCAAAAACAATTAACTAACCTATGAATTTTAATTACCTCTTTTACAACTTTATTTTTAGCACTTACGCATGGTTAGTAAATCTATTTTGTAAAATAGAATATTAAATTTATAACTGTTGTTTTAAATAAATAAAATTATTAAATAAACAGTTTAACCAAGATTACATTTCGTTTAAGCTCACAACAGCATTTATTAACTAATTAAATATAATTTTTCATGGAAATTTCTGCTTCCGAAGAACCAAGTAAATCTTGTGCAGTAACTCCAATTTTTCTACTTTCACATTTCAGCAATCATGTTAACTTATGCTTTGAATTTACAAGAAATAAAAAAAAAAAAAAAAAGTTTTTTCTAACATATCAGGGAAAATACAGATTTATCATCAGACAAACCTTTTCTCCAATCCATTGCTCAACTCCATCGGACTCTGACAGCAGCTTGTACAGCGACAGAGCATCGAGCAGTCTCTGCTTGCGCAACTTGGCAAGCTCAAGAAGCTCCTTGTAGCGGTGATCGATGCTGGCAAGACGTTCAACCACCTGCAAAACACCGAAAAGCGTTTCACCTTATAACTGTACTTCTTCATGGTCCGTGGTTTTAGCGATGTTATTCCACCAACAATCAGATTTAATCTAGATTTTATCTAGGCGCCTCTTACCACTGATGATTGGCGATCCTGCTCTCCTAGTGCTTGGGCTTGTTGATGCAAAGCCTCGATTGTGGAGGCATAGTTTTTCAGTTCGTCCGTCACTTCCTTGTGCTTCTTAAGCAGGGATTGAACGTTGGCCTCATCACGCCCAACATCTTCACTCGACACCAAGCGCAAGGTGTCCAGCATCCAGATGTCCACGTCATCTGCATCTGCGAAGAACTGGAAAGCAAACAAAATTTAGAACTTTTCACACCCAAGCACTTACTATGAAAATACAATCGTGAACCAATTATAAACCGATATTCATAATACTATAATCAAAAGTTCAGTTCTGAAATATTCAATTTCTTATATTACAATAAATCTCAATCCTAATTTCTACTGGTAGAATGATAAACCCAAGTGAAATATACCACAGCTTTAAAAAACTAGTATCATTTTTCTCACTCACATTTTTTAAAAAGAAAATTCATTAAAAATAAATTGATTTCTAGAAAATACAATATATCTCGTAAAGGAATAACTTACTCTCTGAAATAATATTTTTTGAAATTTACTATTGAATACCTATTGCTTGAACTCCACCCACTGATTAACCCTTCAAATTCAGAGCCTAGTTTCAGCATGGTAGTATTTCAATGGATGTACAGTTAAAGAGACTGCATTAATCAATGCACTACCAAGTAGCAAGCTTAGTGCTCTGCTATGGCTACCTCATGGCTTGTATGGCTCCACACGGTACCCCAATGCTCACAGGAAAATCTAATAACTAGGTGTGGCTTCTTGTAAATAGTCATGGGGCCAACGAAAAAGCCATCTGAAGATATTCTGTATTAGACAGTTAAATGTCGCTTTATTCCATTCATTACCCTTGGTAATTCCATAAATACACACCTGGTGGAAGTCGACAGCTTCCTCGAGACGCTTCCGGCGGAAAGCTGCCTGCCCTAACAAGTTGCTCCACATGCCCAAGATCTCCTGCAGGCGCTCCTGTATGCGGTCGGCACCGAAGTGCTGTTGGCGTACCAGATCATCTCCAACAGCTACCACGGACATCAACTGCCCCTCATGAGAGCCAATCTCGTTCTCCAGAGCCTGAACACATACAATATGTTATACAACATTATATTTTACTTTCTTAAAAGAACTGCAAGCACATAATGTCATCAGTTTTATAACTACTAAGTAAATAACACATTACAAATGTCAAAATAATTAAAAAATCTCCAAACATTCTAAGTCAATGTGATGAGAAATTTAGTTCAGCATGAATAAAATATAATTCTGTTAACACAATTAATAAATCATGTTTCAACTGAGAAAAATTATCACCAAAATATGTATTACCTCCATCAAAGAAACAAATTTTATTTCACCAATTGATTTTGCAGAAGAGTTGCACATAAATGACTTAAAGATCAATTTCATACGCCAACATTTTTGAAAAATATATTGATTTCCAATAATCTGAAACTATTTTGTTTTTTTAGTAGCCAAGTTTCCAAGCCTCTGCCTGTGATAGTTACAAAATGTGGTCTGATGAGCATTATTAAGAACTGATGATTGCATTTTTGTAAAGCGAATTGTAGAGAATATTTTGCATGATGGAGTAACATGAAAAAGTGGTTATAATTTCTTGAATCTTCTAAACAACCAAAGAACAAACTTTATTGTACTGAGCAGTCATTGTTCATGGTGATAATGATGATCTACACTCTTTAAAATTTCGTGGACCAAGAGGTTCATATCAATCCTGTAGCTTTGAAAATGCTTGTGCACGATCAAACTTACCTTATGCTTGGAGAGCAGAAGATTGATTGTGGTAAGGTCATGACCGATGTCTCCAGTCGACACAATCTGCTCCTTCTCCTTGATCCAGTTCTCCTCATCCGCCATGTCCCAATAAAACTGCCACAGTTTGCGGCTCTCTTCCAAGCGAGCGCGGCGCTCCACAGCCAACTTTACCAGCTCTGCGTACGCATCCTAGAAAGAACAAAATATTCATACCACTAAAATTTACACAATACCTGTGTAATGCTACGACTAAATTACAGTAACTCATGTAACACTTGAAAAAATAACTAAGAAATTGCAAAGGATTGAAGGTATTGGACTGAACAGATCATGGCACCAATTAACATTTTGAAAAATATATTCCTAACTGCAAAACTGTAATACTTAAGGAGTCAATTATAATATAGTAATTTCCTAACTGGCCAATGTAATCCACTTCCTAAGAGAAATGTAACTACATCGGTGGTTAGTTGCAAGAAGGATCAATTTCAATTTCTCATGATTTTTGGTTTGTATGGCCAATACCGGCTTTTAAACCCTTTCGTCCAGAGTAGGAAAGATCAAAACCAAAACATGATCCTATCTCCTGATTTCACATTGATTACATAGGCCTATGATTACTTTGTCCTTTCTAAGAAAACCACTCATTCTATAAAACTTTGAATACTGACATTGTCCCTTCTTGAACCATGCCATAAATATTATAACGTAACCATAATAGAAATTTTACAATTCTTGAGAACTTTTTTTCTATTATAAGCAGTATTGAAATGTTCATAGAGAAGAAAATAAAAAGATGTCCCCTTAATAAAGCAAGATTTCTAGAGGATAGAGAAGACACTGGAAACCCTTTCTCAAAACCAGTGGCATAGGCCAAATTCATTTGGGAACCTCTGCATTAAGACGAACAATCAATTCTAAAACAAGCCTATTACCTCCAACTGTTGTACTCGCTCGACAATGATCGCCGGGTCGCACGGTCTGTAGCCCTCGGCTGTCTCCTGATCCAGGAACCGTTGTGACTGTTGCACAACCGCCTTCACCCGTTCACCCAGCACATTGATATCTGCCTCCACCAGCGAGTGCTTTTGGAGCAGGTCTTCCACACCCATCAAATGCTTGCCGTAGTCGTCTGACAGCAATCGTAGCTTCAGCTCCTCCATGGAGTCCAAGATGTACAGCATTTCCTGGAAGTTCTGCTGAAGTTGTAGCGAGAGCTCCAGCCTCATGCGGCGTGCACGGAGGAGCTCCAGCAGGTAGTTCCATAACCGGAGGACGTTGTCTTTTCTGTAATTATTCACAACAGCAATTTCTATATGAAGAAATGGTGGCACAAAAATCAACAGATTTACAGAACTCACAAAGTTTAACTTAGTAAAATCACGCAGTTTGTCTTTAATGAAGTTTTCAGAATAAAACAATTTAAATATTTCATTATTATCTATAATAATTTTAAAAAATTAAATATGTACAATATTACACTTTTACATCCCATACATTAGGTAAAATAGAATTTTCTGCAAGGAAGTTTGAGATTAATGTTTGCTTCTCATGCTTAACAACCTTTACTTATTTATTAATTTATTTATACTCAAGAAGAAATAAAATTATCCGCATAATAGTGCAAGTAAAACACCCCTAAAATAAAGTTTAACTCACACATACAAACGAGTAAATGAATTAATTAATAATCTCCATAAATCTAATAACCAAGCTATTACATTTCTTTTGAATTCCAGATCATTACATAAAAAGTTTTACCTGGCATTAATCCTGTCAATGTCATGGTAGCTCTCAGCCTCCAACTCCTGGGAGACTGCCACCACTGCCTGCACTCTTTCCTCATAGGCAAAGATATCAGTCTCAATGGCCTCGTGTTTCTTGGCAGCTGCCTCCACTGCCGCCAAATCAAAGCCAAAGTTATCCTGTCAACAACCAACAAATTTAATGTGGTTCCATTTGATTAATACTGATTATATCACATGAAGCAATATACAGACTTAAACAATAATTACATATATGAAAATATTTTTTCTAAAAAAATATTGCAAGGAATCAAACAGTCACATAGCTCCAGTTCCTGCAATATGGCACATGTAATGCATGTATCTCATAATATCTCAATAATTTACAACTTTATTATTGAATTGTATCATTGAGTTTATAAAATTAATAAATAAGTAAATACCATCCTCTCAATAACATTAATAAATAATTTATCATTCACTGAACTAACAAGTCCAATACAGCATTCCCCAAGCCATCCTTAGCATTTGTGCAAAACAATTTCTCAGCTTTCTTCTATCAACTGTACCTTTCATCTGTGGCAAGTCATGCACTTTTATCCAAGAGGAGGAAAGACAATTAGATCGACTGGTGATGGGATATTACAGAAAGATCTATCAGTTCAGTTTGCCTGTTTACTTAGGCTTCCACAGATCCATGTTGTGAAACCATGCGTCAGCTGTTCTGCTCATGACCCTTCCCTTTGCGGGGGTGCAAAATCACCCATGCATTTATACAGTTAAAAGACATACACACAGATTGCAGTTCAAGAGAGGTTATTCTCTCATGTACAACATGGTTCCGTTAAAAAATATTTTGTTTTTTCACGGCAAGAGCAATGCCAGATTATACAATTATCAGACAAGGAGGAATGACTGACCTTTCGAGTCTCGTAAAAGTGTGCATTGTTTTAATTTGATCAAATTAAATTTCCTTGTAGCTATCTAATTTAAAATATGCATATTTTCCCCCTCAAGCATCAATGTAAATAACCCACCCAGCCGTGTGACCATGGGCAACACGTTTCATGTTCGTGGTACTAACATTGACTCAAATAATACCTGCACCCCAATTTTCAGCTAGCAATTTTTGAAAAACATATCTTGGTTATATTCGAGTGTATAAGGTACATGATATCCGAATCCTCACCTGAGACACAAGTCGCTGGTTCTCTGACAGCCAGGTCTCTCGCATGCCCGCTTTGCGGGAGAATCGTGCCGCCAGTTGTTCCAGCTTCTCCTGCCGGATGAGCTCTTCACGCAGAGCAAGTTCCCGCTCGTGTTCGGCTTTCTCCAGGCGCTCCCAAGCCTTGTTGATGTCGGAGATCATCTTTCCTTCCCTTGGTGTGTATGGCTTCTGGTTGTTTGCTCTCATTCGAGATTGTAATGTGAAGAGAAGGACTTCCAGATTGCCCTTTTCCACAAATCTATGAAAGATAAAATTAAATAAATTAGTGACATACATACACACCTGCAAGTTACAGAACTAGTTATGAATCTATAACAAACACACTGTAAATGAATGTACTCTCTCTTTCTGGGTTGCATTAACAATTCTGTGAAAGGTACCATTAGCATCAAAATAATTAATAATTTTCTAAATTTGTCATTTAATTCATAGGAGAAAATTTCAATATTAATTGATGAAAACAGTAAAAGATTCTCATTATTATTTGAGAACCATATCAGTTTTTAGAAGAACAAAAGTGAGTAAATTTTAGGAATATTTACAAGCATTTGAAACTAGCAACACCACTACCTTGAATTACTTTTGGAAATAATTCAGTTAAACTCATAGAAGTTGCAACTTTCAATGAAAATGCCAAATTTGTTGCAGTTAAGGTGTAGGTTCATGTGTTGCTTCTTCAGAACTTGAGATATGTAATTTTCAAGATTAAAGTCCAGTTAATTAATTTTATTGAGAGTGAAGTGGCATCTGAATTCAACACCAAGGCAGAATTGTTCATGACAAACCATTTTCTACACTTTCACCAGAAACTTCTGTTTATAATCCCAAAGAACAATACTCACTTTGGTGGCTTCTCCACAGTTCTGTAGGTGTTGAACTGAGCCAACTGTGTTTGCACACCAGCCAACGAATTGGCAAACTGCCTCTCTCCCAACGCAGAGATGGTGGCCTCAATCCACCTCAGCAAATCGCTGGTGAGCGACTCGTACTCCTGGACCATGCGGTCATTCTCCATGGCAATACCCACCACCTTGCCAATTCTCTTACCCTGCACTGTCTCTTGCTTCATCTTACTGAAGTAGTGGTAATAAGTGACTACATAGGTGATTATGGATTTCTCATCTGGGTGCTCCACGAAGATATCTGCACAAAACCAGATCACAATTTATAATATATGAAAGAGATTTTATAATTTAATATTTCATACTTTAATAAATATATTAAATATTTAAATCACTTTTCAGTGTGATATTACTCAATTTAAATATCACTAACACATTTTCATTCGCAATTAAATACAATATCAGTATAAGTATGTGGAGGTTGGGGGCAGGACTATTTTACTTTGCCACCACACGCTTTTACTAACGATGGATGCAAAGAGCAACAAAAAAATGTTTCCTGAAATATACACATATTCTCCCAACACTAATATATCATCTTTCATTAACAAAGATATTATAAATAACTCGCCACTTCTTACTACTAATACAAGTGACAAATGAAATATTACAGAGATATTATTTAATTGGTCTAGAGAAACTACAAATTGAAACAAAGATCATAAAAAATTCTAAAAATACAATAATCATTAAAACAAAGATGTTCTTTCAAAGTTCTAACTTTCCTGAACAACTCTCATAAAATATTCCTTCTTTTCACGACTACCCGAAACTAAAACAAGCAAGACTATTATAACACAATAATGTTCCTTGTTAAGCAAAGGAAGAAATAGCATGTGGAATGTCTTAGAATATATTTACCAATCATTAAAATTGCTTAGTTTTTCCAATTGTATTTTCTTCTTCACGCAACCATTTTAAGTATTTTTGGGCGAGTTTCTAAGAAGCACTGTCATTATCTTTCTACACACCTCACACAAACAATCCCTCTCCTAAAACATGCATGAATGCACATACCTTCAGCATCCAACAATTTCGTAAGGCCTAGCTTCTCTTCAGCCACGTTGAAAGCATTGTTGAGGTTATATATCGCATTTGATTTGCTCAGTTTTTCAAACTGCACAAGGTCAGGTCTATGCTTGTGGATGATGGCATTGAAAGCTAAGCCATCCCTCCAGGATGTGGTGAAGTTACGAACGTTTACATTGTGGTAACCAGCAGTCTTCATTTGACACCAAAGGAGTAGAGCATCCTTCGCGCTCTTCGTTTCTTGATTTTCTGTTTCTTCAATAGTAATATCTTGGATCTGGAAATACAAATGAATTTTGTTAAATTCAGCAGCACTACCATGCACCAAATTACACTTTGTGCCGTATTTTTTTTAAATATTCTCATACAAACATCATCACTTCTCCGGCATGCTCTGGCTTACTGAGATATTCTGTTGTATAATAAGAAAACCGAATGTACATTAACGTGACATCTTTGAATGATATACTGATGTAACAGACTAATGCAACTATGTAAATGAGGTTGACTTCAAAAAGAGCGCACCTGGAAGCGCAGGATGATGGTCCAGATGAGACCCAAGCTGAGGCGGGGGTTTCCGTCCACAATGTCGTGGGACCCCATGTTTTCCAGGTGCACGCGCTGCTCACGCAGGAACTGCAGTGCCTTGTCGACATTCTCCAGGCAGTGAATGCGCATCTTGCCCTTGGTTGGCCTTGGCTACAGGCAACATACAAGATTTTGTGATCAACAAATTCACAGAATAAATATAAGAATAACGTAGTCAAAACTGCCAACAGGGAGTAGAAATGATAAGATTCTCATAGATGTGATCCAAAAACAGCATATGTAGACAACAGAACTAATTATTTGTGATAAATAAAATTTTCTTTAAGTGAAAGTTGTAATAAAAGGTCAAAAGAAATAATTTTTACGTTACTTTTTAAAATTCAATGCACATCAATTCTTTACAATGAAGGTACCTAAACCTCAATTTGAACACTTCGCAGCAGCAAGTAAACTGATTATTAGCAACAAAAATCATTTCCTACAAAGATATAACCTACTATTTCAAATGTAGTTACCATCCTTGTTATTTTAATACTGCACCACTAAAACGTGAAATTGTACGAAGCATATTCTTTTTTTGATGATAAAAAATGGAACTGTCCATTCAAAAATTGAAAATTATACGACAATAATATTAAAGAATTTGAGAACTTTGAAGATATGTTAAAAAATGGGTAAGACTTGATAAGAAAGAAGAACCTAGAAATACGACCTACTTACCAAGCGTTCTCCTGATAGCACCTCCAACAATTTGAGGAGCATCTTTCCATCTCGCAGGTCAACATACAGGTCTCCGATGCGACATGACACTCGCACCAGATGTGAGTTAACCCACTTGGTAAAGGTCTTCTTCTGCACATTTTCTCTCTCATCTGCAACGAGAAAAAGATTTGAATGAGGAGCAGCTCAAAACCTCATAACTTAAGATGAAAATCAAACTTTACAGATAATTAAAATTTCAACATATTGAGGATTGAGATGCTAAGTTTCAAATGTGTAAGGACGGTGAAGGAGAATTGAAGAATATGTAAGAGTTAAAATCAACAGCCAATTCTGACATATTGCAGAAGTAGGAAAGATAGAAATTGTAAAAATAATAATATATTAAATGTACAAAAATGGAAAAATATATATCATAAGGGAATAACAAATAAATATTCTACATTAGCTTGTGAGAACAGCAAATTCAACACACAAAAAGGCAAACTACAATCTTCAGTTCAAAACATCAAAAACATACTTCATGATCTTTCTAAAATTGTTACTATACTTGAAGTAATGATCAAATGTTACTAAAATTTACTTCAAATAATATGTACTTTACAAAAATAGAAATGTGAACTTTGATGAATGAGAATGTTAAATTGATTAAGAATGTAAGAGAGGAAAAAAACAAAAACAAAGGAGTTGCTGAAGCATTTAGATAAAAAGGAAATTGGTTGAGAAGTAAAGTAAATCTAGGTCCTTCCACAGTGCTAGCACCACTCACAATTAAAACATAATATATCGGAAAAACAATATTGGTGCATTTAACCAGCAAATACACATTTGGAACTTGACAGTTTATCACCAAAACTGAAGACATGAATAAAAATAAAATTTAAATGAAATTCTTTCCTTCGAATGCAAAGAAACTGTAAAGTGGAAATTTAATATAAATATCCAGATGATGTATAATTTCATAAGGTTCAGAGGAAAGGTTTCTAGTAAAAATAAAAGTAAATAGTCACATAGTGGAGGAAGTATGTTGTGGCTAAAAAAACGAAAGAAAAAGGAAACAACTTCAACAAGCTTTCCAAACCAAATGGACACCTTTCAACAGGCAGCCAATAGCACCCAAGAACAGACTCGGCAGTGAGCACAGGGGCTAAAACCACCCTTTCCCAGAGCGGACAGCCCATTTCCTGTAGCCTACAGACACATTCACCCTCATCTACCCTCTACTCCTGTCCGCCGTTTCCTCACTCATGAGGCTCAACCCAGAGGGCAAAACCATTAAAGAAGGCATTAATCAAAACTACGCACCAGTGTCCTACAAAGCTCTTTGTTGGGCTGGGTGGTGGGTGTACCCCCACTCAACAGGGGGGTTTTTCCTCTGCAAAAGCATTTCCAGTGGCGGGAGCTGCTGTGATGCACCTTCTCGACAGCGAAAGGGAGTTGCTTGTTTACCTGGGAAATGGTCTCTGTGTGCCTCCCGAGTGTTGACTTAGGGTGATGAGCCTCGCAATTACAAGATGATGGCTTTGCAGTACCTCTTTGCGCCAGGTAACAGGGCAGTCTGGCCTCTTTTTTAAGAATGTTTGGCTAGTTTACTAGGGGGATGGGGGGACGTTCTTGCTAGAAAAGAATAGCACACAGGGCTTCTAACCTTGAACATTAACTGAAATATACTTAGGTTTCTGGACAATTGTTTTGCAAGTGTCATTTATGGAAAACAGTTGTATTAAAAATATTTAATATAAATTTAAGGTGAATAATAAACAAAATTTCAACACTTCGGAATCAATTAATCTACATTCATGTATAGTAATGATTATCAAAAAAAGAAGCGCTTATTGTTGAAGATTGTTATTACAACAGGAGTACTAACAAGACTGTCCTTAACTTGTTCAACATGAGACTTCATAGGCTTCAAACATGATAACTCAGCTAACCACGTTACAGTCTTCTTCAGCAAAGAGATGTCTTACTACTGCAATGCACGGTGAATTGAAGGGAAAAGGCATATTGTCTGGCCAAGAAACTACAGAACTAACCTATGGTGTCATATAAAACTTACTTTATATACTTTGTAGTAGGGATCAAGTAATATTAATCAATCAATAATTTTGAAACCAGGACTTTTTTTATAAACAAATTCTCCAGGATTATGTAGTAAAAAACAAACAAACAATACTCAGCACAGCATGTTTTTCTGTTTTAGCACAGAAAGAAAAATACTAAGAGCATTATCAAGTAAATAAAATGTCTTAATCTCCACAGCTGCTAATTAATTATTAAAAAATGAACATTTCTAATTTATGAAGGAATTAATAACAGTGAATATTCACCAAAAACTAATGAAAAATATAATATGTATTCAACCCCTTCACACCAAGACTTCAATCTCAGCAGCACCATTCTTTCACATTACTCACATTGTTTTCATCCAGGTCAAAAATATTTATCTTTGTGAAGAGTTTAGTTTCACAGCATGTGACCCACTTGGCATACCTTCCTTCATTCATTTGCCAAGTACATCGTCTATAAAAAGGATATGAAGAGAGATGTTTATAAGAGCAAAAATATAAAGTGAACGATTTCTAGAGGAATCAGATTCTAGTTTAGTTTTGATGGTACATCCTAGATGAAGTACTTGCAGAGGCTTGGGTCTTGAAACACAAATATATGGAATGAAATATTTTGAATGTAAGCAACAATCTTACAGGAACTTCATAGCCTTATACAAATCCTCTTGGATAGGCAACCTTCAATTAAAACAGGTCCAGTTTGACTTGCTGAACATTGCGTTAAGACGGACATATCCAAACGATTTGTGGGGGTGGATTTAGATTTTTGTTAGTCTTACGTACATAAAGTACATGCCTATTAAGCTATTAATTCCCACTGAATAGCCACCCTTTCCATTTTCAGCTTTCTTCTGCATGTCAAACCCTTGATTTACAACATAATATTCCCATGCGCAAGTATCCCTCTACAGCAGTTTCGAGAATGGAAATGAAAATTACATTACATTATTTACATAATTTTATAATATTTTTATTTAATAAGGTTGTTTCACGTCGTTGAGGTTTCATGTAAATCTCCCAGATTTTTTAATAAAATCCTTTTTACCGCCTCTTTTCTAGAGCATCGGCTTTGGCGACAGGTGGCTTTGGCGGCGGCGTCTCTTGAAAAGCCCGGCTGCGGGCCGTGCCGGTGTGAGCCAGCGGGGGCGTCAAGCTGAGCAGCCCCGGCCGGAGAGCGCGGCGGCCAGGCGGCAGTCGTGGAGATCGATGGCGCCCGGCGCGAGCGCGGAGCGGGGCGGAGGAACGGGGCGGGGAGGGGCCAACCGGAGATGAACGCAACGCCCACGCTCATCCACTTCCGACACACACACACACACACACACACACACACACACGCATGCACACGCACGCACCCGCGCATTACCAAGTACAGGTCGTGAAACTGTGAACTCTGACCTTTGCCCTCCTTCAGTGGCGATCCCTGGCGAGTGAATGTATGCTTGTCCTGTTAGAGACATGCTCAGATTATTAACCTAAAATAACCTTATTTGACGTGTACAATTGTATTTTCATAGTTCCTAATGATAACATTAGTATAAAATACTTTACTTTCAGCTGAAAATGTGCAGGACAACTTCGTAAAGTTTCTGTTACAAAAAATTTAATCTTCAGTTCCGGTAGAGGTACGGCAAACCCTCGTTAGCACCAACTCGCTTAACGCGAACAAAACTTGGGGTCCCGGCAAGGGATTACAGTAATACGGACATTTACCATATCCGGGACCGATATCTGGCGGGGAAAGTGAGAGGTGTGGGCCGGCAACGTCCCTTAAGACTCATGCCGGGGGCAGGCTTCAAAGCAAGCCTACAATGCATGGGAACGAAAATACGGTCAATACGGTTTCCGCACAAATAACCCATATGATAAATAAATACAATACAATATTGTCAGAAGCACTAAAACGTTAACAATTGGCTTTAGGTATACTCTGTCCGTTGTTCATTTACTATTTGCGTTTACGAGCATAGGCATCCCATGCGCTGTACGGTAATGTACGTTGTAGAACAACTTCACTGTCTATCCCAAATATTAAATGTTGATATGATTACATACCATCACATGATAACTACAATGTCAGTTTGTGATGAACGAAAGTGACTGAACGAAAAATCATTGAAACAACGATGGTGTACTTCAGCCCGTTCAAGAAATAACGAATAACCCTTTATATTAACCCCCTTTCCAAACTTTCCACTATTGAAGGCCTACGACACGCAATGTGGGCTCTCCGGGTTCTGAATGACTGCGTAGCCATAGAAAACGCCGCCACGTAACCCCGTTCTGCCCGCATTGTGTTGCGTATAGTATCTGGTTCGCCCCAGCCGGCAGTCGACTCCCGAGGCAGAAGAGCTCCGGCTGAGAAGATAGCCCGCCCGGCCTTTGATTCGTCAAGGGGAACTTTACGACAATAGGCGGTCGATCGGGCGGGTAGAAAAGGCGTGGAGGGGGGGAAGGGGAGGGGGTGGAGCTCTCTCTTTACGGCAGGCACGAACGCCCATCAAAGAGATGCCTGCGCTTCGTTTTTCTCTTTCCAACCCCGCAAGCGACGATTCGACAAGCAACCTGCCGGGACATAACGACGTCCGCCTTTCAAACTAATAAGGCTATTTTTTTTCTTTCTTTTTCTTTATTACGTTATTTCTTCATTTAAGTTACTTTTTCTTTATTTCCAACTAACAGATATCGTCCTATGCTCCGTTCGTCGGAAGGACGGTAGTCAAGAAAGCGAAGTAACAACTTGGGTTAGCATTGGGATCCCAGAATTTACGAAACCGTGCACAGAATGTATTTCTTCCCTACTTCACACACAGATTTTAACGTTAAATAAAAATAAATAAATAAGGAAATAAATAAATACCAATGCACAGTTGGGTAGACCTGAATTTGATTTCGAAGGGCGCTACTCGACTGAGCCTTGCACACAATTAAAATAGAACATTTAAAACAAAAGCGAAAAAGACAATTGTACGTAACGTATCATGAAACACGCCGATGAAATTTAATATTTTCATCCAACGAGATGTGAAAGACCTTTATTCAAGATTTTAATCCATCAGTTGAATAGAGAATGAAACAACGCCCTACAACAAACGAAAACAAAAGTTTTAACTGAATATTCAATTATACTTTTTTCTCCATATGACTTGCTCATCTGAATAGACTTCAATGGAATGCTACACAACACAAATTCAAAACACATTGTGAGTGAAACCCGAATTACATTATGTAGTAGCATAATATCCAACTTTCGAAGAAAAAAAATGTTCTTTTGAAAAGGTAGATTTTTATAGCAAGTAGAAAGGTCACAGATTGTTTAAGTCTCCCATCGACACAATAATTTACACAGCTATAAACTTAATTCAAAGGCGACTCTTCAGAATTACACAAACATTTCCGAATCAGAGGTCGAAAGGCGAACAAGCGAAGTATTAAAGAGACAAAATGCGTAAGGGGAATGTTTCATTCTATTCGGTCCACATCGCGCTGCGACCAGAGCTGAATGATTCACACATGTGTAGGCTAATTAACGCTTGCATCCGAAAGTTATGCGACTCAACTCCTCGTGATGGATTGTGCTGTTCTCGCAGCTGTGCAATTATCAGAACATCAGACACAAAGCTATTTCTTGCGCTCACGTACGGCATTCCAGACATTTTCATGATTAATCAGATTCCTGACGAAGCTTGTTGATACACCGGGGTCCCCCAGAAACTCAGCACTGCCTAAAATGTATTACTCAATACACATAATGTTTCACAAATTTGGGCCTTCGAGTCCAGCCTCCATTGTTACATTCTTTGGCCGTTTCATTTTACTCCAATCTAGATCATCGAAAATCGTAATTGGAAGTACAGCTCCTCCCGTGTAATCAAACGATCTTGCCCGAAGTTTAGCCGACAATAACCGAAAGAATGAGTGACTTAAATGTTTCTTTTTGTTTCAATTCCTGCAGGAAAAGTTACAACATTAACATGTCAAGTTCAACATGTTATGAATTAACTCGTTAAGTAGTAAAGAACCGACTCATTTAACATATTGACCTTAAATGTTTGGTGGAAGCCGACAAAATACATTTAACACATTGACGCTAAATGCTAAGCGATGGAGACTCGACAAATTAACAATGCATGTTGATGTTAAATAGTGGAAACGCGTCGAATACACATTTCATACACCGACATGTAATACTGCGACGTAAGAGCGCGTGCTGTTTGGGGCAAACAATCGCCAATCGCCCCCCCCCGTCGCCCGCCCGGCGGCGCGTGCGTGCGTCTACCTCTGAGGTCCAGCACGATCTTGTCGTAGTAGAACTCGACCGAGTCGA
>BOPP01000114.1:2976121-2988333 GCA_017312745.1 Gryllus bimaculatus
CGGCGGAAGTCTGCGCCGACCGCGGCTTCCGCGCGGCCGGGAGCGCGAGCGCGTGCTCGCGCGGCGTTGAAAGCCACACAAAACGCGCGCGGAGCCGCGAAGCCCGCCCTGCCAGGCCGCGCGCGCGGCGTGGAGCCAATGAATAAGTTTATGGAGGTGTTCCGCAGGGACCGTTCGCCGGTTGCTGATTTCGAGGCCAATGGCTCCGACATAAAACATACTGCCTCGCGTACGGAGAGAAAAAGGCGCCTTATTATTCCAACAAGCGACATAAACTAAACCAATAAAACGTGGTACGCATACACTAAGTGTCCACTTCTATTAGTATTAGACAAATTACGAAGCTTTTGTTTTTGCATGAACGAAATTACAGTTTGCCGATTCTAATATAAAACTAACAGTTGTAGTCAATAGTGGAGAGTTTATGGCATTACCATAATAAACGCAATTATAATGGAGGCTGTTTTATCTTCAGCAGCACCCGCAGACTGCACAGAATCTCGCTGAAGATGGCCGCAATCCGGCCGATAAAGCTTTTTGCAAAATTAAACGTCCGTGACAAAAGTATGCCTTCTAACGGCTTTTGCAATAAAACAGTTAAATGCCGACATAATCCCGGTCTCATTTAATAACTAATGACCGCAATTTGTATCTTACGTACAAAACATTCCAAGATCCTTCAAGAAAGACCCTCTTTGAGGGAGCGCTAAAATCAGATTGTTTACCTTTCGATGCAGAGCGACGCTCTTGAAGAGAGCATGTCCAAAGCTAGTCTAAAAGCACCATTGTCTCTTCATCACCCTTTAATACCGTAAAACGGCTGTTTCGTGTTTCCTAATGTCGTTACACACGCAAGTGTCCTGAGACACATCCTTATAATCTCCAGCAAGTTCTATTTCAATCAATACTTGCACGTGAAAATTACGATTGCTGAGTTAATATTTTGACACTGATTTAGGTGCAACAAGCTGCGGGTTACGTCGAACAAGCTTGCAATTTCTGATAGTTAAGAACTTAATTCGTCAAATAATGGTGTACATGGTTTCAATTCATAATTCAGATAAAATGATAATTACAACCTAGACATCGAACATTCCACGAAAAATAAATGAGCGAGATATTTCTACGACACTTTTGTGAGAAGGGAACGGATTTTTACGTCAATACGTACGTATGTACAGGTCCAAAATACTTACTACATTCATAGTTACATTTCATTATATTTTCATGTCAAATCGGAACATCTCAGATACAAGTTCAGAAGTGGTCGTTTTGTGAAAGAAAAAGCAATATAATATTGTGCCTCCCTGACCTTTCGCTTTGAAATATCAAACGTATCCCTTACTTCTCGGAATCAAGGAGGGAAGAATATGGGGGAAGCAGAAGTGATCGGAACCACGAGCTAACTAACATTTCATAGAGTCCATGAGTAACTCGCTCGCAATCAAATATTTCTGGCACCATCTTCTTATCGCGCTTCCTTCACCCCGTCGAGAAACCTACACCCCTGATACAGGATCGGAGATTTCGTAACCTATTGCAAAAATCCCGCGCACTCTGACATAACGGAAATGATCATTTTTGCAAGATTGCAATGCTCTTGCATTTTTGCAAGAGCGAAATATGATACTTGTTTTCAATAAATTGAGTTCAATTACAATGTTTTATTAAGGAGCGCCTGGTCCACGTTATCTCTACCCTCTCCGAACCGTCACCGGCTGTGGTGCAAGTGTGTTTAAATATTCACCAGCCCCTCGGTAACGTACAACGTATCTAGTTATTTCATGTTTCGTACAAAACTCGGACGTGAAGTCTAGAGCTCAACTATACTTCTGTAGAAGAAGATTATTTGTTCGGGAACTCTGAATCCATTTTAAGGTCTGATCGAAGACACTATTTTCTAAAATTTAAAAAGCAGTTATTACTTAAAATTTAAAAATGCTTATTTAGGGCAAAATTAACCACGATGTTTTTATTTAACATATGTTTAATTTTTTTCTTACAATAAGTTATGTCCCCTATATATGACTTATCGAAAGGCGGTTACTGCTAATTTTCCCTTAAATTATATGACACGCCTCTCATATCGATGCAAATGAGAAACAACAGCGAGCGCTCTTGCGCCGCATTTATTGCAGCAGCATGGAATCCTGGGAAATGTTTTAAAATTCCGGAGTATTTATGTACATGTTGACATACGAATTTCTTGCTCATAGGATTCTCACGCGGTGAAAAATAAAATGTTTCTAGCGTGAATTGCCGAATCCTTGACCTAACTTTTCATATCTCTTCGTGTCCTTGGAAACACAGGTTCGTGAGGGGGAAAAAACGAGAGCGCCAATAAAACAGAATAAGATTTCACTGTTCGATATGAGCACAAGGTGATTTTTCTCACTAAAAGTCTTGTGAAAACATTAAAAAATGCTCATTATTTTACCAATATCACATACTTCTGTGTTCAATCAAATAAGTCTAGTTGTTACGAGAAACGTACGGCAGGAACGGCGAAAAAAAAAACCAGTGTTCCTAAATTTCTAACTTCCATATTCTCCTCTTCGGGCCACCAGCCTAAATTTGGCGAAAAAGAGATATTTTACCATCAGCCCGGTTTGCGAATCATTGGTGTATGTTTTGTTGCATCAAATGTGCTCATATTTCCGGAAACTTTGTTTGTTTCCTTTTTCGTTTCCAATAGCGCTCAGATCGGTCCTGAAGTCTTATAATCATGCGGAATGGGGAAACGCCCCATCATCTCACACCAAGTTGACAAACGTGATTTAATGGGGGGGGGGGTGCTTAGCACACTGTTCCTGGTCCGTTATATTAATATGGTGACCTGGCATTCGTAAAATATTGCATCGAAAATTGAAACTACCGACCGGAGTAGTCAGCTTCTAGTATTATCATTCAGCCAACTTACCAGTTGGTGTCGAAAATTTTGCCACCGTGGGAACTTCCAAGCTCCAACTACAGACGCACAACTACCCGATTGCAGTACATTTTTATTTAGTCTATGGTTTAACTAGTGGCCTCCAGTATCAAAAATGCTGCTGTCGAATTTAAGGAAAATGGAGTCCTTGAGCATAAAAAATTGGCTATTCTGAAACTGCACATGGATTACTGAAACTTCTTTCCCTTCGCATGACGTCAGCTGTGTCAAGCAGTAATGTTTATGAAAATTTAGTTGTAACATTAAGCACGAGAAATTGCGGAATAACATAATCAAATATCCGCATCTTTTAGTCAAAATCGAAACAGTATCATTGCTTTTGTATTCATCCAATTTTTTGGGGTATCTAACGAAACAACACTTCTCCCATGGTCAGAGGCTGCTGAATTTTTGGACAATTTGTACGTATATTCGCAATTAGTATAATACTCTATTTCTTGGTGCGTCTTGGAAAAGTCCACGATACGGTTGTGAAATCCCTGAGTCACAAGCATTTCTTCTTCCCGCCAGGGGTCGCCGGAGAGGAATTTTTTCTCCTGAATCAACTGCGACCGGAGCACGTCCCGCGCAAAGTAGGCCGCCGGCGCATGCAAAACTTTCAACACCCGCGCGTAAACGCAGTGGACATTGGCGGCGGCCGCCGAGCCGGAAGCCGGGCCCCACCGCAACATCCTGCGCGTCGGAGGAAGCGGCTCGGCCCGTGAATGAAACGAAACCTCCCGACGCGGCGATAGCGGTGCGCGGAGGTCCGTGAAGAGGGAGGGCCTTCGCCCGAGTCCAGGTCATTTGCTCGGTCATTGTTTTTTTTTGCGTGAGACTCGCGTCCGGGTTCCTGCGTTTCGCATTTAACCGTATCTGAAAGACGCCCGGTTTTACCCGTTCGGGTTTGCGCGTTCAACCGTTTCTGAAAGACGCCCGGTTTTACCCGTTCGGGTTTGCGCGTTCAACCGTTTTTGAAAGACGCCCGGTTTTACCCGTCCGGGTTTGCGCGTTTTGCGTTCAACCGTTTCTGAAAGATGCACAGCTTTACCCGTCCGTGTTTGGGTGATTCGTGTTTAACCATCTAAGGAAGACGCACTGTTTTATCCGTTCGGCTTGCTGCGTTTAACCGTATCTGGAAGACTTCCAGTTTTATCCTTCCGGTTTTGTGCGATTAACCGTATCTGGAATTCGAACCCAATTATTCGAACCCTGGATATCGAACCCAATTTCGCCCGTCCGGGTGTGCGCGTTTAACCCAGTATGGAAGGTGCCCAGTTTTACCCGTATGTTTTCGCGTTTAACTGCGTCTGGAAGAGGCGCAGTTTTATCAGTTACGGTTTATTGAGTCATGGAACCACTTGACATTACAACTTTAAAAAAAAATTTGCCAATTGAAGTTTACGGGCACAGACGTTCGGGATTTTGTCAAACACAAATTCCCGTCTTGGAGAAAAATAAATCAGAAGCCGACCTGTTTGTGAGAGGTTTTCGGCCGATAGTTTTAATCCTGTAGAGCTGTGACCAGAGACTGGATGTTTGTCCAATGGGAAGAGCATAGGTCGTCAAAAAAAGTGTTCGCAGGCATCTTGTTAGACTCGGTAACACAGGGCAAGACCCTTTGTGAAGGACGGGCGAGAAATTGCAACTGCACCAAATTCATTGAACAAAAACAAAATATTCCCGTGACTTCGGTCGATTAGTCTCGTGGTTTTTAAAGCTGATTCCAGACAGGATACCCGAAGTAACGTACCTAGGAGTCGAAAATGGCTTATGGTTTGCTTCCCTCCCTCTCAAAATAACGGTAGTAAACTTATCTTATTTTCCTTTTCAGTAGTGTAGTGGAACAGTAATGCTGAACTGATGACAGTATTAATGACACCAGACAGTATTAATGACGGACTGTATTCATTGATACAGGGACAGTATTGATGACACCAGTCCTCACTCACGCACTGAGGTAAATCTGAAGCACTGGGATAGAGGCGTTGAGTACGAGAGGTCATAGCGACGATGATAATCTTGTTCCTAAAATTGACTTGTTGACGAATGAACCATCCTTGGTCCATTTCCACTCCCGAAGTTTCTTATTTTTCAGGTTTATCCAGGACATGCTCAAGTGTTTCTGTGAGGGTAATGCAAGTGGTCTGGATGTTGATCCAGAACTCCGTAATGACCATGCATTACACGTTATAAATAGCAAGATAGATCGCAAAGTTCACCGAGCAAAGAGCGCTTAGCACTCGGAATCAGAGGCTGCCTTCAGTAGAGATATTCAGCGACCCATTCAGGCCAGTTATCAATCGAAAACTGCTTTGGCCGAGATTCCAGACGAGTTGCTTACTTTATGATCCATTCATTCCGAAAATATGGTAGTACTATCTTTATTAGCTCAATAATTCATGATTCATAATTCTACCAGAGAAGACACTTTTCAGAAATGAGATGTAACTCATTGGTGCGTTCTTAAATTCCCACTAGGCTGCGCTACGAGTACTTCATATGAGTCACGAATGAGAAAAATATAAGCGGTGCGCAATTTATAAAAAAGTGGATCGATAATAGTATAGCTAATTGTAAAAGAAGTTCAATAAATAAATATATTTACTACTAAATTAAAAAGCATGCAAATATCATTAATTAACAAACCGTACGCTATACTGCTCTATAAATACAAAATTTATCAGACGAATTAGATCTTACTTTTCTTTCGCTTCTAGGTGTGACTTTCTCAATCTTAAGCGAAAGTGAAGGAGATCAAGAAACATGATCCACCCTACGAGACATTTATCGCAGTTTAATATCAGCTTTCATAATCGTCAAATCTTACCGTTACGAATAAAATAGGCGAGAAAAATCAGTTAAGAAGCCCGTACACGATCGAGTTATATGCAGTTTTTTACTCACCAGTGTTTCTCCACCTCACATTTAACCGTAACCCGAAATCTCCCAAAAACTTCCAGCTTCACCCGCCCAGGCGTATGGAAGCCATGGTTAACAGCTTTGTTAAAACTCTCGCCCTCACAGTTTTCACAAAACCCTGTTAAAGTTGATGCACACCAGTTTCGGATTCTGCCAACCACAACCCTGCCTCCCGATTAGGAATCGATGGGTTTTGCCACAGAGAGTTTTCACTCCAAGATGTCGCCTCAGCCGATCGGGTAAAACTTACGAATTCCGAAACGTGCACAAGCCTCTTAATAATCAACACTGCAAACGAATTTTACTTCGACCACATACTTTACAAGGAAGGCCGTCTGAAATTACCACGTGCGCGCAATGGTCTCGCACGCGAAAAGCCGTTTCGTATCCTTTCCCGTTTAATTAAAAAGCAATCCACGGCAGGTGCGCGAAAATCCCCCACCGCTCCCTGGAATCCGCCGCAGATTACAACACCCTGTTATTCGCACCACCACCACCACCACCACGGCGCGGCGCGGCGCCCTTTAAACGCTCGTGAATCAAAGAGTAAATACAATTATTCTCAGAATGAAGAAACTGCTCCAGAGGGGGCCGTGGTGTGCTGCCTTCCCTTCGCTGATCCCGCTAAGCCGCCGGGGGAATAAAGGGGAGGAGGAGGGGGGGAGGGGAGGGGGAAAGCAGCGAAGAGCGCTATCGGAGATGACATCGATCCTCGCCCGCTTGCAGTACGACTGCGCGCGGCGGGAAATCCCCCAGGCGTCGCTTCGTCACAATGGACAGGCGGCGCCTGAAGATAAGAGGGTTGGAGAGAGATTGGGGGGGGGGGGGGGCTGGAGAAAGGACGAGTCTCGACGAGCGGCTGCGATGAGTTTGGACGGAATCGGGGGAGATCGACGAGGCGAGGCGAGGATAGCACGGTCCTGAGGGGTTCAGGTGGACCCAGTAGTGGTCAGGCGGGGGGGGGGAGGACAGCTGGAGCAGCACACGGAGCGTCGGCCCGGGGTCATGAGGCGACAGGGAGAGGAGACGGATGGGGGGGGGCCGGACTACGGAGAGCGAGAGGTAGGGGGCGGTGGATGCAACGGGGGACTATAGGGAGGGGCGCGACTGCAACGTCGAGAGCGGGAAATAGGCAGGACGGGACGAGATGACGGGAGTGGGAAGAGTGTGTGAGCGACAGAGGGGAAGGCAGGGAACACAGGAGGAAGGAGTGGGGCGATGTTAAGCAAGGATAGGGAAAGAGCGTTGAGCAACGGAGATAGGATAGTACAAAGAGTGGGAAAGGAGCGCGACGTAGAAACGAAAAGAAGTGTGGCTCTAGAGGGGCGGCAGAGACGGAGGCAGGCGGACACAGGTAGGTTGTTGCTGTGTGATATGTGTGTGTGTGTGAGAAGAAGAGAGAAGAGAGAGAGAGTATGTGCGTGTGAGAGAGAGAGAGTATGTGCGTGTGAGAGAGAGAGTATGTGCGTGTGAGAGAGAGAATGTGTGCGTGTGAGAGAGAGAGAGAATGTGTGCGTGTGAGAGAGAGAGAGAATGTGTGCGTGTGAGAGAGAGAGAATGTGTGCGTGTGAGAGAGAGAATGTGTGCGTGTGAGAGAGAGAGTATGTGTGCGTGTGAGAGAGAGTATGTGTGCGTGTGAGAGAGAGAGTATGTGTGCGTGTGAGAGAGAGAGAGTGAGAGTATGTGTGTGTGAGAGAGAGAGAGTGAGAGTATGTGTGTGTGTGAGAGAGAGAGTGAGAGTATGTGTGTGTGTGAGAGAGAGAATGAGAGTATGTGTGTGTGTGAGAGAGAGAGTGAGAGTATGTGTGTGTGTGAGAGAGAGAAAGAGTGAGAGTATGTGTGTGTGTGAGAGAGAGAGAGTATGTGTGTGTGAGAGAGAGAAAGAGTGAGAGTATGTGTGTGTGAGAGAGAGAAAGAGTGAGAGTATGTGTGTGTGAGAGAGAGAGAGTATGTGTGTGTGTGAGAGAGAGAGTATGTGTGTGAGAGAGAGAGTATGTGTGTGAGAGAGAGAGTATGTGTGTGTGTGAGAGAGAAAGTGAGAGTATGTGTGTGTGAGAGAGTGAGTGAGTGAGAGTGAGTGAGAGTGAGTGAGAGTGAGCGAGTGAGTGAGAGTGAGTGAGAGTGAGTGAGTGTGTGTAGGTAGGTAGGTAGTACCCCCTGAAGTTCCCGAGCGAACTTTCTTGTTGCATTCCTTGCGCCCCGAGTCTGGGGCTCCAGTACAATATCCGGGCTGAGCCCGCGGTTGATCTCATTTGCATCATCTGATAGGAGGCAGCGGGGGCTGTTTGCTCGCTTCAGTGGCTTCCTCGGATTTCGAGTACCTTCTCCATCAAAGCCTCATCTCCTTCACGTTGTCAGAGGTATTTGAGGCGCCGACATTGACACTGAACTCCTTGTCATAACAGACTGATAATGATAATTCTGTATTACTACATTTAATTGTACAACCAAAACTATATATAAATTGTAACGTCGTGTTTTTTCCTTATAATTAATTACATCCCTTTCCTGCATTGTAGAGAACACACAAATTAACACCTTCTTTCACCAAATTTTCGATTTTTTCTTAAATTTTAATGACATTTCTCGGGCCACCATATCGCCGGGAGGCCCCTGTGCTGCAGAAATGTAAGACACAGGTACCACACAACATCTCACGCAAAATGACACGTGACAGACAGGCCCGTGTTAACGCACGAGCTCGAAGAACCAGGGCACAGGGCACCCTAAAGTTCTTAAAAAGAGTTCTGTATAACGGTTTTTTAAAATATAAAATAAAAACCGTACAAGAAGGTGGTGGAAGATTATACTTTTGGCAAAAATTGGCATAACGCTGTCACGTATAATTGGATAATATTTACAATATGTATTGCTAGGTGATGTGGGAATGTGTTGAAAGAGTTTAGTTTTTTTTAGCAAAACTTTTCTTTAAATGGGGGGGGGTGCGGTGGCGGCGAAAGTAAGAACAGGGAGCCCCCAAATTAACTTAGGCCCAAAGGCCCCAAAAGCTGTTGAAACGGCCCTGGCGACAGACGATCTCCGCGTGACGTTCGGAGAGCAGAGCAGAAGCGCCGCCGGCGGCGCTGCGGTCGCCGCGATTACTTATGAAAATGAACGCGCTCTCGCGGCGCCTAGAGCCGCCTCCTTGATTACACGACTCAAAGCAGCCATTTTGCTCACGTAATGAATGGTTGCCCCGGCGCGGTGACATCAACAGAATTACGTGGCGAAAAGGCTCCCTCAGCGATTTGCAGACCGCAACGCGCGTAAAATCTCCTTAACGCGTGTTTTGACTTGAAACAAAACAAAATTGCAATGAACAAAATCTACAAGAACTATTGCGTAAGAAAATATAACGATGTTTTTGTGAGTTCTCACTTCCGGAACGCGAGCAAGGAATTCTTTCCATTTTTTCCCTGGAGATAAAATCTGGGAAAAATCCGTCTCTTTTTGGGAGACCCTGACCCAGAAATTACAATGAAATGCAACAGGTACAATTATCATAAATTTTATGAATGAAAATTAAGTTTTTAATTAAGCGAATCAGGGAGTCTTATCATGATATTCTGGTACCATCTACAGCGGCCTTGTGTTCTAACCTTAGAGCGATGAAAGCAAACTGGCGAGTGAAGTTGACCAAAGCTAAGTCGTATCAAACACAGCTGTAATAAACTGATTGCTAACTGAATTAATTCACCATATATCGCAGCGATAAGGCGAACAGCCTCTCAACCACTCGCTCATGGCAATTCATCCATCTATCCTTCCCCTCACTCACTGATCCACCAATTCACCCTCTTTAACTCATCGAACACACCCGCTCGCTCATACCCCGTTCTCTACACTTCACTTCACGACATCCCATTTCAACCTCTCTCAACAATCCAGTCATATGTCCCATACGCGCACGAACTACATTCGCCAACCAGGTTAAAAGGCGGCGCCACACATTCGGCATTCGCCGAGCAGCGAGCTACTGCTGATGTGCTACTGGGAACAGCTGATGTGTTCGGCGAATGTTCGCACCCGTTGACGAGTCCTAAAGACCGACACGCGGTGGGTACGGCGAATATCGAATGTTTGGAGCTCGGCGAATCGGAAGCAACCCGTCCACACTTCTCGGGATTCGCCGGATACCGCATGTGTGGAACCCGGGGCGGATCCAGCCTATCATTTTGTAGGGGGTCATCATAGATTTTTGTAAAATAATAAACATTTGTTATAATATTGTATATTATTTTTGTAGTTTATATTATACTATATTTTTAAACAATTCCATGATACTAACATAAATCAATGTTGCCAAATAAAAGAAGTTAAACGAACACTAGGCCTTTCGGGGCGGGGGAATGGCCCCCTGGATCAGCCACTGTAGCAGCCTTAAGGTAAGCCCTTTCGTTCGGGGATCCGCCGAAAGGAGACTCGGCCAAAGGCCACCGATCAACCAGGAGCACCTCGAGGGCCGGCCGTCTTCGGAGCGCGCAGGCTGCAAGGGACGGGCGGAGACGGCGCAAACGGGCAGCGGGACGCGGTCGTAACCCAAGACGGAGCGCCGCGCCCATAAAAGGAACGGCCGAGACAATGCGCCCGGGCCAAGCCCCGGGGACCCGGCGACAGCGCTCTCGGGTCAGGGGTCAACGCAGGCGCTCATCACCCTGCAAGACGACACGCGGGGAGCCGAGATCATGGATAAACCAGGCCGAACCAAGAGGAAGGATTGATTGATTTATCGTTATTGATTCCGGGAGCGTCAACTTCCAGAGTATTTTACTCCATAAGTGTAGTGCATGCTTTTGCTCGGGAGATGCGGACCCCCCCCCCCCCGCTGTAGGGCGAAATCCGGTGACAACCTGTCGGCTAGCGGGGTTTTCTCCAAGCAGGTTTCTCCCAGCAGCAGGGCACCGCCCCAGCCGGGAGAAGCTCTGAGACGAGGAAGAAGGAGATGAAAGAAGTCCTGAAGTGAAAGACAAGGCGGAAGAATAAAGCAATGAAAAGGGCTAAGATTAAAGGAAAATGGAAGAAAAGAATTCGAGGAAGAACGGAAAAAAGACTAAGAAAATTGAAGAGAAAAAAACCGAAAAGACAGCGAAAACAAATGGACGAGAGGAAGAAGGCGGTGAGAGACGGAGTGAAGAAGGGGACGGAAAGAAGCAAGAAATGTCGGAGAAAGAAGGAGAAGGTGAAAAACGTCATCATTCATTGCACTGCAAGTGGGAATGCGGTAGGTTGAAACACGCACAATCAAGAATGGGAAGAAAAAAGACTGGGAAAGTAAAGAAAAGGAGAAAAATGTCATTTTCCAGCTGACGTAGGTTACGTATTTAATTATCCCGAAATAATTTTCCCCAGACCACGCAAATCAAGGCTCATTTGTGAGAGTCGTTTCACACTTGAGCTCCGCTCGTTCTACTGCCATCGATTTCTTTGGGCCCAATGTTTTGAAATGCTGGAAAATTTGAAAACTACCACCGTCTCTCGGGATTACTAGATTAAAAATAAGGTTGTGATGAATTGTCAAGAAATAAATATCAAATTAAGATACGTAAACAAATAGAAAATCTTGTAATATATGGCATTTTTTAAAACTTAATAAGTGGTGTTGTTACGATAATATAAATGCGAGCTACCGTATACATCACAGTACTTTTATAGCTTCAGAATCAGCAAGTACTCATGACTTTTATTATATTCTTGGAACTTCCTCTATTTTATGGTCGTATGTTGCAACGATGAATCACTCGATAGATACTACTATCGACCAGATTTGTAGCAGTTGACCTACGCAGCTCGTCCTACGCCCCGAACTTCATTTAGCTGTCGAAGTGTGTCAGGACGCCTTGCATAAGAACGAAATGTTTGCAAATATGTTTACAAATTCCCTACATTTTTTTCTTCTATTCGTGGCACAAATAAGCGCTATGAATTCAAGAGAATCTGCTTTTCATTATGAAGCTCAAAATAACACCAGAATGAGTGCGATATTCAGCTGGGCGGACACCATCGTAGACAAAAGAGATTAATCCGGGCCTATACTTCGATTTACAGTGTCCTTCGGCAACTTCAGCTGTTACGATGTCATCTCATCGGGGGGTTGAAACGTCACTATAGCGACGACATTATGGTGACATTCAATCTCCCGAATCTTGAGTACCGTAAGACCTGATGAACTGCCAAAGAACACTAAATGAAACGAAGTGTAATGGACAGTAAAGAGAAAGAGCTGGAAACGATTATCCAGTACTGGAGAAAGGACCATTTTAAAAGAGACAAGTCTAAGCAGTAACGAAACAAACACCCTGCAAAGACGATGCGAATGAATCGAAACAGAGAAGGCCTGTGGCGGGGGATGAAAGGGGTGTGA
>BOPP01000114.1:2988542-2998584 GCA_017312745.1 Gryllus bimaculatus
GGACTCACCTGCCAGCGCCTTGATGCGCGAGCGTTCGAAGAGGCGGGAGGAGGAGTTCCCGCCATCGTATTCGTAGTCCTCGACGATCTCCTGCTGCAGCGTCGGGTCCCAGCGGACCAGCGAGATGTCGGTCGTCATGGCGACGACGCGGCGCTCCTGCAACACAAAATAACAAACGAAGCGTTAAACAACGCCGCACGCCATCAAGCACAACTTTCAAACCTTATTCGCTAGTACAGGGTTAACATCCAACTCCCATTTCCCTTAAAAACAAAGCGTGGATAGGACACTACAGAAACAGATTCCTCTCCACTCCAAGATTAAATCCTAATCCATACCTCTTGTATCTCATCGAATGCAACGCATCCCAACGAATGCATCGTCACACCAAAGAATACATCAACACAACGAACACGTCTATTATAATTCCAACGAATCCATCATACCAATGAATACATCTGTTGAAATCCCAACGAACACATCGTCACCTCCAAGGAATATGTCGCCACTCCCAATGAATACGCATTTTAAATTCCGAATGCATCGCTAACTGTCAAAATCCTAATGAGTGCATCACCCCAATGAAAGGATCGTCTCAACAATAGCATTAACGCATTAAATCCTTTTAAAATCTCGTTCTCCTGCACTTGTTTGATTGTACGTGTTTCAGTATACAGTTTCTACAACCTGTATACCTTACTTTCCCCTTTGCTATTAATTCAATAAATTCACAATTTTACCTTCCCCATTTTACCACCCCAGTTTTACCTTCTAAAATATTATCCTTAGGCTTAACTGTCTATGAACTGAATTAGACATTTTGACGTCTTGTCTAGAAGAACGTAGCACCCCACCCCGGCTGGCCTTTTTCGGTTGCAACCTTAAGCCGGCTTCACACATGCGGCACTCGTCGAACAGCGAGTTACTTCCCGACAAGGTGATGTGTTCGGAGAATGTTCGCTCCCTTTGATGACTCCTACAGACCGAATGTTCGGCGCTCGGTGCATCGCCTGTCCACATTACTCGGGATTCGCCGAGTGCCGCATGAGTGGAGCCACCTTTAGGCTTACTTGTCCAGGAATTGAATGGGACTTGTCTAGAGGAACTTACTCGGCACTCCGACCGGGCCTCCGTTTTTCGGTCGCCCCCTCACACCCCCACCCGTGCACTTCCACGCTCAAAGCGTCCAGCGCACAGTGGCACCAACACTTCTTTTTTTTTTTCCCACTCGCGAAGCTCTTTCGCAAACACAGAGGGAAAACCCCTCGACCGACGCGAGTACCGTGGCTATGGGAACCTGATCCGAGCCACCGCCGCCGCACCTTGCCCCCGTTGTGCAACACTCTCCACCGCCGCCGCCGCCGCCGCCGCCGCCGGCCTCAAAGGCGGTCCCCGCCCGTTTTCCCATGTAGGGACGTCGTTTGCATTTCTCGGCCACAACGGCACAAAAAGAGAAATTAAAGGGAAAAAAAGATAGAGACTCGCGCGCAAACATGCCGGTCGCACGATGGCTGCTGCGCTCGGACGAAGCATACCTGTTACGTTATTGTAGGGACCAAATTCTCTGAACTATGTTTTATAATTATTAACGTCATAAGGAGGAACTGATATAGAGAAAACATCGGCAGTGGTAAATGTTGGATCACGTGATTGCCTAGGTTTATAACTAAGCAATTTCATTCTTTCCAAATATAAATAATTCCTAATTCACCCACAAGAAAAGAATCATGCAAATAATAATAATGTATTTAATTAAGAGCACTCATCGCCATCTAGAGCAACAATAATTTGTTTCGATTCCTCCGAACGTACAGTGAACTGATAAAATCCTTAACGGACGCCAGTCATTAAAAGTGGCTTTCCGTTTTTCTGGGTACGTTTTGTCGCTTTTCCAGACCATTATACGAAAAAGTTAATTCATTTTTTTGATTTCTTGCTACTGCTGAGAACGTGATGAATAAAAACTGTAGCATAAAACCCAAATGACCCAATGGTCATCTCTGAGTCCCTCGGACTTTGCAGACTCCAGCCCAAGCATTAAATCCGAAAACCATATTTTTGACGTTTCATGTATAATTGTTGTAGGTATCCAGAAGATTGAGGGCGAAAACACAATTTTTGGGGGTCCGGCTCCCCGATTGCGTACAAGCCATCCCAGTTTTCCAACTCATCTATGAACAAATTTGCAGAATTCACCGAAATCTTAATTGTGAACCTTACATTTTTTTTAAGGATTTCAAATTTCCATACATCCTTGACATTCGAATATTCCACACTTGACTGGGGCCCCAAGCGATGCACGTCGGACTATCCCGAACGATCGTGTCCGATCCGGAACGCCTGGCCTCCACCGGCTCGTGTCGTACAAGTCACGAGCAAGCAGTTCAATGATCTGACGGAGAGTGCAGCTGCAAGACCGTAGCCTTTTTTAACCCGTTTAATTACACTGAATATAATTTCTAACTCGTTGCGCGGTTTGAAAAAGCAGGAATACCAGTGTTTCTTTCATAAAAAAAAGTAACGCCTCACATTATTTGTTACATAGACATGGGCAAAAATGGAGGAATCCATAACTCAACTATAGTTGAAGAAAAAAAAATTATTTAAAACAAATCAAAGTGAAAAAATGTATTTAAAACGCAAACAAAAATCTGTAATGCTGTTTTCTAATATTCTAGTCAACATTCAGAATAAACGTATACTCCTTTCTTTTGATGTATCTAAATAAAGAAAAGGTTTTCTAGAAAATTAAATATATTCCAAAATTATTGCTTTGGAACAATTGTCCATTCTTACAAGTATATATTAGTAATTATCTTATCTATGTTTTCAGAGAAAAAAAAATCAATTTAATTACGAGGTAATATTTCCAGTGGAAATTGTGTATACATAAAATTTTGAGGAAGGTGAGGGATATTACACTCCATGCATCAACCACACCACCGAGCAACTTTAAGTCAGATTAATATTTACAATTCATGCCCTTTTTCGTTTGCAGGTACTCGCATTGGCCGAATACAGTCTCGCGAGCTGATCGCGGCGATATTCGCGACCTCTGACGGCGGTTTCGCGAGGCGACCAGCGTCAATTAGCGCTGCTGATTGCCAGCGTCGCCGCTAGATAGCGAGCGGGGCACCACGCGCGCTGCAGTTCGGAAGCCGGTGCCGGCGGAAGCAAACCACGCGGACTCAGGGGGTAACGTCAGCGCTGCGGGAGATTCACTTGTAGTTATAATCGGTTTAGGGCAGCGGGCCGTTCTTTCGACACGTTCCAAAACTGTTGAACATCATCGAAAACAGCACCGCTCCGCTAATTGCATTCTTCCGTCGATTAGACGGGCTGGAGAGCTAACAGATAATGGCTCAGGTGTAAATGGGAGTGTGGTTTAGGTAAGGATAGGTAGTCCCGATACCTCCAACAAATGTAAGTATTGATACCAATCATGTCGAAAAGCAAGGCAGAATTTTCCACTGCACTGTCTGATAGAGAAATGAAAAGACAGGCCGAACGTAAAACTATCACCGCATTCCGAAAAGCCCGGGCTTCACACAATTGCAATTATTCACAAGTTATCAAATAAAACAGTAATAGACATATTTAAATGATATTTATTTAAGAAATTTTTATGCAATTCTAACAACACAAATATATATTTTTTCGTGAAACAAGTTTCCAATTGGCAGAATAACCAAAAAGGAAACAAGAGTCGAAATAATCACCCACTTAACACAAATTAGCAAACGTTCGTGCAATGAATACGAATCGTTTTTACGTGTTACATCAACTCCCCTCCCCCGCCAGGTAAGTCAAGCTATTAAACCAAAAAACCGACACTTCAAGTATTAAATACCTCCACCTATTTCTTGACAACAAATAATGTTACTTGATATTTAAGAAAATGTCTATGGGAAAAATTATTTTAAAAAAACAAATATAGAAGAAAAACATCTATATTACTGCAAAATAGTTTAATTTCACTATAAATGGAGAAGACATTATCAAAAGGGAAATCAGTTTTATGTTTCAAATTTTCACCCTGCTTTTAATAAACCACTTGATATCTTCGACATGCCCTACGAGTAAATTATTGAATACATTTTTGTGCACAATCAGTAAAATTCAAATCCAAAAACAGTTTACTTCATCACCATCGATAAAAATTATATCCGATTTCCCAACGTTCAAAATAAACGCCATTTCCTCCCACGGATCAGAAACTAAATGAAGCTATAAACACAACAGTCCCCTTCCTGAATAAAGACTTCAATCCCAGTATTTTTAACACGATTCCAACCTTCATCTTCCCGCAAAGTTCCTTGATTGCTGTGGCAAAGAGGACCCCGGCGGAAGAAAAAAAAAAAATAACGCACCGGAAGGAAAGCACGCATTAACTCAAACCACAAAACCACGTCGTACAGTTTCCGCGCAAAAAACAATTACACCCACTGGGCTCTGCACAAGTGCAAGAG
The DNA here is from genome assembly GCA_017312745.1 of Gryllus bimaculatus. Lineage (NCBI taxonomy): Eukaryota > Metazoa > Arthropoda > Insecta > Orthoptera > Gryllidae > Gryllus > Gryllus bimaculatus. The sequence continues at coordinate 2,993,012 of BOPP01000114.1, forward strand.
AAATCTCGTACACTTTCCATGGGCAGTGCACAACTGAAGGTCTTGCGGTCAAAGCCCACTGAAGCAAATACAACAAGGCCGGTCTTGCAACGCCAAGCTCCAAATCGGACTCGTGACTTGGACAGATTAATTCGAGATCTTAACATGAGTTGGTGGTTTCATAAACGCTATAACTCGATTTTAAGAAATGTGTACGTAGAAGTACTTGCATTAACAAATCTAACAAACAATATTTAGAACGAACAGACGCCATAATCTGGTATCGAGTATCTTAATGTTCACACATATGTAATCGTATTTAAAAATAACTATTAAATTTAATAAAATGAAATATATATAAGCTGAATAATATAATTGAATTCACTGATAAAGTCCGCATCAATCACACATTTAAAAATTGGGAAACTCATAAATTCATATTTTCTGTAATTTTTTTAACATAGCAATTTAGATTGTACACAAATAAATGTATTACGATATGGAAATATAAATTTTACTACTATAATTGTAGGAATTGTATGAGCTCGCGGAAAAGAGTGATTGAGGGATGAAGCGTCGGTATGGACGCATGGTCGTTGAGAGAGACTGCGTTGAGTTCGCGAGCGTATGGACGTCTAATTATAGGACGGTTAAATATTAAAGTGAAATTCTGATTTAAAACCCAATTAGTAGCGAATTCATGATATTGGAAGTTTGGCCAAAGCTCGGGGAAGGTAATTCTGCACGTTGATCGGTGGTACTAAAGGAAGTAACAAAATATCCGCGGAAACGGAGAAATTCACTGATTAATTCTGGTTGTATGATACGTTTGCTTTCTGTTTGAACTTTGAGTTATTATTGAAATTACCTCAAAAGAGCGCATAGCGTACAGTGACGTTTGGTGAATGGCAATAATGCTGCAGTAGATTTAGTTGTTGGCGGTAGAAAAGATCGCGGGCATTTCATGTGCGTATACGCTGTTGCGGGAAAACTGAGTTCAGTACATTCGAAACAAAATGAAACCAGCGATTTTCTTTTTATTCATCAAATTCATGAGGATTGGCGGAACAGGGATTTAGTGCAGATCTTTCGGTTGTGTTCGGCTGCGCATGAAAAATCTTCACGCCAACCATGCGATTTCCTCTGGCGCTCGCGGGTACTGAAACGGGACTTCCTCGCCCGTGCAATCTTGATATCACCTTACATTAAACATCCAATATATTAATTTCCTTCATCTACTGGGACAGTCTTTTCGTATTGCGAAGGTCTTAACTCTCAGACATTACTTTTCTATTTGAGCCTTTAGCAGTTGTATCTATGAAACTAATAGACATGACCTCTTCATTTAATTAAACTTGTTCTAAAGAAAGCAAACCGCTGACGGCTCAGTTAAAAGCTTGGCTGAGTAACCACAAGCAAGTTGTTTTAATTATTAAAGAATGAATTATTCGCATGAAATATGTAGGTGGAGACCAAGACGAGATTTGTTCTAGCTCTAGAATATATGAATAAATTGTGAGAAACAAATATCCAAGGATGGACCAAGAGAATGGTAACTCTAGCTTTTATCACTTTTCCATTACATGTCGCGTTCCCTAAATCTAACACACTGCTCTAAAACATGTTTAAAATTATTATTATTATTATTATTATTATTATTATTATTATTATTAAAGCCTGCCTCATCTCACACCAGATGCCACTAACCTGCTTTCTATCCACGGTCGTAAGACTCCCACACATTCTTACGCAGACTGCGAGAGCTGACCCGGAGTGATAGTATACCTAACTCGCAATAATGTCTAGGGTGAGCATGAATTTCGTCAGCTCTCTAGGTATGGAACCTCGGGCCGCAAAATCACTAGCGGAAAGCAAAATAATAATAATAATAATAATAATAATAATAATAATAATAATAATAATAATAATTATATTGTCATGGCCATCTTATTCTTAGATTAAGCGATTGATAAATACTAATGAGCTCAGGCTTTACTACTGAACAGAAGGCGGAAATAATCTTGAAAAGTCGAGGGATATCCGGAAAGTAAGGTCACAAAGCTTATAGTTCTTGCAGGCGTATTTACTTCCCGTAGTTGATACTTTTATTTACGAATAAATAGCTGAAACGCACGAGTTGTAATGGACGTCATTAGCGTCTAAATTCTCGTTGTGGCGACGATTTAAGATGAGCGTTCTCGGTTCCACCTCCCACCAAGAGCGAAGTACGCGCCGTGATACGCTACCTCAACGCCACGGGCATGAGCGAAAACGCGATCCGTTTCAGTTTACGGAAGGATTTAATATAAGGCCAAATGTGACAAAATGGGCAAGGAAATTCAACTTTTGTTGTAGGTGTACACACTTTCACAACAAACTATGCAAGATGCTGCCGGAGGGAGTCTGACGTCTTAATGGCAATGCTCATCTGCTCTGCGATCGGGCACCGCAAGAGTCGGAGTCTTTTGGTTGGGATTTGTTTAAAAAAAAAAAACTCTTCTCGCAGACCCTATCTCGCACCTAGCGACTCTTCTCCAAAGGAACATCTGAGTGAAAAACTTCAGAAGTCGACGAGATAAAAACCCAAGTGGGGGAAGTGGCTTAAGGAGTTGGCGACTCTCCTCTATGGCGAAGGAACGACGAACATCGTCCCACGGTTGGCAGAAGACATTAAAATAAATAGTGATTTTGTTTAAAAAAATTGTGAACTACCTGTAATTTTTCCCTGTAAGTTTCATATAAATATATGAAACTGTATGCTTAAAAAAATCTTGTGACCTTCCATTCCGAATATCCTTCATATTTTCTCACTCCTCGTCACGAATACCGTTTGCTGGTAACGCACTATTGACAAATAAAAGCAAAAAACTACTTTTACGACGACTGACCCACCCAAGAAGCCACGTGTATCAAAAGCCGCCAAAACACGACAGGCAGAATTTCTTCTCCCTTCCACAGGTCCCGGTCGATAGAAAACCCTCGCGTTCCTTCGCGAGAAGGCCGTCCCAGATTTCCGAAAGCGGTAAAAGCATTTCAGTGTAGGGTGAGCAAACCTCAGGGAGAGAGACGCTTCCTCGAAAAAGAGCAAACATTCAGGCGGCCTTGCCTCCAGGCCTCCTGCAGGCCAACAGGCGCAAATGCAAACGTAAATCTACGACTCTGTCCAGGAATCCAGTTGAATCGACGCTAATTGGTTGGTAGCTAGGTTAACGAACTGGGAAGTTTCGCGAAAATTGGAGACGGAGAAGTGGCCAGATGTAACTTGCATATAAATGGACACAGACAAATCGTCTGCTACACTGAATAAATAAAGAAATGTTTTTCCAACCAGGTTGCTCACTAGCTGTCTAAATCGGTTTCCTCCATATTTGCCCTGTATTCAAGTATTATCTGCGTTAAAAATCACCATTTCTGGTTCATGAGGAGAGCTGGGGGAAAATATAAACATTGGTTTTAAATTAAAAGGATGCGCTTTAATGGTTTTACTTTTGACCCGCAAGCGCAGAACAAATTCCATAATCGTTTCGATGAGGGGAATGCGATTCAGCTCTACGGCGTCGTTAATTCGTAACGTCACAGTTTCCATGTGAGCTATTCGTCACCCGCGTCACATTAACACTCATCGCTCATCAATTTTCATTCCTTTCATTATCATTTGTAAAATGTTGTCAAGAAATCAGTATAAGCAGTAAAAACATCTCTTTTTGTTTGTAACCTAATAATGTCAACGAACTAAAGACTTAACGGGAATGCGAACCCGAGTTTCAAGATGCAGTGGTCAGTATACCACTTGATGAAAGGTCAGCGAACACTGCTTACGTATCACATGCATGATTCAAATACGCTCAAATTATGTCAGTCAATATCTAACATAATACATTTGTATTACGTAACATTAACACTCGCTGTCGTTACTACTACCAACGCTCGTCACATTGAAACCGTCTCGCATATCATTTCGGTCACAACTCGTTGACACTTTTAGGTGCTTCTCGAAAAGCTATGTCGTACCTCCAATAGAATAGTGACAAGTGCGAAATCGTCATTTTTCAGCTAAAAGCTGATAAGAGGTTATCAAGAGGTACAGCTACTATTCTGAAGTTGATTTTGAATTAGTTCAATTACTGTCCGCTAGATGGTGAATATTTGGTTCAATCTATAACGAGAATTACAGAACTACGAATCTTAAAATTGCAATTTCTGAGAAATCATAAATTCGCACTTGTGTCACTTTTCTATTGGAGTTGCGATGTGTTTACTGTTTTCCGTATTAAGTGTCTGTTACATATTAGAAATGAAAATTAACGGATTGAAAAATAAGCGAGGAGTGTCAATGTGACGCATTTAAATCAACACATGTATTTGAAATGGTCACCAATACTTTAAACAAGTCTCTTGCCTAAAAAATATCTTCCTTATTTTATGAACAGAAAATGCTCCCCAAACCTTACCGCCCATTGCGAACACATTTACGAGCTCGTAGCACGAGAAACAAAAAAATCCAATATAAAAATTTACAGCCACGGCGAATCGCCATACTGTAGTTACACACGCAAAAAATAAAAAAAAAACTCGTCAACAAGTCTCTTTTACGCTCCAGGGGGGTTAATCTTTAACGAAAGTAAAAGCAGCGTTTGCCATCGCGAGGAGAAGCACGCGATGGACGACGTTTCGGCAGCCGCGGTGTGCAAGGTTGCTCTCCCCGTGAAATTGGTCCCAAACCCAATTTCAACGCCGATATTAGCCGGCGTTATCCTCGCAGCAGCGCCTCAATTTAGCACGCGACCAAACGCCCCGCCCGCCCACTCGCCCAGCGGAGCGGCTTCCGGGCTTTACAGCCGCGCACCGCCCGGGAAGCACTTGATGTCTTTTTCAGTACGTAAAAAGACTACTCCCGCCCGCAGCAAGCACCTCTCCAACCTAGCCTCCTTTCATGGCTGCAGGGTTGCCACATGCTGTCACAAAAAATTCCCCCAAAAGGGACTTTTTGGAAATTAAATTGCTCTAGAGTCTAAGGATTTTGTCTAACTTTTTCTAATGTTTATTCTTCCTGTTCATCAGATTTCTTAGAGGGTCAAATATATAATTCACTAAATATTTTTTGGGGCGTTCACTGGAATATCGGTAATGTAACCTTCATCGAAATTACTTGTGACAATACAAAGTAATAAATTGAAAACTGCGAATGCTTTTGGCTGTCCCAGTGACACCGCGTCGAAGGCCTTCGACCTGATGTCACCCGGGCAGCCAAGAGCATTCGCAAGATTGGCCGCGGAAGCCTACGACTTCCATAAATTCAAAACTGGTTCGTATTTTTTGCGCTTCATCTTCCACTGCGGTAAGAATTTTTTTAATAATCTCAATGTTTAACTTCTTTTTTCTTCAGAAGAATACCTACAGTTTCTTTTACTACACATTTTTCAGAAATTATTATTTTTCCTTTCACAAAGCAGTGCGTTTTTCATTTTCGCCACTGAGCAAACATTTTCCAAATCTGGCAACACTGCATGTCTTAGTCGTCCCACCTCTTTCACCTTCCCATCCACACTAGTAATTTGTTGCACGTCTAGTGTATTACGGTTAACTTGCTCTTC
>BOPP01000114.1:3004446-3015273 GCA_017312745.1 Gryllus bimaculatus
GAATGAATTCTGCGTATATTGTATCCAACCCTGCCTTATGACGAACTGCTGAAATCCACGTTGCTCCTTTCCAAACTTCTCCCCTTGCCTGATCCCGCCCTCCATGTATTACTTACATATCCAGAAGTGTAGTGAAAATACATACTGAAAAACGAAAATGCGGCTTTACACTCATCTGAACTGCATAATCTAACACTGCGCGTAAGATGCACTGCGTCGTTTCAATGGAACCGCCAGAACTGGTTACGTACGTCTTCGCCAGAATGTGCTCAACATTTGTGGGCATTTCCAAATATGTTTTTATATTATTAATACTTCTATAGAATATACAAACGTGCAGCCGTCGGGAATATCGGGAAATGCCCTTGTAAATTGCGCAACATCAGAACGCCCGGTTAGTCGAATTCTATCTCTCCAAAGTGAGTAGCAGAACAGCGTTTTGACATCAACCTCCTCCCATCTCCTAGTTAAAAGGATTATACTTTGATTTAAATAGGATGACTACCGACTTTGATTATCAACTGGACTCTGTAATCCAATCGGGAGCTTCGTTACGACTTTAATTTCTGGTATCGAAAGCTCGCTATTCGGTAATCGGTCACAGCTAATGCCAGAAATCACTCTAAATAAATCTGAGTTCATTAAGCAAGCCCTCAGTCATTCACACCGGAAATATTTCCGTTTCCATTTTTTGACACTATCGGTCGTAAACTAATGTGAATATAGGAATGCTTATCACTTTTACACAACAATTATACTTCCGCGGAGGTATTTACACCACAATTATATTTGACCCAGCGTTCGGCGAAGGTTGCATAAACACGAGAGGCGATGTTGGTGCAGTGTGGTGCGGTGCGGGGGACACGTACAAACGATTGATACGAAAGCTACTAACTCACTAGCATGCCGACATTTACTCCGGAAATATTTCCGTTTCCTTTTTTCTGACAGTACCGGTCATAAATACGTGTGAATAAATACAGCGATTTTCGACACTCTGCCCCTGGCAGGTATCATCTGTTGACAGTCTCATCCAACCGGGAGCTTGAACATCACCAGTGACGTCACTATGGTGCCGATCCCAACTCCCGATTGAATGAAACCGTCAACAGCTGATACCTGCAAGGGACAGAGTTGCGAAAATCGCTGTATTTATTCAGATGATTATGACCGGTATTGTCGGAAGAAAGCAAACGTAAATATTTCCGGAGTAAATGTCGGAAGCTAATGAGTTACTAGCTTCCGTATCAATCGTTTATGCTAGTGGTGTCACCCGCACCGCACAAGGGATATATCGCAGTATAGGAACGCATATCTCGTTTATCCGTCTCCGCACGGCGAAGGTTGCATAAGCTCAGGGGGCGACGGTGGCGCAGAGAGCAGCGGCGTTCCGAGGTGCCGCTATTCGCGAGCCCGCAGCCAAGCGGGGCACTGGCCCGACCCGCTACCTTCCTTCCGGGGCGCGGCCCGTGGGAAGAGGGGAGCCCAGCTCCCGGCGGCACGCGCCTTTCTCGGGACTGGCCTCGCGTGCCTTCATGCGAGCGCCGGTAGTCGGCGCCGAAGACGAACACGTTTTGCGGGACATTTTACGAAACGCACACGCTTCGTCAACTGAGACGGACAGTGAGCGCACAGTTTCTTAGCATGTGCGACATATTGGCTACTGTTCTCATGAAACAGATTGCAATAAAAAAAATTAAAAAATACGGGCTTATCAACCCCCAATTGATTGTATTATGTGCGTAGTTAGGTTAACTTGTTCTAAATTTTTTCATGTACAGTCACACTTAAGTTATCAAATAATTACCTTAGCCTGTTTAAAACCATAATTATGTACACAGTAAACTCATTTAGTTGCTCTTGTGTAACTTAAATTTTGTAGATTAGTAGACACAGGAAATAGAGAAGTTTGGAATTAATGTAAAACTTTAACTCACGACTTGTCATAGTTTCAAAAGATATAATCAGGAGTGAACCAATTTGTAAAGTTGAATTTAATGCGACTATCAAGCGACGGTGGGCCAGTTATAGGGACATCAGACTGGGAACTGGCTTGCCTAGGGGCAGCTAGGCGATGTCACTTCGGCCACTTTGTAAGTTAGTAGAAACAACACAACACTTACACACAAACATGTGCACGTGTTTGTTTGTAAACACCAGTGGAAATTTCTCAGAAGGAAAGTAGGGAAGTCCAAACATATTTTCTTATTGTGGATGAAATTACCAATAAAATATCTGTTTTGATGTTTGAGGAAAAATTTGCAACGTTTGAGTTGATAGTTATGAGGAATAGTTTTTAAACTACGCGCACTGTTAAGCGATGCAAAGTAGCTTTGATGAGAAACTAAGTCTCCCCCCCCCTCAAGTGTGGAAATCTACCATATCTCTGTTATTCTGAGAACTGAAGAGGAAACTTTTATTAAAGCTACAAAGGAGCTACGAAGTTCAAGCTAGAATTTCTTCCTGTCTTGTACTGCCTACGGGCTCCTCTCAGTTATAGCAATGCTTCATGGGACATTCCCGATAACAGCGAGAAAGGGCAAACCGAGCCGATACATATTACTCTTTTATCCTATCGCAAATCCAAGATAATTTGTTGAACGTTTCCTATTGAAGTTTACAAAACTGACTTATTTGTGTTTCCTTCTTTTAGAAACGTGCAACTGATCAACACTCCTCTTGCGACGTAGATGTTTTCAAAACGTCAAGCACTATATTGTATTCGATACAAACCCACTTACGAGCCCCTGCGTGGTCTTACGCACAAGAAAATAAAGACACGGAGTTTCGCGGAGACGGAGCAAAATAGCCGGGATGGAATCGCTCAAACCTGATGATAGTAGCGAACTAATTTTTTATAACATTCCGAATATAACAGCTGAAATAGAAATGAATAAATTACCGGAACCTTTTAGCATTATTATATGGTATCAACGCGCTGGGTCGTTTCGCTGCAGTGTCAACAAAGAATGAATTGTCCGCAATATTCTATTGCGAAAATTACCATTCAGCGGGCAGGTGAATATCCATTTCCGATTGCTCTGCAGTCGAATGCAAGAAATCTGAAAACTACGGCTCGTAATACGAGACTGATACGTTAATCCTGCAACCACACCCAAATGGAATTGGCCGCTACCTGAATCGTAACTTCCGTAGCCACCCTTTCCTAACCGACAATGACGTCAGCACTGCAGTAAAATTTAAATACGAAGATAGTCGACGTTAATCACTATGAAGTGCAGTTCTCAAAGCCTACTGTTGAACAAGCTAATTTTACGATAATATATGCTTCGCCAACCTGATTCTTCACTTTCTGAATACATTCAATAAATTAAACACATTAATTCAATTGAATGAAAAAGAACTCACAGTGCCCTGAATATTTAGAACACGAACTTTTCGTTGGGGTAGCATCAACATTAGTTCACCCTCAATTTTGAAAGAAATATTTCCCACCAATCCCTACAAGTTAGGGTACATTTAATGACTGTCTTTCCGTCTCCCCTTGTCTTCGGGCGTCGTTTCCTTACGAAGCAGAATATATTTCTTTGATTTTGACTCCTCTCCTCCATTTATCTATTTGTTTTTCTCTTATTTTACAATTCTCAAACTTTCCTTGCCCTAACTCTCACTTTCTTTTTTCTCTTTCCCATGCCACAACATAATCCTTACCAAGTTATCCATTTTGGAATTAGAGATTCTTTGTTAAGCCTTATGATGATCCTATTGTGAACAAAGGGACACAGCATTCATCCGCAAATACCTACGTCGTGTGCTGCTCCAGGGCCCTCCTGGGCAGGTAGAGGACAGCGCAGGTATTCATGAACTGTCAGAAGCTTCCAATATAAATTGATAGGCCAGCACAAAAGTCAATTTTGCCTCTGTAAGCGAGTAGCACTTACTGGAGACCAACGCACGCTGCGTTTGGAGCTTTTGTTTCGAGCCAACCGCCGATAAAGCAGTCAGCACCGGAAGAGTAGACGGTTTTTTCGTCGCCGTTACTCGCTCCCCTTCGCTAGAGACTTATTTCATAACAGAGTTTCCAGTGAACGTCTTCTGGATTCTTCAATAGTTTCTGCACATTTTATGTTGTTTTTTTCTTCTTCAAAATTGCACATAAACGAGGAAATATAATTTGTACTAGAAGTATTTCTAGAAGCGAGACGTTGCTTGTGCACACCCAGAATTCTAAGCAACCAATAAAACGGTTTACTGAATACTTTTGTTTACATGATGTATCATTTTAACAGATCTTAGTTATAATACACTAGTTTCTTAATTTCAAAATGCAATAGAGTAAGATTTGTAATTTCACAGTACTTATAAGAAAATATTAAAACTACCCTGATGCCAATTGGTCAGCTGTCTGATTTCCCTGTGACAAAGTATAAATTACCAATATTTCATTACAAAATAAACAGCACAAAATGACGATGTACTAACGCTATTACGGAATACCATCTTTCACAATACTCTCAAAATCTTCCTAGAATTCTAGCAAATCTTCATTTAAATTTCCTCGAAGTTTTCCTCGGACTTTTCCGATCAATGAACTTCCTAATTTTCTTTTTTTTAGTTTTTCAAAAGCGGGCACCTGTCTTACTGGGGAGGAACACTCAATGTTTAAAATACAATGGACACGACATAGCAGTGCGCGTCAACCACCGTTTGCCTTACAGTACGCAGGGTAAATCGACTCAGTCAATGCGCTGTTGCACCCATTATAGCACACGGGCACCACCACATCGAGATAAACGAAATTTCAAAACACTCTTACTGACAGGCTATGAAACGTCTTGATATCACGTATCAACTTTCGTCAAACCGAACATTTCGTCTCGCGACTTCGTGCGTGTCAGATGAAGCGGCTGGAGGAAGGAAAGAATCCTCGCAAAGCTGATTGCTTCAGAGCAGGTCACTGACACACCAGACGTGGCGAGAGACCTGTGGCTGCCGGAACTGAAGGAATCCTGTAGCGGAGCATCCGACGAGAGAGGCCGGGTGTTGGGGAAGCGCGCTCCGGCGCCCGCCGCCGCTCCGCCGCCAGTTTGACAGCGCTCGGGCGCGGTCGCCTCGAGCGCAAAATGTGGGTTAAGCGAAGAGGCGCGCGGCGCTTCACGAGCGACTGCTGGAGGGTGGGACGGGGCGGGCGGGGAGGAGCGGGGCGGGGAGGGGCGGGGCGGGGGGCGGAGCGGGCGAGCGGAGCGGGGCGAAGCGGCGGAGCAGGGCGGACAGAGCAGGGGAGCAGAGCAGGGGAGCGGGGCGGGGCGAGCAGAGCAGGGCGGAGCGGAGCGGGCGGAGCGGAGCGGGCGGAGCGGGGCGGACGGAGCGGGGGGAGCGGAGCGGGGCGGCGGTTCGGGGCGGGCGGGCAGAGGTCGAAGTGGGGCGGAGCTGGGACTAGACGCCTGGAACACCTGCCTGCGCAATCAGGTCAATCTCCGGCAACGCACTGCGGTTCAGGACGACCAATCTAGAAGGTGGACAGGCAGCGGGAAGGAGTGCATTTACCTGGATTCCGTAGTAATCCAGTTGGATGTTCACACCTAAAACATCATGCACAAGATGTTCCGTGCCGATCTTATTTTCTGTAATTTGATTCGAATTCGAGATACAAGGAATGACATTCTGGGCATTAAGAGCGCTCGGTTTAATAAAAAGATGGAGAGAAGTGAAGACGGCATTATGAGTTTATGGACAAAATTTAAGTCACTGAACAAAATCCTAGAACATTCTGAAAATATAGCAGCATGTATATTTCACATGTATTGGAAGAGGAGAAAAAGGGAATTGTCAAGGACACTAAATTACAAGATCATCATCTTTGTTGTTAATATACTTTGGAAGTTAATTTTTCTTACACTCGAACTCCAAGGAGTCAATGTTATAAACTCATTTCCATCATTTTGTGGGACTATGGCTATTAAAATTAATCTTACGTAAGTTCAGGTCTATTTGAACGGGTTCTAGTTCACCAATCAAACTTAAACGTACAGCAATGGATAACCAACTAATAATTTAATGCAAGTACAGAGTATCTTAAGCGACAATCGAAGTGAGATTTTTGCTGCGTGAAGAACGTAAACACATATTTTGGAGAAATTCCATTAGTAAAATAAAGCTACTTGAGGAAAGTCGAATAATCCTCCTTCTGCCAACGAATAAATTACAAACTATCTTGCAAAAAGCGTCTAAAGGAACAAGCAAATTAAATGCAGCTCAGCCAGATTGCGCATTGGAAGAACGACACGGTCGATAAAAAAAGAGAAGGAAGGAAAGGGGCCAAAAAGAAAGAAGAAAAGAGCAGAGCACAGAGACATCTTCTAATTAAAACTGCAGGGGCTCAACTTCCCAAATGAAACGCGGCGAAAGGCGGCGCGGTGTCAGCAAACGACACTTTTTTGACGCTCCAGAAAACACGACAGTAAGAACAGTCGCCAAAACAGCTGTCGCGTTTATTTTACAAGAAAGGGTTTGCTACATTCTGGCAAACATCTTATCGTTCCATTGGTGTATTTAAGTTAAGTTTTGAGGGAACCGACTTCGAAAATATTGGCACGATAGTCATTTAAATAAAATAATGTTGTTACTTAGCTAGAAAATCTGCTATCACGTTGCTTAATACGTAAGCTTATATACTTACTGCGAAGTCTCTAAACAAAACATATAGAAAGAGATCTCATTAACTCCTTAGGTACACTTCAACTAGTTACAAATCACTTCGAGGTTTGGTCTTCAGTGAGTTGTCCGTAGTTGGAAATTGCACTGCAGATGCTTAAAGAAGTATACTACAAACTCAACAGCGGAAGACAATAATTACAAACCGGCACAAATACATTATTATTATATTATTATTTTATTATTATATTATATTATTATTATTATTATATTTTATTATTATTAATTATTAGATTATTGACGTCTTTTTTCTAGACTCTCGCTCTAACGTTTATCACTTTTCCAACATGTCAAATTCCGTATTTTTTTCTTCAGACTCCGTCCGTTGCCATCCTGCGTAGTCATGTCACCGGGCGAGCCGCCGCGCCCGCCGCCGGCAACGTACTTTCTGCGTGTTCGTGGAAGGGGGACGACCACCGATTTTCGACAATCAGCGACGGCGCGGGCGATTTCTGCCGGGGCAGGCGACCGCCCAGTTACCCGCGGCCAGCAGTACCGCGAGTCCGCCGCGGCATTTCGTCTCCCAAAACATTTCTCTCGCTCGCGCAGACACTTCCTGCAAAGGGCGCGGACAAAAGCCGGCGGACAAACACAATGCGGGCGAGAAAACGGCAGGGCGACGCGGCGACAAGCTAGATACACAGCTCACGGAGGATAGAAATAAACGAAGAAGAGGAAGGATCAAATCAATACACGAAAGAGAGATACGGTTGATAAATAAATGACGAAGCTACTGGATAATTAAATACCTCGAAATACCAGAAATCACCTGTTGACGGTACGAAAAATTTGAAATTAGAAAAAAAGGACGGGAAGTCAAAAAGCCAGAAAAACCTGGCTAGATGCAAATAAGGAAAAACAATTAGAGAGAATTGCATAAAAGAACAGAAATTACGAGAGCACAAACAGTTACTCAAGTTCAATAAAAAATTAGAGAGAAAATACGGAAGGAAGAGAAGAAAAAGAAAACAGTGGTGCTACAAAGCATATACTTTCGTAGCATTTATTTCTAAGTTTTGCAATTTTTCGAAATTCAGAGTTTGTCGAAAACTAGGTTAGTGCCATTTTTTTGGCTCTTTTGCTCTATTCTTGAGCTGTGTTTGCCCTGGGGGTGGGTTTTTTGTTGCTACTCTTTTCCAGAAAATAATAGTTTAAATATTGGCATGTTCCACCATAATTACTGGATATTTTTTTTTTCCTTTTTCGTTTTTAAAATTTATTTGGTAAGACATATCTCGTTTTCAATCCACAGGCAAACGTTTCTTGCCATATACCGTTTTTTTCGGTATCAAAGACCCATAAAACAAAATTACAACTTTTTTACAACGTAAGTAACATGTATTATAGCGACAAACGTTAAGAAAGGGCTACCACACAAACAAAAGTGGATGAGAAAACTGGAGAGAAAGAAAACTGGAGAGGGAAGAAGGGAAACAACAAATAGCAAAATGATTCAATGAAAGTAAGAAAATCACCTGGAAGGAAAAGTAGAAACGAAAAAAAAAATAAATTTAAAAAAATAAAATAAATAAAAAAGAGGTAAGAAAAGAGTAAAAGAAGTGCGGGGAAAAAATCGAGAAAAGGAGAAGAAGAACACAACGGAACAAGACGAGAAATAGGGGATAATAACCAAAAAAACAGCGCCGGAAATAAAGCGTAGGAATTGAGAGACGCTCGCCTGGCCGTGCGGGGAGGGGAGGGACAAGCGTGAGGCACTGCAAAGCGGCGTCGGTCGTGCGTCTGCCTGCGGCGGCGTGCAGGGCGGCCGCACTCGCGTCGCCCCACCGCGAGGTCGTATTTCCCTCCTCCCCTCACTTTTGGTGCGGCACACGACGGCGCCACGCCAATCGCCGCCTCCTCTCCTCCTCTCCTCACCTACTACTACTAACCTAACGGCTCCACGCACTCAATACTTTCATAACACAGCTGCTGGCTGCATCAGCGTATGGACAGCGGTGCGCGGGCACAGGTTATTTTTTGCTCCGGGTGCCGCACACGGACCTAGCGTTAATCGCTATCTAAAGCTGGTGTAGAAATGCTTTTCGTTGTCGATGTCAATTAGGAGGCTGCCACGGGAGAAATAAAATATGCTGCTTACGTTATTTTTCAAGTTCTGTCCGATTGGAGAGGGAAGGGGTGGGATGGCTGTGAGTCCGGGGCGTGAGTGATGGTAGTCCGTAATTGTGAAACTGCGCTGGATGGGAATCGAAGAAAGCCGACGAAGAATGGATTACTGCAGGGCCGCTGGCCGGGAGGTCAAAGATTGGAGTCCTGACGGTGGCGGATTTTGACAAAACTATGTAGCTAGACCAATTTCGTGCTTTACAATTCTAGCGGCGGCTGCTCCGATTGGTAATCTTTTCGAGGTTTCTCCGACCAATACCAGGTTTAATGCAGAGCGCACCTAACACCTACCACGGAACGCGCGGGATAGATCTTTCCTTGTCCTACATCTTACTTAAAACATTTCCACTTAGTGCACCGACATACCAGCACATATAGAGAGATAAGGATAAGGAAAAATCCTTGTGCTGGATCTGCAGGTAGTGCCGGATATCACCATCCACTGGAGAACACGCACTCCCGCGAAAAATCGTAACTATACTTCGGGACTAAAGAACTAGTGATGCGCCGAAACACGAAATAACAAAGGCTCAATCAACGGAAAAATTGCCGGGGAAGCACAGAACACGAAAATTACTGGTAATGGGGGGGGGGGAGATGGGTGAAATGGAGGATGGGGAATACTATGTGAATATATGGACGGAGTTATTTAATGTACGGTCGCGGCGAGCAGGAGGACCAAGTAGTAAGTAGTAAGTAGTAAGTAGTTAAGTAGTAGAGTAGTAAGTAAGTTAGTGTAGTAAGTATAGTGTAGTATGTAGTAAAGTAGTAGTAAGTAGTAGTTAAGTTAGTAGTCAGTTAGTAAGTAGTAGTATATAGTAGTACGTCTGAGCCTCCGAGCACGCAACGGGTGCTTTCAGCGAACGTCGACAGCGTAGTGCAGATGCGCACCGACGCCATCTCGACGACACTTGCATCCGCAGCGAAGAGCGCGCGCCGCGCGCAACAACCAGAAAGACTAACGGCGGCCGCGTTCCGTTGGGCGCCGTGGCGCGAGCGACTAAGCAGAGTAATTGCGGCGCCGGCGATGACCGGATAAGGCTAAACAGCTCCACAGGCAGCTCTCCAAGCGACGGCACGACGACACGACGACGACGACGACGTGAGGATTGGAGAAGCGCTGCGCGACGGGCGGGCCGACTGAGATGTCGTGGTCCCGTGGGTGGCCGGGTGATTTTTCATTCGCCAATAGAAGCGTTGTTTTCTCGCTGTACAGCACGTGTAATTCGTGGTGGTGTTGTGTGTGTGTTGGTAGTGTGTTGTGTGTGTGTGTGGGTGTGTGGGGGTTCTCCTCTGAAGAGCTACAGACATTCCCACACTACTTCGAACACATTTTCCAATCATATTACGTAACCAATGACATGCGCGCATTTAACTGCAGACAATATCAGTTTAGAAATGTGCGTAATCCAGTGGAAACGAGGTGTGTGTTGGTTGTGTGTGTGTGTGTGTGGGCGGAGCCAACACCGAGCAGGGTACAACTTCCTCCCAGTCGTTGTCGGACGGAAACGCGGCGACGGCGTCTGGGTCAGCGGGCGTGGCTTATTCGCGACAAGGGCCGGTGGCTGCGAGGGTGGTGTCAGTTCGGGTGTAACGAGGCAGAGGACGCCGGAATTGGGCGAGACGGCGGAATGGGTACCGTGGCGAGGCCGGGGGGAAGGAGAGGAGCGGGGGGGGACGGGACGAGGCAAGCAGAGATGACGAGAAGAGAAGCGATACAGGGCAGAACAGGGCAGGGCAGGGCGCGGCAGGGAGGGGGGGGGCAGGGCAGGCAGGGCCGGGAGGGCAGGAGAGGCAGGGCAAGGCAGAACAGGGCAGGGCAGGTGCAGAACCAGGGCAGGGCAGAACAGGGCAGGGCAGGACAGGGCGGGCAGAACAGGGCAGGCAGGGCAGGCGGGGAGGCAAGCAGGGAAGGCACGGCGAGGCAGGGAGGGAGGCAGGGCAGGGCAGGGCAAGGCAGGGCAGGCAGGGCAGGCGGGCGGGCGGCAGGGAGGGCCGGGGGCCGGGCGGGCAGGGCGGGGCCGGCGG
>BOPP01000114.1:3021665-3048541 GCA_017312745.1 Gryllus bimaculatus
GCGCTCAGCTTTCGCCGGGGGGACGCACGCACAGGCTACGCGCCGCTCGCATCCTCTCCGCTTCGCCCTCGCAGCGCAATCGACATTCGACACCAGGAGTCCGCCGGGGAAACACTGGCTTATTACGGCGCTCAGAATACTTGGCCACACACATACGGCAGGGCCAAGCCTCGATGAACGAATCTCTGCTTTGGTGTGTCCATAAACGCAATGTGTTTTGCTCTCATCGACCCGCATATATTCCGTGTTTCCAGTAACCGTTTTCTGGATTTTACATTATATATACAGCTTATTGTATTATGAACAAATAAGTTTACAACATCGACTGGGCATTTTCAGAAGCGAAACCTAATATGTACAAACACTCGCAATTCGAAGCAACCACAACAGGGATTATGGAACACGTGCATTTGTTTACATCAGGATCATTTTTAAGGCTGAACAAACTTTAGGATATTATGCTAGTTTCCTAATTCTAAAATGTATAACGTGAAGGGCTGCATGCACGTTCGAGATAAGAGGAAACCTAATCACGCACGCTCGAATTTTGTAGTACAATCTATGAACTGGCTGAACAGGCTTAGTACTGAAATTGAGAACCTACTGCATGGAGTCTCAGTAGCTCAGTCGTAAGGCCTATGGTTACCTAGTAAAAGGGAAAATGCAGGGTTAGACGGGGATTTTTGAAGTCCTCTAACAGGAGCCAAGCGTCCTTCCCACTGTCGTAAGTAATTTCGCAGTAACCAAATGGGGTTACTTTGATAATTCAGGCTGTACCGAATGACGTTGACATGTTAGACTTTGATTATCAGTGAAAACACAAACGAACTGACGGCCAGCCTTTTTCCCCCTCTCTATATTCTCATATGCATTCTAATGCCTACTGGTTTAGCAATATCGTACAGAGCGACTGGTCGCCGAGTCCCGAGTAGCGCTTGCTCTTTGCGGTACGCCAATCGTTACGTGCTCGTCCTACCCGCATCGCATCGCTATTGTCAGGCTGAAAGACGAAGCGAAAATCGGTCGAGCACCTGGCCAAATGAGAGGATTCAGACAGTCGTCTCTCTGTGCTGGCAGACTGCCGCCTGTATTGCGCTGCCTTCACGGTAAAGAGTTCGTGCACCCTGCAGAGGTTTCCAACTTAGCAGATCGCGGGGACGTTATCAACGGATACTTGTGCCACAATAAAATATAAACAAGTAAATAAATAAAAATAGCACTTCAAGTCGCTCAAGAATAGTGCGCTAGCTTTCTGCTAGCTAACCAGGGTTCGATTCCAGGCCGGGGCAAAAATGAAGCAGTAGCTTTCTAATGCAATTCGTCTTTTTCTATAGCTGCGTGATGGAATAAAAATATCGAACGAGCCAAGTAAGCTAGGTAAGGTGAAGCAAATACATCATGCTCGCCTCACGTTTCCCCTTATCAGCAAATTCGTCCGACCCGAAAATGCGAAATACATACAACAATAAATAAAAAAATAAATATATCCGAGAATAAAATAGAAACAAAAAACAAAAATGGAAGGAGTTTGTCTTATGAGACATGGAAAAATCATCCTCCACCAAAGGAATGTCTCCTGTTCGCCCGAAGAGTTGACGAGATTTTCAACAAATTAAGAACATTCAGAAGATACACTTTAATCCCATAATAACAAGTTTCCCTTTCTTTTACTATCTGACAATAACAAAATACATGTCAAAATGAACAACGTTAATTGAGGCATTTGTCTTTCATTTCCAAAGCGAGAGGGCAATCTTCGAAAACCTGGGCACGCTTTCCTTGAACTGACGAGGAAAGGAGAACGGGTTGCAATCGAGCTACGCCTTTTCGGGGAGATAGGGAAAGGCTTTGAAAAAATTGACCGCGGGATGCAATCAGGCTATGCCTTTTCAGGGAGATAGGTAAAAAACATATTAAAAGTTGACCCGCGGGATGCAATGTGGATACGTCAAATTAGAGATTTTAAATTTATATTTTTTGCCTTCGCTAATTGTAACCAATTCCCCGCAATACGCCCATTTCGAACCCGCACTCCTCCTCCGCCCGGGGCGGGCCGTGGGTGCAGGGCGGCCGCGTGGGCGGGCGGAGCGGAGCGGAGCGCGGCGGACGGAGTATCGACCGCTGCGCGGCGGGGTCGCTGACCTCCTGCGCCGGCGCCGCCGCTAACGGGACCGGGACCGGCCTCGCCGCCGCCGCCGGGCTCGCGTCCCGACGCCCGGCCCGGGTGGGGGGCAGCGCGGCGGCGGCGGCGGCGTCGGACTGTCTGCTGCAGCGGTGCAGTGCGCTACCGTGTTGCGCGCAAGCCAATGCCTTCTAGATATGTCGCTTTCCTCAGAGGTGTAGTAGTACATATGCAGAGTACGTAGCGCCACGGATGCAACACCACCAACAAAACATTAATGTTCAAAGTTAAAGTATCGTTACTAATAAAACGTTGCTGTGATTGTATAATAATATTCACCGTTTTGAAACCATAGATCTCGATCAAATAATTATATGCGTCGTCATTGCCAACAATATTAATACATTGCAATTAATATTGTTGGCAATGACGACGCCTATAATTATTTCATTAGAAATGCCAACGATAACTCAACACCTATATTGATATCGATGTTGCATGCCTAGTAACCACAAGATTAAAAGCCCCCTTTAAATAAAGGTACCATCACACTTTGTAACCATTTAGTTGTTCATAAATATGCAAAAAAATTTAATAAACATTTAATATATTACCTATCAGTTTAATTTTCATTTTGATGGTACAATACTGTATTCCAGTACTATTCCCGGAGGTTTGGTTAAGCTTAGAACCTCATAAGACACGTACACCGATGTTATTGTTACGTTTTCTTTTTCTTTTCTTCGATTGAGCCGTTAAACCGCAAACCAAGTAGGTTTTGGGGATGTGCAGTGGTTGATTGAGCATCTCTTTCACCATAACGTCTTCTACTGACGACGCCATATCGTCAATTAGAGCTTACACAGCTGTAGGATCGTGAAGAAGATGGCCGTAACGATTGCCATTCACGCCAAGAGCAAACTACGTAGTGTTATTCCCTTTCTGCAGTAAGAGAATAATGCAGCAAAATATCATCGAAGAATGGGCCGGGTATGTACTGCAAACTTTTAACTTTCAACAACAACAACAACAACAACAACGAAAAGCAACGCTGTCTCTGGAAACATCCCCATTCATGTCAACGCCCGCCCTCGCAGTGCTGCTGTAACTAAACAATTTTCGGGGCAGATGGAAGTGCTTGATCATCCTGTGTCTAGACGACTTTGCACCGGATGATCTTCATCTCTTCCTCGACGTAAAGAATACGATATAAATCGAACAGCTACTAGACCAATGAGAGCTTCCGAAGTTCAGACCCGTCTCACATCACTGACGGGCAACCTTTGAAGAGGGAATCGAAAAGATCTTTTACAGCTAAAACAAATGCATGAATATTTATGGCGATTATGACGTTTGTACATAACTCTTGGCAATAAATTAACTATTTCTGTATTTTTCATCTTTTCGTTACAAACCATTGGAACTCAAAAAAGGTCTGTGTATTAACATGGCCTTCTCTATTCGGGAAATGCTACGATTTTATCCATAGCTTTTAAAACTCTCGATACCACATCTCCGCGAGTAAACCTGGCACGAGTAAAATTGTAAAAGCCCGTTGAGTGCCGATTCGGTTCAGAATACGGGAACGTGCGTGTCCATATCCTGATAAATAAAGGGGCAGGCACTACATGAACCAGGTCGGATTGCATGTTCGGGGCACAGGACTTATTGTACTCGTAACGGTACCATGTTACACAACCTAGAAAACTCGACCAGCCGGCCACAATCCGTCACGAACGACATCCGTCGGTTCCTCATTGTCTTCACGATGAGGATCCAGGCTGACTATGCAAGCCCTAAAATCGTCACAGGTTACCGTTTGGTTAAACCCATGAAGGTGGAAGTTTTTCCTTGAAACACAAACCGAACTTAATCCAGATGAGTGAAAAAATGGAGACTATAAAAACAGTATTTTTTAACACATAGCCTTCGATATCTAATGGTCCTCGAAGGCAGGGACGGCTTTGGAGTGATAAGCACCCTGAGTTCAGTTGCTTCGAGTTTACTTATATCGCAGTGCCTTCAACGAATAAGGTTTTTTGACAGACGCAAATCAATACCTAAACGCAATATATGAGAAATATCATTTGAGATTAATTTGTCCTATTACCATATCATAACAGCCTAGATGGCGCTATCTTACGATTACTTCGGCCTTTCCTTCCTTTCCTTCTCTCACTTTCATCACAATTCGCTGAGTAACGACACAGGATAAACAGGAAACCAAGATTATATTAAATCACGTTACCCTTCGTAGGTTCTGTAGAGGGTAAAACTTTGATGTTATCATCACTGCGCGCTCAGAGGCCGCTACAGCAGCGAAGCTTTCCTGTTAGGCCCCGTTCTCGCTTCGGCCATCTCACGCGTTACGACAGTACCACACGCAGCGCGTATCGCCACCGTAAGGCTGTATGAGTCCTTAGTCAAATAATCAACCATGTATTATATCTTTACAGGAACATAGGCTGATTGTAAACGTGACTGCGTGTTTTACATAATTATTCAAAAATACTCGTACTAAAGAGAAATTTAGAATTGTAGATCTAGAAATGC
Source organism: Gryllus bimaculatus (assembly GCA_017312745.1). Classification (NCBI taxonomy): domain Eukaryota; kingdom Metazoa; phylum Arthropoda; class Insecta; order Orthoptera; family Gryllidae; genus Gryllus; species Gryllus bimaculatus. The sequence continues at coordinate 3,026,341 of BOPP01000114.1, forward strand.
GATTAATATTCAACATAGTATCTCGAGTGATTCTTCCTTTTGCGTAAGTTTGCATTACTATTATAGGATATGATGACTTCGGCTCCCACAATTTTCCTTCTTTTTGCGTTTTTCTCGTACAAAGCGTCGATCGCAAGGAACTAGTGGCTCGCGGAGAGTTGAAAAAAATCCATATTCATGCATGACCGAGTAATCGATTAGCGTGGGATACAAGTCGCCAGCTAAACCCACAAGATTAGCGGGCTCCACTATCACCTCGAGTTATAAGAGAGTGTGCACCCTCGAACGTTAAAGCAATCGAAAGCACTATCTATCTTCTGCGCATGCCCAGTTTACGTTTGGCATCACTTTCGTGCATCTGCGCATGCGCAGAAGGTCGAGATTGCAGTCGGATTGCTGCCCGCTTAGGGGTGCACAATCTCCCCGTAGTTTGCGCACGCCGCAGAGGCCCCAAAAGCGCAGTCGATCGCCGTATGCTCCCGCTGCGCTGAGCCGAGTGCAGGAGCGGAGGCCGTTTCGGACAAGCGGGCAGCGCGTGGGCGGAGGCGCCGGCAAGCGCTTGTATGGAGTTGATATAATAAATAAACAAACAAATAAATATAATACATAAAATAATAAATACATATAATAATAAATACATAAAATAATAAATACATATAAATAATAAATACATAAAATAATAAATACATAAAATAAATAAATACATAAAATAATAAATACATAAAAATAATAAATACATAAAATAATAAAATAATAAATAATAATAAATACATATAATAATAAATAATAAATAATATACATATAATAGAAATACATATAATAGATATAAATTTTCCGAGAAGAAACTTTTACAAAACATTACATAAATTTAGAAAAAAAAAAATATAGTTTTTGTTGAGTTAGTACGGAAGTCACAAGGTCGTAAAATAACTTATAAATTAAGATTTAAACTTAAGTTAGTCCGTCTAAATATTAAGAAAAGCCTCTCTCAGCGCTTAAGCCGCAAGGAAGCAGCGCATTGTAACCCCAATAGAGCAAATAAATGCCGCCTCATCAGGGGACACTGTGGAGGGGAATAAAAAAAAATTTAAAAAAAAGGGGGGGGGACGCGGTTGCCTGCCCACGCGAGCAGAGCTCTGCCCCAAGGCTCCAGCATGTGCGTGGCCCGCCCGCCGCTCACACACGCACGCACGCCTACCGTTCTAAATATACGCGGCGGGGACAGGGCACAGGAACAACAACACGGAAAGTGCTATTGCTGCAAGGAAACGAAAGGTGAAGATAAGAAGGATTGTAATTAGGACGAGGACGAGGTAGGGAATTTGAAAGGTGGTAGAGAAGACGAAGTGGAGTAGATAAAGCAGGAGAATGGGAAGAAAAGGATGAGCGAAACGAGAAAGAAAATAATGGTGATAAAAGGAGTGAGGCAAGAAAAAAGGTTTAAGGGATGAGAAAATAACGCGGAAAAAGAGGAGATGAAAAAAAATTGCAAGACATTAAATGTTTAAGAAATAGAAGGGTGAAAGAAATATTATAAAAAGATGAATTGCTTAATTAATATTATGTTAGGCACCACATCTTTACGACTTCTTGCAAATCTCTGGACCTGACGGCTGGTTTGATACAGACAACTCCGGTATACCACACGTGTTCATATTGCCTATCCACGTTAAAACTTCTACAGGACTAATTACTACTCTCTCGAGAGCTCTCTGGCAAAAAGAAAGTAAATAATTATTTGAATTATCCCATTTTCCAGCAATCCAATATCCAGTACATTACCATTCATCGTATCTTCCGTCATTCTCGATCATTCCACAGACGCAGCCTCATTATTTTTGGGCAGATCGTGCCAGAGGGTCACGCAGTTTATGGACCGGCCGCGGAACGTGAACCTACTTCCAAAAACCCTTCCATTCCCATTCCGTTATGGACCGTACCATAAAGAAAAATGCACAATGGGCTGACAACATCCTACCCCGTGAAAATACTCTAACGTACCACTTTGGATGATGGGCGATTAAATCAAATTCAGAAGAGGAAACGGTTGGATCAGTTGCATCGTATAATACTAAACAATACAAGTACCTCAATAAAACAAGACAGCGTGTGAGAGACTAATCAGGTAGAATGTTTACTCTTTTCTTAAGATTATTCTCTTTAGTTCCTATAACTACTTCCTGTACTGAATGGTCTAAAGAGGTTAATGTTGATAGTTTCGGTAGGTATTCAACTGTAGTATGAAGGCAGCATTTATCGTGTCCATTTTTCTTACCATATCATTTGGAGCAATTCATGGTATTAAAGCTGCTGGATTTGAAGAGCTCGGGTAATGACATCCATTTCCGGCACCCCAGTTTCAGAATTCGCATGAGATGCCAACAGCTTATACTGTTTGTCCGCCGTCACCAAACAAGACTAAAAAAAAAAAAGACAACCATGCCTAGAAAGCTTCTACAAACGATCCTTCAAACTGACAACTGCAGAGGACAGAGAGAATGACTCGGAAAAGCAAAAAGACATCGGCGGTAGGCTGTCCATTAGCGCTGTAGCGCGGAAAGCGGGTCACGGGGGTGGGGCGCGGCTCTGCTGAAATGGACGGGGCAAAGTGGCATCTGCCGTCCTTATCGCCATTGTAGATTCTAATTGTACCCGACATTTTCTTCGTAGAGTTTAATCGTAAATGATCTCAGCGTAGATGGTGAGGGCTTCTGTGCCAATTCATTTCGAGACGGTGAAAAACCATATTCATCACTCAAGATCCATCGAAGAAAGTTTTTACTTATTTTACCAACTACCATCAGGAATCTCAACACTTTTGACATTATGTCTCGTAACGAAAAATTATGTAATGACGCTTTTACCAATCTATTGCGAACTCAACACCCAATCCCTTAATGAAGAGTAACCATTCTTGGGAATAAAAAAATCACGAAATGACCATGGGAACAGTAAATCCATTTTCCAATGAAATATACAGCAATGTAAAATCTAATTTCAAAGTTTTGTCAGGAATTAAGACCATACTGCTTTTGAAATCTTATTTTACACCAATAGTCGTAACCTGGCGCTTACGTTTCATTCGGTTATGTAGACGCAACCAAAAAAACAAAAGGCCACACACAACGGCCGGCGTCCGTTAAGGACGTTACAATCTACCGTCGTTTGGAATCGAAACATACGAGTTGTAGCAGGAGACTGAATCTAAATACCCCTACGCCAACAAAACGTACTTTTTATTAGTTTTTTTTTCTCATAAGAAAGTGATATTACTATACATATTGAACGGAACGACACACGGCCGATATCCCAAACAGCGAACATTGGTTATTTGTACGTAATAAACATGAATAATTATAACGCGGCGCGGCGCTTCGAGAGCAGCGAGAGAGCGTGGGCGTGAGGGGGAGCCTCGTGCGCCTGCTGCGAATCCGCATTCCGCCACCGCCGCTGGAACGTCCGGGCCGGGCATCCCTCCCTCTCCCCCACCCCACCGCCCGCTCCCCTCCGCACAACGCTGCGGGCCACGACCTAACAGACAGCGGGCTTCGAGCAGTGGTCTTCCACACCTGCCCACTAACCCCTTTGTAATTCCATTCTATGTACTAAATCAAAGGCCAAGGGGGCTACGTCAAAGGAAGAAATACAGATATTTAAAATAACTGAACAAGACTATCTAAGTTGAAAAGAATATAGAAACAAAATTTTTGATCTCAAATTTCTTGTCGTCGAAAAGAAGAACAGAGGAGAATGGACTACTGAAAGAAGAGTTACGCTGTCGAACAGGATGAAGGACTTATGGAGAAAGAAAAAAAAAAAACTAAGTGATATTTGCGTGGTCCATGTTAGCCTGTCCGCGTGTAGTATCAGTAATATTAGTTCTTAGAAGGTTGCAAGAAGTAATAGATTATTTTGCAGAATTCATAGATAAAATCAGTCTCTTTCAGCACAGCGAGCTAAAAGTTCAGTACAAGCAATGTGCTAAAAGCGAGACGATGCTCAAATACTCAGATAAAACTATGAATGCAACTATGAAAACGAAATACCTTCGACAGACCGAATCAAGTGCACTGACCTTAATGTAACATGGGACCCAATTAAATTATTTGCACTATAAATGAATAAAAATAAAATTAAAGTCAGTGTCTAAAAAATAGTACACGACAATCGTGGTAAAAGCAAATTTAATTTTGCGTGTAGGATTACACCACTCGCGCTATCGGCTTCGTGTCCGAACCTTTCCTACTCGCAAAATAAAACGCCACTTTTACCTCTCACCATAAGAAACGATTCAATTCTGGCGAAAACTAAAACTGAAATTTCGTAGGTGAGATCCAATGAGAACTATGTGAATCCCATCCGTTGGCACAGTATGATATAATAGATACACCAACAATCTGAATACATCTTGCAAATTTCAATAATGGAAACGTATTACGAGTAAATTAGTACAATCATAATTAATGATGTGTTTACCAACAGCTATCAGTGGTATTCGATAGGTTAAGCCTTAATCAGTTGTCAATGCTCATCATTAATCATTAACATCCGGTAAATACCAACTTAATGCCAACGGCCGCTAACCAGCAATTCGAACGAAGCAAAATCGCATAGTTCGACATACAGTGAACGTACTAATTGACGAACACGACACGTGCGTATATTTCAGAGCGCAGCACAGCGGTCCACCGGGTGCGTTTCGTCACCATCCTCCACCTCGTTAATTTCCGGAACTCCCGCGGCGTGCCGGCGCGCGAATTTGTCGAGGAAAAGAGGCGCTTCGCAGAGGACCTGGAGGGCGGCTAGGACAAACTGCGTTCGTCCATCACCCCTCCCCTCCCCTCACCCCCTCGCACAGCGATTCCCCTCCCCGCTCCACCACACGCACCACGAAATGCGCTTCCTTTCCAAGGAATAAACCCCACGTCGGCTCGGTGCTTTCTTTATAAGGCGCTCTATAAACTTTATGGTCGCGGTACTTCGAGTGTAATGTTTCGAAAGAATGTCGGGGTGAGGGGTGAATAAGCAAAAAAGTAAGGAATGAAAGAAATGAAAATCAGAACACTGAAAAGAAAGCAAAGAAAAAACCGAGCGAAAGAAAATTACGAATTTGCTCATGCGTATACAAATGCCAACAGCGGTGGCGGCAATCGCGAGAGCCTGCAATTGAAATCAGTTTCAAACATTTTCATAAGTTTCTGCAAACAAAATCAGTTTCCCCCATTAAGGGCCAGCTTCAATCGAAGTTTCACCCCTAGTTCCCGTAACTAGGGCCTTGGGAAGGGGCATATGCCACACCCTTACCATTTCCCCTCTCCCACTCGTTCGCCAGATCGGGACCCTATCTATCAATAATCAATCAGCTGAGGATGTCACGGCCCTTCTCGGCTAGTTCCTCGGTCATCGCCTAGACACCGCTCTGATAAGAAGATCCTTAGGGAAATGGTGGTTATTGATTAAATAGGAAGTGAATGATTAATGGAGCACATCGAGGACTGCATATTGACAGGGAAATGGGAGTACCTTAAGAAAACCTGCCGCGAACTCTGTTTGTACACCACCAATCCCACAAGGAACCACATTGGATCGAATCCCGGCATAGCGCGGGAACACGAGCGGTGCGACCCCTATGCCACACCCTGACCCCTCCGCCAAATACCCGTATTTGTGTGGTCACAGGTTCGATCCCCTACAAGATGCCACAAATGTAACAGACCCGTTTTAAAATCGCTGTCTTCATGGCACCTGCATCGAATGCGCAGACCGACTGTTTAGATCCGTGGTTTCTGATCACTTCCAGGCGAATGTCGGAACCGCTCCCTCCAGAACGGAAGGCGCATCATCGTTTCTGCCAATTTCAGTATCACAAAGATCGATTTTATAAATTCCGAGAAAAAACGTGTTTATTTTAGGCTACATTTGAATGACAATGTATTTCCGTGGTTTTAATAAACAATTGAAATGCCATGGTTTTAATGATGAAATAAAGCACGGCGACTTAAATAAACAGATTTCTCAGAATTTATTAAAATGTCACTTATACCCTTCTGATTACATCCATTCATATGGTTTCACCAGGAAATTTTTGTGTGGTAATACAAAACCGCCCACGAAGAGGAAGAACGGATATAGTACTTAGCACCGTGCACTTGGCTAGATACCATTTCACGCGAATCACACGCTACATGCATGAAGTTTTAACGAACGAGCACATGCGCAGTGTCGCTCCACAGGTCAAACTGGATGCGCGCGTTCCCTTCAACTCCGGAATAGTTCGTCAAAGGCAGGGTTGTACAACTGACGGCCATGTATTGTGGCCCGCGAAAGGTTATGAGACAAATTTGAATTCCCTTGCATCCACTGCGCGCCTAGCGCACGCGCACGCGCACGCACCTAGCGCACGCGCAGGGATCAACGCCCCTTTGTTAGAAAAATAGGTTAAGTTTAGATTTTTTTTGTTGTAAATTCATAAATTCAAAATCATCCCAATGTGTTTAACTGCTATTTAATGTAGAGCCTGACATCACGTATAGTTTTCATCCCTCCCCCTTCGTTTCAGAACCGCCGAGCAATCAACATATCAACAATACTAGGGTTCGTATCACCCGAGAAATAAAAAATATGTCCCGCAACCATATTAAAGGTTTCAATTGTGGCCCTTGGGGCCCTGGAAGTTGGACACCCCTGGTCGAAAGGAAGCGAGCGAATCTGACCTTACGGAGGCGTCCGCTTCCGGCAGGTAGGAGGAGGCGGCGCAGCGTGGACGACTGTTGCATTACGCATGACCCATCGCGCAGCGCACGACGCGGGTCGTGAACGACCCCCCCTCCTCCCCCACACACACCAACTCCACCGCCAGGGGAGGGCGTGGCAGTCGCGTCGACACGTCATGCACTCTGCGCTAACACTGCCACATCCGAAGACCATTTTAGTGTTGTTCATAATTTTGTTTTATTTTTCTCTAGTCGTAAAATGTCTAAACTCTTTCAATAAAGGGTGCAATAGCAATCTTCTTATCCCTTTACTCTGTAAGAAGCATACTCAACTACTCGTAAGATTAATTACTTAACGTTTCTTATCGTGCTGACAGCGTAGGTTGATAGGCTCGTCAATGAAGTGCTATTTACACGGGAGGTTGCGGTGTTCCTCTTTTGCTGAAACGTGAGATCTGGAGCCGACCTACGAGTGTTTGCACTTCCCCAGGTATCTCCCCCAGTGGGGCAACGTCCCTGCCGGAAGAAGCCTCTAAGCATCCGTCAAGTGCGCTAGTTTAGTGCGAGTGCGAGTGAGTGAGTGAGTGAGTGTGTGAGTGAGTGTGTGAGTGTGTAAGGGAGAGGGAATAGGCCAAAGAAGCTGAAGAAAAGATCGCGCGCCATTCGTGACCCGTTTGTAACGGCACTGCTCCGGCATTCACGTGCCAAAATGACAAAACGTACTACATTTAAGAGGGCTTCTCAAACTCAGAAAAAACAACAACAGTGGATTGTGTCAATACAAAAGAGTTTTCCAACTCAAAGCAGCTTGAATCCAATGTCACGTCGATAAACACTTTTAGAATTATTCCTTACTTTACCCCACCCAGTTTACGAGAGGAATTTAAATAGCTTTTAACTGTGAGAGTTGCGACATCTTACGTGATGCAGTAGCCGTCAACGTAGTCTCCTGGAATGTGTGTGCACTACATTCGCTGCATTCACTTCAGGAGCTTCTTCCGGATAATCTCTTACCTGAAACACACACAATGAGACAAATTAGATAAGAATAAGAAGATTATAAAAATTAGAAAGTATTGAAACACATTCACTAAATAAGAGTATAAATTACAAATCTCACACTAAATACGTGGTGTGTTCGAAAGCATGGCGGGCAGACCTGTAGGTATAGTCGTGAATGGTGAGAGCAAAGACGAAAGAAGGTGTGACTAATACTGAAACTGATAGAATATTGGCTTGAAAATAAACTATCTGTTCGAGTATCTACAGATTCAACATTTATCTTAGGTGCACTTACAATAGATTTCTGCAATGCATTTACAAGTACATTTTTTGTAATGCACTTACTAAACGTCTCATTTTGTTAATTACGGCATACACAAAATATATCCAACCCCGGGTTTTAAAAGCCTTCAGCGCATCGTTTCCGCATTATGAACGATGGTAAACGACCGTAGCAGCGGGAAATATTGCGGTTTATAAGATACTTCTCCCAATAGAACGTAAGACGCAGTTTTTAACAGTTTTTTACCTTAAAATAAATAAACAAAACTTTATTATTATTATTATTATTATTATTATTATTATTAATATTATCACATTATTATTAAGAATGCAACACTCGTTGGGGTCGTCGCATCGCCTTCACATCGTTTTCTTCGCTTTCCCGTGAGCCACCCGTTCGCCTTATTAAGAGCGCCCCGGAAGGCTCAAACCCCAGGCAGCTGCAGGCCGCCGCGGGGGCCCGCTGTCGAGTCGCCCAGTTGCATCGCGGGCGGACGGGAGCCGCGGGCCGCGTGGGTGAGCGGGCGCGTGGGCGAGCGGCCGGCCGCCTCGCCTGCCCACGGCGTCCGACCCACTTGGAGGGCGAGACCGACGCATCATCATCCTCCTCCTCCAACTCGACGGAGCGCTGCCAACCTAGCGCGACGCCCGGCTTGCGACTGGATCGACGATCGTTGCACACGCAACCAGGGGCGGAAGAGTATCTTCAGGGGACGCACGATCATACCCAGTGGTCTTCTTAAGGCTTCAAATTTTAACATGCTCTCAAAATCACTTTCCAACGAACCTTCTTTATAATTTATTTACATACGACATTTTACTAGAACATTTACTAGCACATACTTTAGGGAGGATGAATTGATATTGAAGAATATCAATAAAATATATATTAAAAAATTAAATGTTTATTATTAATGGTATGTTGAACCATTAAGAAGGTTGAAACACGGTTTCGAGATAGCCGCTTCTGCAAATGTCGAATAACAATTTACCAACTTGTCTGGTTACAGAAGGGAGACAATCGAGAGGTTAAATACACTTACGAAAATGTTTTATTACGCAAGACTACGGGGCCTCTTTATTACGTTTTCAGAGGACCACAACCCTCTGCCCCGAACCCGTACGCTTACGATAAAAATAAATATGTAAAACGCGGTAACCCTTACACATAAAAAAACTACAAAAGATTTTCAAATAGCTTGGAAAACAAATGTGAACCCTAAGTATACCTTATATAACTGTCAGAAGAATGAACCAGTAGGCCCGGGTTCGAGCCCCGGTCGGGGCAACTAATTCTTTGAACAAATTTAATTCCTAAGTTTATCTTTCACGCATTAATACACTCGTGAGTGCAACACGTTCACGACGGTTTTACCAAATTACTGAAATCTGCTTCGCAGCTGTGTTGCAAATCGATCTTTTCAATCGCCACGAAACTTCATTTTTGATTACCAATTTCTATTGCAATGCAGTTAGTGTCACACCGCAGCAACAAAGCTGATGCGCCACAGAAGCCCTCCTTGCATTCCACGAAACAATATTTTAACAGTTCTCGGAAGCAGCACATCAGACGCAGTGTGTTTGAAGCGACGGCAACCCTGTTGCGTAGGCACAAGCTTCCTGGGGTCAGCGGTTTGACCCGTAGGCGTCGACAGCACGACTCAAGAGGTTGCTTCGCAGAGGGGCTAACGCACTCGTCACATCCCGGAAGATAGCTTATTTTGGATGTGGGGTAGAGCGGTAGAAACGAAGGCAATTAACGAGTAAATGATGGCGTTCCCCTGTTGTGTCCAGGTGTGGTGGAGGGTAAGGATCCAGCGTTATTCCAGAACGGGCGATACGCAATAACCATTTATTAACATTTAATTAATATTAATATTAATAATAATAATAATAATAATAATAATAATAATAATAATAATATGAAGAAGAAAATAGAAGCCGAATATAGGGCGTAAAGTACAGGACGTTCCGATGAGTATTCGAGCTTTTCGGATTTGTTCCGCACAATGTGTGCAAGCATTTAGTAAACCTCGTAATTCCAAAGACTGGAATGTGCACGAGATTGCTTTATTGGGGCAGTCCACAGTTTGCGCAAAAATATTGTACAGGCACGACAGTCCCTAGATCCGTCTTTAGTAGCAACCGGAGTAGTATATATATGTGTGTGTGTGATATATATATATATATATATTATATATATATATATATATATATATATATATATATATGTATATGTGTGAATAAATAATATATATAATAATAAATAATATAATAACAATATTTATTACACTGGAAGCACATTTGTGCAATATCTCTACGGAGAGTAAGACAATGTTGACTTAGTGATGATCTTTAACTGTGATAATAATAAAATGTATACATTACAATACGCGTACTCTGAACACCTCATTTCACTTCACATTTATTGGATTTCATGAATTTGTCTCCCCTCCCCCACACACAGGCACACATCTTCGACCCCTGTTGCAATCCATCAAAAGAGTCCAAGCACATCGGAGTTCCAGAGGGCGAAAGTGGAGGAGGAGAGGGGACGGGGCATGGCTGACTCGCCACATGCAGTGACAGCAGCGCCGCATCGAGGACGCCGGGCGAATCAAGCGTGACTCACCGCTGAGACGCGCGCGGCCGGCCGGCGACGGCGACGGCGGCGGCGGCGAGCCAGCGGTTGCGTTCCGCGAACACACACACACTCACACATATACGTTCGCACACGCAGCTGTCCGACTGGTGCTGCGGCCACAAACTTCAGGTTTCTCGAGAGCGAAAATACGGAAGCATCGCAAACAACATGCACAGTAGGACCGTGGACTGTTAGTCCTTCGAATTGAGCAAAATTACGAGCATCACTTGCTACGCAGGACGCACGTGGTGATGTCGTTTTTGGAACGATTGTGGATAAACTTATAAATCGGGGTCGCACATTAACGGAATGAAACCAACTAGCGATTTTTAACTTTTCTTTTAGTAAAATTATATCGTGTTGGAGAATGAAATGCGCAGGCACTTTTTCAATAAATTTACAACGTGGTGACACATTGAATAATAATTTTTACGGCAGTATCACTTCTACAGTGCAAGGCAACGACAAACACCGAGGAGAATCTGCGATCCATAATACGCCTAGCACATAAATTCGACACCGTATCTCTTGTGTTCACATAAAATGTTACAAGTTGTCGATGTGTGTGATGCAGAATGACGTGTCCACGTTCACTATCTCTTACTTGTTACATTAGCAAATTTGGTTTTCCATTTCACTATATTCCGATTCTTCGTTTGGGGAGAATCTTGAATCCTGTAATCGCTCTGTCTCAATTGGCAATCGATACCCCAGAAAGCAGTTCATGGTGATGAAATGCATCGAGAATTATCCTCAAAAGCTACACGACAAATGCGTGGGAAATGCTGGGTCCAACGTTTCTCAACGATAAAAATATATCTACATGAAATGAAGTTACAGTTGACAAGAAACATGGAAGCGTAGAACACAATATTTCTTACGCAGAAAGTATGAACAAGTTTAGACACGCATTGAAATTACTTGCGTTTCATTTTTTAATCAGGATCAAATAGAATTAGGTTTTCAATTCATCCAGGTTAATTTGCAACGTAGGTCATTCAAATAAAACTTTTAACTTACATCGAAAGGACACATCAAATAGGAAATGTCTGCAATAGCAACCGTTGCACACCCATTTAGATCTTAACGAAAGCAACAAAGTCAGGTGACTGACTGACAACTGCCTGGCCCAAATCGACACTCCACTGGACACATTATCAACTGACGATGTCGCAATGTAATCTCTCCCGTATCTCCTGCTCCAACCCGTGTTAGTCACCGGCGGCTGTTGCAAAACCACCAGATAGCTCATCCAAATCAAACGGGCCACATTTGTGATAGCCCTTCGTGCTACACCTTTTGAGATCGCTCTCCACCACAAGTACAATCCACTAAATCACGGTCATGGTCATTTGGGTGGCGAATGCCGAAAAACCTGCAAAAGGAACTGTTGAAATTATTAACTCCTTTCACAATTAAGCAACTAAACAACTTAGCTGCCTCAAAAACTGTTGTTTTTTCTCCTCTCCCTCTCCCCTTCCTTCCTTCTCTCCCTCTCCCCTTCCTTCCTTCTCTCCCTCTCCCCTTCCTTCCTTCTCTCCCTCTCCACTTCCTTCCTTCTCTCCCTCTCCACTTCCTTCCTTCTCTCCCTCTCCCTCTCTTTCTATTTCTTTTTTCTCCAATTTCACCAATTGAACATTATTTAATTTTAATTAATTCAAGTGACCTAGTAAACTAAACTCTATAAACAAATTTGCTTTTAAGATAACATGAAAGGAGTAATGATAAAAGTCGCTCGGTTTGGCAACAGTGCCCACGGGTTGTGATGTACGGATCTGCCGACCCGATGGCGGCCTGGAAGTTGACACCGCTCTGACTCAAAGAGGGAGGTCTTCGGGTCGCAGTCATGTGTGATATCATTCGAGTGTCGAGCGGAGGACAAGCCGGAAGAATGAAGTTCATCTTGTTTGCTTTGGATTTAAATGTAACACCCGAACGAAAGATTTTAATTTGGTTCCACCCTACAATCACAACTCTTCTAGTGTTAAGAAAAACAAAATTATACTTCTTTACATTCGGGCAATGTCGAGCGAATAAGTCGAGAAGTAAATAATTGAAAAAAAAAAAAACAACTTACAATTCTTTTTAATATTATAGACGGCCAGATCTCTTAATTTCCTCCCAATTCGATTTCAACAAATTTTATTACAATCACGGAACAACCCTTTAAAAAGAGAAAATGACGCGGTGCGCGCTTAAAATTCAAAAATTAAAGCGCTAGGGAGAGCCTACTTGGGACGCTTTGGCTTAGTTTCCGCCTCTCGGATAATTTTCTAGTATAGGAGGTACATTTACTAAATACTGGCATCCACTTCTTGCACTTGAAATTAACGTTTGGTTAAATGTCACAAACTATCAAGTGAAATGAAAAAGTGGTTACAAAGCGGAAACTTCGAGATAGAAGGTCAAAGGATTCTGGCAAGCATGAGTTCGAAAACCAAACAATAGCGCCAACCTCAAACCTCAGTGCTACGTTAAATATTCGCTAAACGCGACAACACATTTTTGAAGGCCTGGCGTGTATTTACTCGGCTGGACAGTCGTGCCAACTTGCAAAGAAACTACTCGTTAATGGACTTCTTAACAGTGTTCGCGCATTATCATGTTTTCAGCATACTAGAAAAACACATGTACACATATTACAAACGTCTATTTTAATTACATCGATAAACATATGAGGACAAATGAAATTGTGTTTAAAGTAATCTAATAAATGGAACCAGGAATGGTATTGGCTACTGTTAGCGGAAAAATGTACTATGAAATTTACATCATACCATAAATTTCCAAAGATACCCTATCGAGAAACAGTTCCATTTTCTTCTACTTTACATCTGATGTCGGCTGCTCTCAATTCTCCCTCAGTTACTTAACATGCGCTTTTGCGAGTTCCCAGGCTCGGAGCTCGAATTATCGCGTGACCCTCCTCAGAAAAAAAGGGCATTTAGATTGACAGCAGAATTCGAACTCAGGATCCTATCAAATGAACCAAAACTACGATGCCCAGTCGTCACGCCAGCAAGTCTAGCGCATTAGGCTTTATTTCTATGTAATACTTAAAAAGGACAATATTCAACCTAATATCAAGAAGTGCGAATCCCGATACGAATCAAAACGAAAGATCACAACACACAATGCCCAATGGACATGTACGCTGAATCCATTGTACGAGTAGTTATCCATTATAATCTTTAATCTAGTTCCATCTACCAGCCGGTCGTCATTTTTCTTCGTGGAATACGGGCGCAAGAGACCGAAAGAGAGAAAATACGAAAAAACAGTCTAACAGAAGAAAAAGAAAGAGGTGAAAACGAAAGGGAAAACAACAAAAACTAATAAAAGTAGAGGAAACACAAAAAAGGAGAAATATGCGAGGAGAGGAAACGGGCAAAAATGATATGAAGAGAAAATGATAAAGGAGGCGAAGATTCAAGAAGATGAAAGTGGGGGAAACGATCAGGAGATAAATGATGAAAGAAGAGGAAGAGAAGAAAAGTGACAAAATGAAAAGGAGAGAAAATATTAAGAAAACGAGAAGTAGGAAACAGGAAAAGTAGAAACGGAGGAGAAAACGGCGAAAATATCTGAAGAGAGTAAAAGGAGGAAAGTACCAGAAGCGGAGATAAAGAGACGAACAGGTGGTACGAAAAACGCCCCTCCCCACCCACCACGCGCAAGTGGCTTCGGAGCCTAGCAGTGGCATAACGTTCAGGTCTGCAAAGCCCGGGTGGGCGGGCCCAGGTAAAAGTTGCATATTAGGGGATATTTTTATTATTGAAGGTAGCAACACTACTTAATTTTAGCTTAGCACTTTTATAAAGTGGGGATAAATGTTTTGCGGGCTCATTTCGTTACGCTACCCGAGCCTAGGTTGGCAGCGCTCGCTGCGCCGCGGTGCGGCAGTGGGTCGCGACGGAGGCCGCGCGAAGGCGGGATGCGCGAGGGCGGCCGGAGCGGGGCGGGAGCGGCGGCGGGGGCGGGGTGAGGCGTTACGTAAAGTGCAGGAGCGGCCGCCCGCTTGTCGCAGCTATCGCCGGAGTGTCGCCTCACGCATTGCGCCAATGACACAGCGCCACCGTCACCGCAGCAAGCAGCAGCAATCGCTGTCCAACACACAGCCGGCCGGCCGACCGCGGCGATTCCGCGGTTAACAATACTCAACACGTTCCAGATACGTGACAAGTTTTTCCCGTCCGAGCGAAAATGGGCATCTGGCTGAAAGCTCACGAGTAAAGCTGACGTGAGCAAAAACCCCACGGCTTCAGATTTTCTGCAGTTTTCACGTTCGTGACATGCAATGGGGAGAGGCAAATGAGATGAAAACAAAGTCTCGGACACTTCATAAAGCACTTTTACAATCACAACCAGGTATAGCAATCGCAACGTCAGGGCGAGAAAAAATACAAGAATAAACTTTACAAGATATTAAGCAAAACTAAATTATATGTATTATGTAATTTTAACTCTGGTTTTTAACTGAACTATTCCCCAAATACCCCGAGCGTTTAGTTTCTTTGGATTTGACTACAATGTGCTGTTGTGTTTCTCTCGATTTTAAAAACACTTTTTTTTATCATGATTATTGCTACAAATTCCTCAGAGCCTGCCAGTGCCCGGAGCGTCACCCAAATTCCAGAATGCACGTCTCAACCGATCTCACACTCTGGCACCGACTGCATAGCGACAGTATCCTTCCCCCAGACGCAGAGCCTCAAGAGAGGAAGAAGAAAAAGAACCGGCTGGCGGCGTGTACGCAGTCGCGAACGACAAAAAGGCCCGAGGAACAAGGCTACTGTGACGCCTGTTCCCGCACAGCCGCGCACAGCGGCTGAGGAAGGCCGCCGAACAGTTGAGCGAAGCGGAAACCGCTCACAGAATAAATACGCATTAGGGGGGGGAGGGGGGGGAAAGAGGGGGGAGGGAAAGGAGCCCACGGGTCCTGCGAAACGCGCAGTCACGCTCGTCATCGCCTGTCTGAGAAGGCTTCGCCGTCGGCCGCTGGTACACCGCGACGTGCAATAAGGCACGCCCAGAAAGGCAACCGGACACAGGAACACCCAAACGCAGAGTAGAGGCTTGTAATTACGTAATCGCGGATGCGCGCACCTAGGTGGGCGAGTGGTTAGCTTACTGGCCTCTGAACCTCCTGTGCGAGGGATCGAATCCCCGCTGAGGGGCGTGTATTTTTTCAAATGATCATAAATACATGCTTGTGGCTTGTAAAAGAACCCTGGTAGATGCCCGGTAAAATTATATTCCTCCTGCAACGTCCCGCCCTCACGAGATCTCGCATTCTCCTAACCAGATAGATGGGATATAGTTAATTGAGACCGACGTCTGGCGGAGAAAGTGAGAATCACACCCAGGCGTATAAGGGGACGGCCCTCCGGGCCCGTCTGATTGAAGGTGGTCCCCTAAAACGGCGCCGGGGTTAGGCTTCGAAGGAAGCCTGGGTCGAATACTCGAGTGCGGAACTTCGGCAATTGCCATCTATAGTAGAAGTAAAAGAGAAGAGAGCAAAGCGACACACGCTGTTGGAGAACCCTCAATACGCTGCGTTCGACGTGATTAGTATCTGCATATCTACCCTCTTTATGCTTTCCGCCGGGCACATGACAGAAATCGCAGTAGTGCCGTAGCAATCTCCCACCACAAGACCGCGGGGTCGGGTCCCGACTCGGGCATGGATGAATTTTGTGCATGTCTACATATGTGTGCCGTACCTTTATCTCTTACCATCATCTCATCGTCCATACCCCCAGAGCTAAGAACCCCCACCCCCTCGCACCGAAAGGTACTTGCTGAAGAAGGATGGACGAGTGGTCCGAGTTGGACAATTTGCGAAAGAAAAAAAGCTTTAATTGCGATACCCTCCAAGATACGTGTCTTCTAATGCGTTTTGTCCAGTATTCCCTTTCCTATCACTTAATGTCAACCGTGTATGTAGCACGTATGGTAGAGTTCACACGAGATCTCTACGACCACTAAAGCGCGAGCGAGACATAGGAAAAGAGACATGCGCATGCGCAGTAGGGATCTACGCGTACTATCGCTGTTCAGAAAAACTGTGTAGCCGAATGCAATATAAATGTTACCCGATGCAGAATTTGTTGTGCTTGTATAAGTAAAATTAGTTTCATTTGTTTCTCGAGTGCTTTCTTGCACGAATCGTAAATACTTTTTTTTTTGAACCGAGGATTCTCATCGAAAATCCAGGAAGTTGACGTTTTTGAGACTGCATTCAGTGCAACCACCTCCCTTCACTGTGACGTCACCGAGTGCAGATATCCTAACGCGAACTCCATTAATGACGTTTCAATGGTATTGCACACTGGCCAACAGTACATCACAAACATTACAGTTTCGAAGCTAAATTTTCGTCAAAATTGTACTTCGTGATGAGTTGCTCGTATTGAACCCTAGTCCTCCTACGAAAACCCTAGTCTTCCTCCCGGTGGTTGGGACTATTACCCGATTTAAATTCAGTGACTTTTAACAGATCAACTGGTCGCAGTTATACAAACAGGAGCTTAGTTACGACTTCTGGTTTCGAATCTTCCGATTGGATAACCGTGTCACAGCCCATGATCTGCCACAAGTGACTACTACATTTAAATCGGACAATACAGGAAAAGTAATTTTCGGTCCCGATCTGAATAGCCTGCCAACCAAGCAGTCCGCTGGGCAAAACACCAAAACCCACTGTTTCCCCGTCCCGCGCAAGCGGCAGCAGGCAACGCGCGGCCGTGGCGCGGCGGTCATGGCGTCCCGCTGGCCGTCATAGCGTTACGGCAGCGCTGGGATTGTGAGGTGGGGGGGGGGGCGGCACCGGATGGCCCCGAGGCGCCAAGCACGCGAGGGTGGGGGGCGGATGAGCCGACCCGACCGCTTCCTCCATGGCCTTCTTGCATCGGGCCGGAGCGCGGTACAACCACGCCCAGCTCACATGCGCGGAGGGCGTGGCTGCAGACGGCCCGCTTCCGACCACGAAGCAAGAACACGTGCTCGCATTTGGTACAATTTTAAGTCTTTGAGCGGAATCAAAAGTCTCACCAGTCATCTCAAGCCTCCCGAAATTCCATGTTCGTAATATCTCGATTTTAGTTCAAGTTTCTGCCCCACGACCTACGGTATGTATGGGCCAAACCTAGTATATCGTAAGAAGATAACCCGAACTTTCACCAAAATCGAGATATTAACCCAGACGGAAATGTGTAATTGGATCATTACTGCCCCAGTACTTGCGGGCAGTAGTAGACCGTTGGATCTCAACGTTGACGCAACATTGGGTGGTAACACCAATTTACTTTGCTCTAATATTAGCGATTGGCAGTAGGAAACCGAGTTCTGGGGTAGTACGTAACATAGTGCTAACCCATGCGTCTATAATTTGGCTTAGCAAGAGGAAAAACTAAGTTATATCACAATGAGAAGTGTCATATTTTCTGTATATAATTCTGGCTGCTTTCTACCTCCCTACAATATTCTATAACCATGTTTGTTCAACATCCATAAGTGTTTTGTTTTTTAAATTGTTTTTAGGAGACATCGACATTTTATAGTTTGGATTTATGAACTGAAAGTTGGCACTATGCTCCCAACCCGTTCAATCATCATTAAAACCACCCAAGAGCGCCGCTTCCACGGCCGAACCACGCCCGCCCCCATGCGCTGAGGGAGTGGTCGGATTTAGGCAGTTACCGACGACCAAGCAACAATACTAATACGTGCTCACGTTTTGGACAATTTAAGAGCTTGACCTCGCGTGACAGTTGCCTATCGCCGGCCATGACCCTATTTATGGATCGCATAATCTAATCGTCCCGAAATATCCTGTACCGCTCATTGTAATGTGGAATGTAGTGTGTTTTCCGAATTGAAAAAAGGAGGTGAAAAGAAAAGCCCCAAAATAAACAGACGCGGCAAGAGAGAGATGAAGTACCAGGATAGGTCGTTTACAGTCAGACGGAAAGAGGAGCATCGTAAAAATACATCAATATCATTAAATTCATTCGGACCATAGTTGATGAGACTGGGTCAGTCACAAAATAAATAGGCTACCCCAGCCATAGCAATCCTTTTTATATACGTTAATGTAACATTTTGGTTAAAGTGTTTCTTATCTTTAGTGACCCAAGCCCTCCATAAGTACTGTCAAAACATGCAGTATGTATCCACAAGTTAACCCACACGTTCACAAACATCGAGATACTAACGTTTACGAACACAGGAAGACTCGCTGTGTGGTTTATCGTGTCCATTATTTATACTTCGTGGTTAGAATCCCTTTTCGTGATTTTCGTAATTTTTTCTATCAGGGCGGCTTGTAACTTTTTTATTCATATCAGTGACCCGCCCATAACTACACAAAAATATCCCGCGTCGGGCTGAGATTTTTATTTCAGGGCAAATTCTTTTCAGTTCGGATAACGCTACACATTCCTCGTTGCAATGAGCGGCACATGCTATTGCGAAACGATTCAGATTATGCGATGCATAAATGGGTCATGACCAGCGATAAGCAACTGTCATGCAAGGTTAGAAAGTTGTGCACTAGAGAGGGCCGGGCACAGAAAGTGGCAGATGCGAAAGGAGACTAAAGGCGACGGTCACAAGAGAAGGCAGCTAAATGAGGGGACAAGTGAAAGCAAAACGAGCGCCAAACGCGAAAGACCAGAGCGCCAAACGCGAAAGACCAGAGCGCCAAACGCGAAAGAAGACCCAAGCAAGCGCGCCAAAACGCGAAACGGCACCAAGACCAGAAGACAGAGCATATAGCAGATATGAAATGGGTAAAACCGAATGAAATAAACAGACAAGAGAAATGGAAGTACCGAAAAGGGAAAAGGGGACAGTGACAAGAAGAAATGAGTGTGATAATGGACATAAAAAAAAAAAAAAAAGAAATAAAACAAAAACTGTCGCAAAGCGCATCCGCCTTCACGCGGCGACCGAAGGAAGCAGCCCTGTTTCGCACCGATGGCGGCAGGCAAGCGGAGGTTTGCAGCTCATTATTCACGGCGCTGCGGGGGAGGGGAGGGGAGGGGAGGGGGTGGGGGAGGGGTGGGGTGGGGAGGGGGTGGGGAGGGGAGGGAGGGTCCGATAGGGGGGAGTGGGGGGGGGGGGGGAGGCGCATCGCCAACGCGTTCTCAAAGGCGCGCCGCGGCGGATTAAAACCCTCCGGCGGCGTCAGAAAAGCCCCCAGGGCGCAATGAGGCCCTGATTCACAAGCCACGCGCTGCGGCCCTTCAGGCTTCCTCGACCAAGTTACGTCGCTGCTTTTAATCAACCCGGCGCAGATTTTTAACGGCAAGGTGTCTAGATAACTAAGCGCCCTTACTTTAAATAAACAAAATATGTGAGCATAAATAAACAAGTAAAAAAAAATAAATGAGGCGATCAGAGAGATCACACCTTTGGGTTCGACCGAATCAATAATTGGGAGGACGAGGATTCGATTCCGGCAAGCAGCCATGCTGCCGGAAATTTACTTGATTTGCGTTTGTCTTACATCAGTCAGATTGAGGCAACTGCCGGAATTCAATTCGTAGGACGATTACTCTGATCGGTGGTTGCCGTCAATGCTTCCAGGTGAGTAACGGAAGAGAGTACCATTAGTGTCAGGGAAGAGAATACCTAGACATCGGCGCCATACAAGTAAGCGAGTTACTAACCTCACAAATTGACCCAAATCGAAATAAATGGACAGAAGAAAAGAACACATCCAATTAATTTTATTATATTGAACTGCATTTTCAATGCGTTAATTTAATTTCACTTTATTAAATACTTCAATAACTTCCAAAAATGAGGGTATCACCTATTTCAGAAATACAAGCAGTTTCATTCATTGAGGAAAACATTGACATAAATAACTAAAACCCAAAAGTCGCCGGTCAGAGGTAACCCGAAAAAAAAGTAGCCAACGCTAATGAATAATGTAAAAAGAATGTTATTATCAAAGTCACCTATCAAGTTCGAAAGTAGTTAGATAATTATACCGGACATCATGTCATGATCAGGTATAAACTTTCATTTTGCTCTTTTCACTCACGCCTTTGCGGCTACTGTCGACGCATCAAGCGATGCAAAGTGAAAGCACACGCACAAATCCAGGTCTGAAACAATGCTTTATACTTCCTTTGTAACAATACCTCGAGTTTTAGATAATTCTAAATATACGAAACATTTCCCAAATTGATCTACACAAAAATGAGAAAGTACGCTGTCGTCCAGGCACAATGGACGCCCCGTTAATTTCATCAAAGCAACTCTAATGAAGCTGTTCCTGAATGGAAACAGCCTCCTGGCTGCTGTTCGCAGTAAGGCAGTAAATCCCGTAACGCAACGCGTGATGTAATGTGATCCGTCAGTGAGCGATAATGCGCTAACACACACGAGACGTCGCAAACACGCGTTGCGTAATGCAGTTGCTACGTCGACGTGGAATTAGCTGCAGCTACAAATAGCCGCGCTTTCCACTCGCTCCTTATCAATTTCACTGCACTGGAGCGCCTCAAGGCTACGAGGCCTGGAGGAATGAGGTTCCCCTCCCCCACCTGTTCCTGCATGAAAAGTATGACTTCCTTTCGATTCCGAATTCTGGTACCATCTGGGCCGAAATGCGCTCTTTGAGCTAGAAATTAAGAAGCTGGCGGTTATGTTTGCTTATTTCTGTCAATTCTATCAATTCGCAGCTTTGCCAGGACAGAATATTATTTCTTTAGCCACGGAGCATACGCAAGCAGTCCTTTCCCGCCCTCTCCCTACTCTCGTCCTTGGAACTGGGGAAGACCTCACCACCGTCCCCATATGACCCATCACTTGTCAGCTACAAAGATTGCTTAGGCAGATTTAGTCCACAAAGCGCCATCTGAAGGACACGCTTTTGGTTGGCATCTCGGAAACTTCCGAAGTCTCTGAAAAATGTAACAGCATTCAAGAGCTCATTACACAAAAAAAATCATAATGTGAAATGTAATTTAATATTATTTATAATTAAAATACTCAACGTACTCAATATATTAATGAATATTATCAAATCCGAGGCATTTTATATATTACGACTACATTGTACGAGCTACCATTTTGCTTCGGAATTATCGTATACATTTCTTGTGGAATGATCGAGCACAAATTAACTGAGTAATCAAGCAAGTTTTACGTATGGTATTTACAATTTGAACTTTTTCTTTCCAGCGAATTAATGTTTCCATAAAACACGTCTTTCGAAAATAAAATAAAAACTTTTTTTCTTTTTAAATTTAATATTACATCGACTCAAAAGAAAGAAACGACATGGAAACGTCAAAACATGTCAGAAAGAGAAAACAAAACTTTCATTTACAAAGGAAAATTAATGACACCACTATATAAACAAAATGTGTGTCTCAGGAAATTATCAGAGCTTCAGGACGGACTTCACTCTACCCAGCAAAACCCTCAGAAAACCGAAATACCTCTTCTCCCAGTGTCTAGGGGCATCACATCGTTCAATCGCAGTGACCACGCCCATCGCCGACCTACCCGCATCCCGCTGCGGCGAGCGCCTAGCGCTGTC
>BOPP01000114.1:3062111-3087424 GCA_017312745.1 Gryllus bimaculatus
GAGAGAGAAAGAAAGAGAGAGAGAAAGAAAGAGAGAGAGAAAGAAAGAGAGAGAGAAAGAAAGAAAGAAAGAGAGAGAGAAAGAGAGAGAGAAAGAGAGAAAGAAAGAAAGAAAGAAAGAGAGAGACAAAACAAAAAAGAAGAAAATAGAACAATTCCAAGAATTTCAAATTGAATAATTGTATTATAAGTCTAAAAACTAACAAACTGCAAAGCGGGAATGAATATAGTTATAAGTTTGTTTTAGTTAGTCTCTAAGTAAAAAGCCCTCCCTACCTGCATAAGCCAAATCGGCTGAAGTTGTAACTAAATGTAGTCCAGAAAGTGAAATAAATGTCCGCCTCTCCAGGATAACTGGACGGGGAGGGTAGAGAATTTGAAAAAAGTAGAAGAGTGATGCGACATCGACAGAAAAGGTGGACATTTTTAAAACTGCTTCAAGAATCTCCATTGTAATACTAGTAGTAAAGCGAATATTCTACAGCTGTCGCCGTTTCTTGCTGCCTAGTCCCTATTTCTTTCGATATCCCCAGGCATCAGCTTCTAAATCTCGTGCTACCATCATTGATCTAACGTTTTCCTCCCACTTCCTTCTTCTCGCTGACCTGTTCTGGACGCTTCGCTGGAGTGATGCGACATCGACAGAAAAATTGAACGTTTCTAAAAGTGCTTTAATAATCTCTATTGCAGTAATAGTAAAGCGAGTATTCCACAGCTGTCGCCTCTTCTCGCTGGCTAATTTCTTACGATCTCCGCAGGCATCATCATCTAAATCTCGCGCTGTCATTATTGATCTTACGTCTTGCTCCCACTTCCTTCTTCCCTATTGTTATAGCTATCAACATACCTAGAAATGATAGGAGTGAAATTACTGCAGAGGCCGAAAGTTAAAAGTCGAGGCAGAGCGTAGCGGAGCCAATTACTATAAATGTGTGACGTGTTGCTTGCGATAAATCTATATAAACTACAATCTTATACCTTGGTTCGAGAAAAAGATGAATGCAATTAATTCTCCTGTGCCTTAAGATGCCTAAAGAAATGACCTTCGGTGAGGAAATTGGGGCGTCGACTTCCAGTGACAACACATTCATCGTCAGTAAAGAGAGAAGAGTCATTTGAAGGGATACCAGGAAAATCAGGTTAATTTACGTACTACACATTCTTTCCCTGTGCTATTAATATTACAATTAACAACAATTAGCCGCAAAACTAATAAGACTTTTAATAATGAACGAATAATTACTTTTATTTTGAATTGTTTGAATCTGATTTGTACATCGCCACGTTCTTTTCTTAATAGACATTTGACTTGCGATGAATCGATGGTTGTTTATTTACTTTGGAATGGATGTTAAAACCCGTTGCAAAAAGATGATAAATTTCTCAACATAATGTACAAGTGCACTTAACAAACCTACAGGGTTGCATATTAACGGAGGTTAATGACATACGTGGCCGATAAAAGCTCTGAACTTCACGTTTACGCGAGAGAAAATTGTAATCCACAGTGGCCTTAAATGGTAAACTCACGTCTTAGTGTTGTCTCTAATTATAGTTGGCAAGTTACTATATGTATGTAAAAGGTTAGGGACATCACAAGGAAGATGAAGGCTGGCCGTTTGTTAGGGTACTGACCCTGATCGAAGAAATCTCTGAAAAAAAAGCTACCGATATATAGCAGCCCGCGATATAATTCCCTCCTCCGTTCGCAAACTCCGCCACTGTCGGCACTCGCAACATTGGTCCTCCAGGTCCGTGCGCAGACAGCGGCAATGAGCCAAGTGGACCGGTATATTCCGGGGAGGGGCCAGTGGCGGGGGAGGCGAGTCGGGGCAATCACCCGCCCGCAGGCAGGCAGGCAGCCGCGCCCGGCCAACCAAGCGGTTCCGCCAGCAAGCGCCGACGCCTCTTCCGCACATCGCCACGGCGCTCACGAGCGGGCGCCGACAGGCACGCGACGCGACGCGACGCGACGCGACGCCACGCCACCCCACACCACCCAACGTCCCCCCACGCCACGCCACGCCACGCCACTTCTCCGCAAGGCCATGACCACGAGTTCAGCTCAAAGACAGTACATCTGCTGAATCTGCAGAGACAGGGATCGGGAGGTCTAAAGTTCGACTTCCGACAGTAACGGAATTTCGATGATAGTTACATAGCTTGGGTCTTTGATTAAACGATTTCCTCGGATAGACCAAAGAACGCGTAACCATGGCGCACGTCCCATTTTCGTTCAATTTTCGAAAATCGCAAAAGGTACAAATATTGTGAGAAAGTATGGGTTGTAACTTCATCCGGTTCTGATTTATTTTGTTTCCGGGCGCGTCACCTAGTACGAGCATTTGTCCCTTAAGAGTGGTGCGTGTTTTAGCACGGGAGGTAGCGGCGTTCTTCCCCAGCTGGATGGTGCGGCGCCGACCTGACCGTTCGCTTTGGGAGTTTTCCCCACTCAGTTCTCTCCCCCCGTAGCGGGACACCGCCACAAAACCGGAACTAACTGAGCTCTAGACGTGTGGTAATTTATGCAAGTTCCCATTAGATTTTGCATTACAATTCCTCGTCTATACCACGTACCCCATAAAGTAAGAAAAAAAGTTAAAAATTAAAAGGGAGCTCTAAACACGTGCTTAATCTGCTCGTCAGCGGCGCCGCCTGTTCCGCGTGCGTGTGCGCACGCACGGATGGCGGCGCCAGCGCGCGCGTGCGGATGCGAGGAGCGGAGCGTGCTTAGCTGCTCGCGCCGGCGAGGCCTCTGCCGGGGCGCGCGGAAAGCGCAAGCCACGGAAAACTAACGACTTCGACGGCGGTACGCTCCGGCAGCCCGTTGGGTGTCACGAACGACCGAAACAAACACAGAGCACCAAGAAATTTATTTATTATATATAATATATATATATATATTTATTTATTTAATATTATTAAATATATATATATAGTTTTTATTTTATATATATATATATATATATATATATATATAATATATATATATCGCGACGTAGGCGTGCGCGGCCTAAACCAAGACAATTGACTACTACGGACTACAATAGACACTAACATTTCTGGGCACCCTTTCCAATTAACGTTTATTATTTAATTATGTCATTTTAGTAGTAAATAAGTAAAACAACGATAATGAAATTAAAACTTTAATGTTAGGTTAAGTTTTAAAATAGTTGTCACAATATTAATCTATTTATTTCTTGTTCAATAATGGACAACCACAATGACAAGTCTCCGAAACGTCGTAACAGAAGTGAATAAAATTATGTAAAAAAATTTATGAACTTATCATTGTGGTTGTCCATAATTTAAAATAAGGGGCAGAATAACAAATAAATATAACTTTAATGACAACAAACACAATCGATTATTCTGATCGCCACTAGTAAAAAAAGGTCACTTTTGAGGCATACTGACTGGGCTAAAAGTTCAATTTTTTGCACAAGAGCTAAATGTGAGACGATGCCCAAACGTTCACACAGGAGTGTGACTGCAACAGAGACTGCGGAGTACATATTTAAATGATTTGTATTCGTGAATGAACAATAAAATGAAAGTCTGTAAGGCTGTCGGAAACAAAATAAAATAGTGTACGATACACGTGATTAAAGTTATTTTATTTTGCTCAAAGGATTGCGAAACTTTGCCTCGTGCCCAACCTTTCGTACATGAAAATAAAATGTCATTTTTAGCACTGGTATAATAATTATTAACAGGGTTGGCGTGAAGGCTTAAGCACAGCTCCAGACAGGCACACTAATTGGGCATTGTGGGTGTGGGTGAGAACCAGGCACCTTTCGACATAAAAACACAAAACCCTCTTTTATTCGTGGCCACACTGTGCGAATTGTTTCCGATGCAAGGTCGTGGGACTTAGGAATTCTTGGCATGTGCTGAAACAGCAAACCAATGTATTAAATTACCAAGGTATCGTCTGCTGTCTGCCTTCTACCTCTGCAAGTTGAATGAATTACGCGCTTACAATCATTCCGCAAGTTTTACGTCAAAGTGGGGCTATTTATGTTGCGGACAAGCTACATAGTCAAGAATGAAACATGATATAAGTGTGACGTAAGGCTAACGCTAGAGAAGGAAAAGGAGACGCAAGCAGTTTTACCGAGTAAAGAAATATGAATTTCCTTGATTGGGAATGGAATGTAATACCAGTTCGAAGAAAAAGTCTAGAGTACAAAAATTAGGAAACTCACTGAAGATGTGGTTAGTAATCAGATAATTGTAAGTTGATTCAAGAACGGACCCGAAATTAATATTTCCCCACACTCCTCTGCGGGAACAACCATTGTCGCTAAGAATGTAGATTTAACCGAGCAACACTTCAAAATAGTGTGTACTTCCATGTTTCAATCACGGCTCCATCGAATATCCTGGTACTTCCCTCCTCTATCTCAAATTACCCTCGCCTACCTACTTCCCGAAAGCTCGTTAACAGCACACATTGAAAATTACCACTTTGTTCATCAAGGTAAGACTCGGAGGGGTCCTTAGATATGCCACAGCGAGATGTGTAACTTCTCATTGTATCTCAGTATCCCAGAATGGTTTTGCACTTTAGAGCTGGGAGTTGCACAATTTTGCCATCTTCCTAATTACATCATCGTTACAGTGTTACCCCACCCGAAACCCCACATCAAGTCGAAGATGCCTATTAGCCTCCTTTAGTCTTGTTCGATGCTTTCCCTGCGTCATTTTTGTTTTCCTGAGCAATTTCAGCTTTCTCTGCATTAAATTTGGGCGGTCCACCATTATAAAGTTCGTTTATGAATACAAACAATTGTTGCAATAACACTAACTGCTTTTTCTTCATCCGAAATGCAGTAACAGTGAGGCGAATTCCATAATTATTAAGGCTAATATGCAGTATGTGGCACTTATACAATGAATCCTATCAAGACTAAAATCTTTTAAAAATGTCGATTTACATAAGTGTATGCTTATTGGACATACACATAGGTTTCATAATACCTGATTTAACTACTCTCCTCATAAATCTTTGTGCTTAGCGACTGCCGGAGATCAGTCGCATTGAAGTGAGAATTCGAGACACCACCATTTCACTCCACTCCAGACTCGAGCATACAATTTGACCTAGCAAGATTATTTGCGTATTCCCCGTACTGTCTTCTGCGCTTTGTATTTCCCATTTTTCCCAGATTTTCCACAAATGCCGGCGGCAGGCCCACAGCTAGCTTCGGAGGGAAGACACGGGAGTATTTCCACTGCTGGAAGATGCACTGTATTAAAGTGCTCTGACAAGGTGGTCACAGTTCGGGTCCCCACGAGTGGCACGATTTTCCACACTAGGGTGGCCAGATTGCTATCACAGGTGAATTTAACCGCTGTCTGGGGAAGTCTAGTGGCCGGCTGCTTCGATCCGCAGTTTTCCATGCTTTCTCCGATCAATGCGAGAATAGTATTCCAAGAAACGGGCTCCGGACCGCGTGCAATGTATCCTTCATTTTTTTAACCTATCCTGACCCCTTACGTGAACTGCACTTCGTGAACGCGCTTCCGTGAACTGCACTTCGGAGATATTTAGGTATACTACTAGAATTAAAAGTATAACATTAAAAATGTTATGAATTACGGTCCATGTGTGAACACTGGGCGACCACTAGAATGCACAGATTGTCGCCAACATTATGTTGCACCATGGAAGTTTGCTACATGTAAAGGTGCCAGAGAGAGCAACGTATTCGATGACCGAGGAATCGATTAGTACGAGATATAAGTCGACGGCTAATTCCTTCGAGTTCCGAGGTATCGACTGCGCAGAGGCTCGAGCGTGCAGTCCATTCCCGTTCGCTCGCCCGAGCGAACAGTCCCAACTGAAGCACCGTAGACATTCCCTTACACGCGGCGGCAGCCCGCCCGCAGCTATTTCCGAGGCTGCGTCAGGCGGTTGCGGTGGCGGTGGCGGCGAAGGCTGGAGAGGCCGAGGGGGAGGGGAAAGAGAGGGGCCAGAGGTCACATGACGTCACCCATCCGCCGTGGCGGTGGCGGCGGCCGGGGCGTGCTGACCCGGTTGCGCCGCTCGCCGTCGGCAAGTGAAAGCGTGGGCCGCCCCCCCCCCTCCCTCGCCAACCCGTGACAGGTGGCGATGGCACCAGTACACCACTGCAACTCTTAAACACTTCGGTTATCACATTTCAATTTGCGGGCACATTCGTATGTTTTCGAAATATTCTTGTATGTAGAGTTAACGCAATCAGAGGAACGAAAAGACGCTCTTAACAGCCGGCGACCGTTAAGGATTTTACAATCTGCCGCCCGTTAAGAACAATTGAAACTAATAAGTTGTAACTAAAGCTTGTGGGTGTGTACACCTACTTCAATAAGAGTAACTTATGCACCATTAGCGTTATAAGGGTTCGGAAGGTCTTTGGGATGTATCGCCTGTGGAACATACAATAGCGTACTGTTACCTAATTTTAATAGTTCAATTTACTAATTAACTAGATGAGTTTTGTCTTCGATTTTTACTCCCCATAATTCCCTCCATAAGAAAACGTGTAGCAACAGTGAACTGTTTTCATTTCCCCAGTAACCACGATCCTATCGATCCAGAAACGTTAAGCAGTGTGTATCGAGCTCCGTATCGAAGACAATAACATGCAATAACGTATCAGTAAAAAGGTATTAACTTTACCGTCCTATTATGACGTTAATATCTATTTAACCATTTTCCCAATGCGTTACACCCTCCACAGATGTTTTTTTTCTAAAATCAGTAAAGAGAGAGAGAGAGGAGAGAGAGAGAGAGAGAGGAGAGAGAGAGGAGAGAGAGAGTGAGAGAGAGAGTTTTTTTTATCCATCTGGATAAGCGAGACTAATATTTAACTTCTCGAAACTTCTATATATGCGAGTCAGAATAGGAACTTGCTATTTCCCTTACTCCTTCCTCTTTTCAAACCACCAGCCGGGATGCAACGGGCTATACCTTCTCCGATAGACAAAAGAGAAAACTGATAGTCTGGATAACGGATGTGAGGTAAAATACAGCGGGATGCTATCGGGCCAAGCCTTCTCAAGTAACAAACAGTGAAAAGGGGATTATCTGGGAAGCGGGTGTTAGTTAAACCCGACCGCGAGATACAATCGGGCTATGCATTTTCGGATAGCTAAAAGGGCAAAGGCATTATTTGGGAAGTAGGTGCGAAGTAAATCTGACCGCGGGATGCCATCGGGTCTCGACTTCTCAATAGCCAAAAGTGAAAGACGATTATTGGGAAAGCGGATGTATGGTAAGCCCAATTGCGATTGTGATCAGGCTATGACGACCAAGAGTAAGAGGGGATTACGAGGGAAGATGGTGGGAGGTAGACCCGACCGAGGGATGCAATCAGGCAACGTCTTGGGTAGCCAAAACGCGAAAGGGGATTATTCGGGAAGCGGGTGAGAGGTAAACCCGGCGGCGGGATGCATTCGGGCTAAACCTCAGGGAGCCAAAAGTGAAAGAAGAATATCAGTGAAGGGAGTGCGAGGTAAACAGTTGAACACATGCCGGGTAAGTATTCTCAGACACGCAAAAGAGAAAGGATTTTTCAGGGAAGCGGGTGCGAAGTAAACCTGTCTGCGGGATGGCATGGCGCGATGCCTTCCCAGATATTCCTAAGTGGAAGTGGATTATCCGGAAAGCGGATGTGAGATAAACTCGGCGGCGGGATGAATTCGGGCTACGCCTCTGATAGCCAAAGGTGAAAGAAGAATATCTGGGAAGCGGGTGCTACGTAAATCTGACCGCGGAATGCAATTGGGGTAAGTCGTCTGAGACAGGCAAAGGTGAAAGGGTTTTTGAGGTAAGTGGGTGCGAAGTAAACCTGTAAACGGGATGGCACCTAGCGATGCCTTCCCAGATATCCCGAAGTGAAAATGGATTATCCGGGAAGGGGATGTGAGGTAAACCCGACGACGGGGCTAAGCCTCAGATGGCTAAAAGTGAAAGAGGAATACCCGGGAAGCGGGTGCAAGGTAAATCCGACCGCGGAATGCAATCGGGGTAAGTCTTCTCAGACAGGCAAAGGTGAAAGGATTTTTCAGGGAAGCGGATGCGAAGTAAACATGTAAGCGGGATGGCACCGCGCGATGCCTTCCCAGATATCCCAAAGTGAAAGTGGATTATCCGAGAAGCGGGTGTGATGTAAACTCGACGGCGGGTTGCAACCGGGCGCAGCGGCTTATCCCGCGCGACAGACCGCGCCGCCCGCGGCCGGGCGCGTCGCCCGGTGCCTCAGTTGACCGAGCGATTCCGCGAACCGCCCATTACGCCACCGCCCGCCACGCGGCCCCACAGAAATAGCCACTTCATTCATTGGGCCCAGCGGCGCTAAACGCACCGCACACACCGCCCCGCTCCACTCTCCATCCCTCCTCCCCGCTTTTAATTCCCCTTATCTGGTGCACCCGCGCGACCCGCTTTTCACACCAGCACGCGCGATGGACTGCGCTGCCCCAGGCTGTTTCAACAGACGGGATCACACACGACGGACGCCTCAATCTGCTTTCCCATTGCTTTTGTTTTCTCTTTCATACTTTTCTCTGCTTATTTATCGATTAACGTTTCCACGCACGTTAACTAATGTCGTCAGTCCTGCCAGAGCATTGAATGTTTTATCCCGGGAGATGATTCTCCCCCGTAAGGTGGTAAAACCCGGCCCCGACCTACAGGTCAGTCAATTTTTTCCACCTCCAGGTATCTCCTCCACTTGAGAACCGCCTCAGACGGGACAAGCTCTAATCTCCTGACAGGCGTGCTAGTTGAGATCATAGAAGAGTAAATTTTTATGTAATGGGAGAGGAGGGGTCAAAGACGAGGGAGGAGAGATGGTCTGTGGCCCGTTTGCTACAGTACTACTCCCGAATTCGCCTGGTAGTGCTCGGAGAAACTACGCATCAGAGACAGCCACAAGAATATTCCTCATGGCAGCGACTGAATTCGACCGAGCTATCTAGCCAGTGCCGGAAGTTTGTTAAAGCAAGGACTAGAACTTTAAGGTATTCCGGACAGTGTCGCCGCAAGACAACGGAAATCGAGGTCAACATAAAAGGAACGATACTCTTGATTCAATCATCGCGTGTTACGTCACATCAACACGTGCCATTGATTTTCATTGGTCAACAGATCACGCTAAATTTCAGCACCTTGTCGGTATCGAACCCGCGGCCCCTCAATCACCTTTATACCATAGTTTAAAACTCAACGGGCAAAGCTGGTTTATTGCTCGCAATGACATTGATTAAAGGTTTCAGCAAACGAAATTACTACCAGGGAGGTGACAAGTTACCCCCTTTTAAATTTTCCTGGTAAAACATTACTAGACCAATCAAGTAAAGAGATTCGCGGGAGAACGTTGTCCTGCCATTGTAAAACTAAATTCAATAAAAAAAATTTAAAATAACGAAGCTGTTTTCCTACGAGTTCTCCCTCTTTCCGACTCTCGACCCGCCACATCTCCTCTCCCCTTCACAGGAGGCGACCGGTCAAGTAGCTGCGAGCTTCCCACTTCAGGGTATTGCTCTTTGACCTAGTCACTCCGTGGCAAATTTGTGGCAGGCAAAGCTGGTTTGCTGCAGACTCCCACATTCACTTTCATTCATTTCGTTCACAATCCCAACATTGAGTCGGCGAGAAGGAATTCTCCAGCTTTACATTTCACAATCGCCGTAGCAACGCAGCTTCTTATCATGGAATAATTTTAACTCCGTTTCTTATCATTGAAACCAAATCGGCCACTCTGGCGTTCAGTACATTTCAGAATATCGACACTCGGAATAACATGAAGCTTTGCAAACTTAATAGTTTAAAAAATTACCAATTCTTTAGAAATGATTCCTAATTACTACACGCAAGTTCACACTACTTTCTACTCCAATATCTTACTACTATATATAACATGTTACATGTTCCAATTTCATCGCTTTTGAGTCAATTTTTCACGTACTTTTCTCCAAACGTGTTACAATCTGATTCCATGTACTTTGGTTTCCTCGTTTGGACACTCTTGCCCTCTTTAAGAATAACCTTGTTTTTGGTCACTCTCCTGCAGAAAAGAAACCGCCTTGGTGCTTCTAATCGGGAGGTTTATCTGCACTGGGATTACATTTCGAAACTTACGCAGAAGCTTACTCGCGTTCAGTATGATGTCATATCTCTAGAAAGCCTCTGTTCGACGTTTCGCTACAGCACGTTTATGATACTTTTACTTTTGTACATAAAACCGAGTGTTCTCTTCAACCCGTAGATTACAAGGTTGTGCCTTGAAAATTTGAAAGAAATGTGAATCCTGAAGAGTGAACTGTTGCACTTCAATGACGAGCCGAAAAATTCACACATTCAAATTTTGATTAAGCAACATCTTCGTGTAAAGCAGTTGGCCATTAACTTTAATTTAGAAATTATTGCCTAGACGTCAATGAGTCGTACCATTGATAAAATTAAGTGATCGAGGGTTTCTTAACGAGAAACATATATGTTGCTCGTCTTATTGCTCTATTCCGTTACGAAGTTTCAACGCTAATCAGGCAATTCTAAATTACCACACAATGAACTCTGGTTCATTCACTTCGAATAGGGAAGTTCAAATTACTAAATAATTTGAAAAGATACCATACTATTATATGCATTCGGATAATTCGAACTGACGAACGATTGTCCGGTACATATTTTATTCAGACACACTTAGTGGTACTAGAAATTCGAAAATTCTATCAAAAGCCGAAACCTCACGAAGAATGAATTCAAAATGCTACTGAAAAAAAATAAAGAAAAAAAAGCCAATCATATTACTAACGTTCACTATAAAGCAAATTCAATTCAATTCAACGTTCAAGAGACCATACTTTTTTTTGATAACGTACGTTTCACCTTTTTTGAAGTGGATTATTTTTATTTCTTAAATGAAACTGGAATTCTGAAAGTAAAAACTCTTTACTGTTAACATTTTCAAATGCTGTTTTTTTTTACCGTATTTGTTAGTTTTGTCGATATTTTTATTCTTTCTTCGAGTACCCTCTCTACATTTCAATCAAAAAGAAAAGAAAAAAAGTCTAATAAACGGGCGTCTAGGATATTTATACACACACCACAAACCGTGTGATGCTTGTTTGTGCAATGAAACAACTTGCCCGGCCAGCCCTCTTCCCGCTACCATCAACCGTCAGCCTTTAAAGAGGGGTGCGTGATCTCATCTCTGCCTGCTCGCGCCGCCCGCAAGCCACCGCAGCTTGTCCGGGCCGGGCCGCTTAGTCAGATGCAGGCGGCCGTGATACAATCAACGCCCCCTCCCCACGCTGTACGTGGGTTCCGTACGCGGCGGCGCGGCGCGGCGCGGCGCGTGAATCAGTAAGAAGGATAATGCAATCGGTGGACCGGAGAGCGACCGCCACGCCACACTGCGCCGTTCAAGCGTGCACGAGCCCTGGCAACGCCTCAAACGAATGTCAATAACACGCGCGCACGTTTTAATACTATTCCAAACGTGCGAAAAACACCAAATCGATTCATCCCCTTTGGCGGGTAAGGGGGGATACATTTCTGCGCCGTATCTATTTTTATTTGAAAATTTACTTATAACACCTTGTACGAAAAAATAAATGAAATATATTTCAATGACCTATAACATTTATGGGTTGGAGAGTCTCTTCCCCATACGTATGTGAACAGACTAACGATACTTCACGAATATGTGCTTCGCCATGTTCCTGAATGGGTTCGTTTCCGTATCCGAACACATAACATGACTACAATCAATACTTGGCGATTTAAATATTAGTACGTATGATTACCTAAACATTAGTATGAAAATAACTGCATTTTTGATAACTATGCATAATATATTAAAACCAGTTTGTGAAACTTAAGTGAAATGTACATTATTTCCTGCTTTCTTGAACACGTTTTCTTATATCGTTTATTGTTCCAAATCAACATAGGAGGTAAATGTCGATAATATGTACTGTAATGAAATTAAATGTGTTAACATTAAAGCAATAACACGTTGTAAATAAGGTTTTGAATGTCCATGCAGTTGTACAGCGATCTAAAATAAATAATAAAAAAGGGTATTCAACATAGGAGGTAACACATCAGAGATGCATATGCTACAAAATCGATACATGAAGTACGACACCGCAATACCGATAGTTGAGATCCACGTAACCGTGCATACAAAACTGACACAAAAGGTAGGGCAATATTGGCGTTTCAAAAACGATATCGCGGTTTTGTACTGAAATAGTCCTTAGTGTTAAGTCCGGTGGAATATGGCGAATTCGCGACCATACGATAATACTGAAAAGTTGGTACCCATTTAGATCACATACGAGTATACTTCGAATATAAACATTTTCGTATCCGCCAATGCACTATAGTACGATTCATTTAGTCGTGGACTTGACCTAAATCTGCTGTAGCGGTTTCATCCAACCGGGGCTTATAAGTCGCTAGTGACGTCACTATGGGGGGGGATGATCATGCTCCCGATGATGGATGAAACCGTGATCAGCTGATTTCCGTCAAGTGCACGGTTAAATCAATCCTAGTACCATAACCTAAACGTCCACAACATTGCTAGAGAAGCGCTGCCTACCGAATGGGAGGGGGGCAGGGGTGCTGCTTCTCACATTTCAAACGCCAGCGGTGATAGCGTGGCAGTGGGTCTGCGTCCTGCGCTCTTGAACTTTCGCGGCCTGGGGGCGGGGCGAGAGCTATTTCGCGCTATGACAGATTCTCGGCATGGGTGGGAGGGGGAGGGGAGGAGTGACTTGGCCAACGACCGCGATAATGCAGGCAGACGGCCGGCCACCCGCGATAAGCCCAGCGGACGGAGCAGGAGTCATCAAGGAGCAGACGGCCGTGTTCCCGTTTGCCTGTTCCTCGCAGTACCAGGGGCCGCCGACCGGGCCACCTTATGGTCCACGAACCATCTCTGACGGTCCGGCGAAAAATCTGCACGTTATTGTCCTACCTGACTAGAATTAACCCCCCCCAAAACTATGGACTTATTAGAAAATACGAACAAGACACAAATACCTGTATCACGTAAAATGTTTAATTTCTTTGTATCAATAAAACTGTTTTTAATAATTTTGCTGCAATAAAACATTTAAAGATCTTTTAACACTTAATTAAGATTTTACGATTGTTACAATTAAATAAGCAGTTGTAATTTCGTGCATTAAATAAAAGGGGTTTTCTCTGATAGTTATTTTGCAAAAGTATTTACTTTAAAGAACTCACATGACAGGTCCGTGAGATTTTAACTGAAAATTTTTTGACGTAAGCGAGATCTAAATGCTAGTCGCTGGTCGTTTTCTCGCATAGTCGCCAATTCTTCCATTTCAATGGGCTATTACACTGGAAAACTAACTCTGTTGACAATGCGGACAGTGAAAGTATTTGGAGAAGTATCGATCGCATTAAAAATAAATTACAAATCCTTTCAAATATAAATTTCATGAATATATGAATTTGTTCTTTGGGTTTGCAAGTATAGCATTAACAAACAAGAATTATTATCCCTACTACAGGGCCAAACTTAAGATGCATCATGTGAACCCTGAATATTGGCAGTGTACCCTGTACAGGTCAGCTAAGAGCTGCATTAATGCACGAGACTATATAGTCATCAGAAAACAGGCGCAATTGCATTGTATAGAAGCAAGAAAGGAATAGCAACAGTGTGTCATGCTCAATGAAATCCATCACAATTACACTAGCTCGTTACTTTGATTAAAAACCAACGTGATGATTACTATGGTGTCCCTCATCTTTTACAGCGGCATCTACGTACAGTTTGAATGGAATTCTCGTTCTCTCTCCTCTTTATGTTCGCATAATAGAAGCGGCAATTACTGCACCGGGCCTAATGAAAGATGATCCTCACAACTACATTATGACACAACGGAAACAAACGTTGCTAAATCTCCTATCCAGGCCATGCTATGCCCGCGAAAGTGTGACTGACGAAATACTTCATCACGAAACTGCTCCAGAGCTTTTGAATCTGATTAACTCTAATGGAAATTACTTTGTTTTAACTTTCCCCTGACACCAGCACACTCTCCAGCGGAAAGCATCACATTCCGGATAAAAAGTGAAAATGGCATAAAAATCTCGTTTCATAATACTGCCGTCGACTGCACTCAAATATGAAATGTAACTCCATATGTTCTTTATTAGGAAAATTACGAAGTCGAGCTGCTCCAAATAATCTATTTTACAAATTATACTTTGCAATTTGCTAAAAATAGTTTATACAATAAACACCATTATGATCGCAATCAGAGCAGATTAGTTAAAAACGGATATTCCATAACTGCAGACTATCGAATTCTTGCGCCTCTGCAGACTCCGAATTCCAGCTAAACCGGAGAAAATACCTCTGCTTGACGTTAAATAACGGAACGAAATAAAATAACGGAAACAATATATGTTCATTGGAATACAATAAATTCGACGTTTGAATCTATCATCATGCATATCCACATGCTGCATAGAAAAATGTCCATAAACGTCTACGATCCTAATATGTAGCAACATCATGCAGTACTGAATGTAAACTGAGGCTTCTATCACATCATCCCCACATCTCCAACATTTTCGGAAGTAGTTTAATTTCTAAATACGTAACAATAATAGACTCAGAATTTGTCTTGTCAACAACCATCTAAACGTCTTTTTTTGGCTTCTTGTGATCTTTTTACTAATTCCCTCATTTCTCACCGACTTTTCCAGCAATTAAACTCCCTAATATTTTCTGGTTTTCAACGTCTTCCAGAAAGTAGCCACCCCTGCCGGAGATTACTAAACCAGTTTTTAAAAACACAAGATGATTATATCGCTGTCGAATCACTACTGGGAAGCCTAGCTTCAGAGTTAACCTCTCCAACCAACTCGCAGTCTGCAAGGCCGCTTTTTCACCAGGTAGCAGAGCTTCAGTCCGATTTAAAGAGTACGTTTTGACAGCTGCGAAACGGTTATCCAACCGGAAGCTTCAACACCAAGAATCACATCGTTTGGACGACCGCGTCACAGCAGACGATCGGTCAGAAGAGAGACTATTTCAACCGACGTATAAACACCACTCCGTGCAGCACTTTCGAGGCAGGGTGTAGCACAGGCGACGGCGGCGCCCCTCCGCCAGTTATTCCCCATCGTCACGCAGTCCCCCCGCTGGCGCGCACGCATCGACCGGGGAGGGAACCCAGCGTCAAGCCACCGGCAGCGCGCGGCGGCGCCAGCTCAGCTCGACAGCGCCCGCCACGCGGAATGACGGACGGCGACGGGCCCGAACAGTTGACGACCGGCGGGCGATATAAAGATATCATCGTGGGATGTGACAGTTCTGTATCATGCGGATGGGCCTTATCACGTCCGTAGTTTTCCGTGGTTTAACCCATGAACTCTAGGCGAATGCCGGAGCAGTTCCCTACCAAACGGGCCACGGACCGCGCACGACCTTTTCCTTCCTCTTTCTTCTTCTTCTGGTGCACGTGTAAGGATACACTACCACACATGACGAGAGCTTGAGATTGTCCCTGCTGAAGTGGTGCCCCTCTGATAGGAGATGCTTGTTTGGGAAACCCTGCTAGCCTAAGTTTAGTTCGTCGTCGGACAAGCGAGGGAAGATCAGCGCCCCCTCTAGCGATAAGAATATGCACTACACGTTCTGGACTAACGCCCTCAGGAATAAACGCGTCCGTATTCAACTAATCAATTATCCCGTTCGGAGACATCACGACGATTCTCTCATGTTGTGCGAAATGTGAAAGTGTTTATTGCAATATCTCTTATCTGATGAGCAATCATAAAATGTTTACTGGTAAAAATATACCAATTTCTATTTCCATACTACTCTTTTCTTCACCAAAACTAAAAAATGACTACATTTTATTAAATAGAGCAAAATAGAGTAGAGTCGCGGTAATCCGAGATTCCGTGCAATTCGAGATAAAACAAAAGCCTGATGCGCGCCAAGTCACCCAAACAAGTGGCAATAATCAAGAACCGGCTCTTGACGGGTGGGCAACACAGCGTCGACGGTCGCGTGTGCAGCGGTCGGTGCCAGTGTCAGTCTGCTATTTGTGATCGGTTGTCGCTCATGTATGTATGCGTGTGTATGTGTGTAATTGTAATAGTGTATCTGGACATTAAATTTGGCATCGTTATTCATTGTATTAAAAAATTCCGTTATGTATTTTTCTCTTTTCAGTGTAATCCAAGGATTTGTATTCCTAGGTACCGTCTGCCCCCATTACCTCGGATTATCCCAACTGAACTGAAATAATAATTTTGAATTTTTCGAGTTAATCAATCCACGAATCCCCGCTGAGTAACCCGCTTTCCATTTCCATTAGGTATTTCAAGAGATGCTTGACGGTGCCCGAGACTTCATTTCCTCGTATTTCCGTTTCCACTTACTAAACTTTAGCAATCTTAGGTGGCAGAAGAAGGAACTAGCATATTGAAAATTATTTTAAAAGAAGACCACTGTAGTAGTTTATCTTGGAGCAGTAATGGAAATTAATCATTACAGGAAGTCATAGTTTACTTTCGGCATTGTACAAAAAACATAGTTCCTTTTAAAACGAAGGAACATAACTTAGACCACTATTCGCAGAGTATAATTCTCATGATATCCGCACTCTCTTGCTTCCAGCCGGATACAATGCGACACGGAATTCAATTTTTTTTATCGTGACAAGCCATTTTAGAGTATTTCCTGAATGTTTTCTGGACTTCAGAATTTTCCAAAAATTGATCCTATAATTTAATTTCAACTCATATCAAGGCGACACGACACTGGTATCTACCTTAATCCATTTCACACCCTAACTTACACGTGTCCTCCGAAATCAATCAATAAAATTCAGTCGACTTCATATTCAGACAACTGGTAAATCATTGGAAACATACTCCTGGGCAGCAGCGTAGTACATTCGCAAGAAAGCAACAACTACAGGGAAATCCATTTCAGGAAGTGACCCTCAAGGAAAAATCGTTGGCATGCAAATGGATATCTGCATTGCGTTACTTTGAGGTTCCAGTCGAGAAAACGATTTTCAGCCACGCGCCACTCCGTTACACCAAAAACAAAACATTTATCTCTCCACAACGAACCAGACCTCGAAAAAAGCAAAAAAAATCAACACTCCACTTATCAGACCGTAGCGAAAATAAATCGCATTATATTAACTATCTCGCACACGAACCGGGGGCGGCACAGTCCATAAACAAGCGACTTCCATAAAGCAGTAAATTCCTCTCGGAATCTGGGGCGCGACACGCTACTGCACAGCACACCGACGCGGGGAGGGAGGGACAAAAAGAAGGGAGGAGAAAAGGTCTCCCTGGCGCCCACAATGTTCGCCGGGTTCAGCGTGGCACAGGAGGTCGAGGTGACCTTTGCGAGTGGAGGCGGTGGCTTATCAGGGTCCGTGGGGGGCGGACTGGTGGTTAGCTTGGACGACTGTTCCAGCAGCGGTGACTTGTGGTCTGGGAGAGGGTGTGGCGATTCAACGGACGCACTAATCGTGGTTGTTACTGCTGTAGTCGGTAGTGGTGTAGTGGGGATGCTGGGCTTTGTAGTTGCTGTCAGCGGCGGTGATGCTGGTTGCATTGAATTGTCGTCGGTAGTGGTGATGTTGGATAGCATAGTCATTGCGGACGGAAGTGGGCATGTTGGTTGTCACTGTAGTAGCGATGAAGTTAGTTGACATTGTAGGTGTCATAGGTAGCGGTGGATGTTAGCACTGTATTTGTCGGTAGTTGTGATGTGTAATTATCGTAGACAGTAGTATCTGTATTGATGGTACTGTTAGTGCCGGCTTCTACTCTGAAAATTGTAAATAATATAACTTGTAATGACAAGGAAGTTGTGAAGTTGCTGGTAGTGATGGTGGTGACGGAGTTGCAATTTCGTAGGAGGAAAATCTGATGGTGGTAGTTCTAGGATGCCATTGGTGATGAAGGTCATAGTTATTCCAAGTCAAAGCTGATCGACAACACTTTTGGAAGTCATTTAATTTTTAAGGCTGGTAGTCGCGGTGGTCGTGATAGAAATCGTTATTGACGGAGGTGTGGTGCTAGTGGCGGATACTGTCGCAAGTTTGTGACGATGTAGTAGTAGAAGTAGTAGTTGGAAGAGTTGGTACTGGTGAGTGTGGTGCTTTATGGTCAGTCCTGGTCGATGTACAATGTCATCGGATGTCGTAGACACTTTTATGGCGATGGCACAATGGTGGGGTTTTGTGATTGGGAGACGATCTGGGTGGGCGTGTTCGTGTTTTTGAAGATGATGGCGAATGATAGGCGTTATCGGATAAGATGCTGGTAACTTTATTGTTTGAATGTTTGCTTTTGGTAGGGATTCTCGACGAAGGATCTCAACACGTCATCGTTGTCGTTGTTGTTGTTGTTGTCGTCGTCGTTGTTGTTGTTGTTGTTGGTGGTGGTGGTGATCGTTCTCTTGGCGGATGTGCTAAATTGTGTGAATTTAGAGAAGGGAGAATTGAGTGTACCTGAGCCTTAAAAGTTGTCATTGAACATGCGAGGGGAGATGCTGGCAAAGTGATCATAGAACATGAACAACTTGAAACCGGTGAAGCGCAGGAAGTTGGGTGGCGGAAAGAGGTGTTGGCGTTTGACGGGGCGTTTGCCCAGAGCGAGGAACGTCGCGCGGCCAGCGGAGGCGGCTTGGGGCGGTCGCGGCGGCGCCAGCACGCGTGTGCCCGATCGATAAGCGCCCTCTGCACGCCAGGGCTGCGCAAACGCCCGCCCTCCGCCGCGCCACTCCTCTCCACTCCACTCGACGCCCGGCGACGCGCAGAGAGATGGGCAAATGCTGTGGCTATTTTTCGTCGTTAAGCCCCTAATTCAAATTTGGCGCCACACTTGGAGCTCATTCAGTTTGGCTACTCTTTGAAGGCATTTAAGGAAAGAGTATACATTTCAAACTTGGTGCCTACGAGATTTGGCCCAAAAACCCGTGAATACTCTCACAAGTAGCAAAAAAATCATTTTGTAAGGAACTCTTTGAAATAAACCTTCAAACTGATTCCAAAATTGACCGGTAGATCGCACTAATTTCCTGATCTGCCGGCGGAAAAGATACAAATTCCCCGAAACCCATTTTTTTTACTTAAGATCGTATCGTATTGTTTAAAAATGTGGAGCTGTAGAGCCGCGAGCAGTTTCGTAGCAATCGTGTAAAGAAGCTTAAAATACGCATTGGGCGCATTGATAGTTGATACGTTGGCAGCAAGCGTTAACATGTCCCCGTGTACAAAAACATCGAAACGCATGAAACAAAAACATGAAGAATGTAATGAGAACGTTTATTTACGTCCAGACAAAAGTAACCATGATAATCTCTTCACTACTAAATGATTCTTACGGCAAGGTCATAAGCTTGCCAATTACAAGTCGACTTTTCAGGATCTTCTCGTCTGACGAGAACACAGAAATGCGATGCACAGAACTTCTCGTCGCAGTTTCGGAAATGCTCTCCCAAATCATCTAAGCACTATTTCGCAGCCTCAACAACCCCTGTTGTAGCGAGCAAAGTAATTCCACCATATAATTTGCAAGGAGCACAAAAAACATGTCCACTAGATGGCGAATATACTAAGCATAACCTTTTAACGACTGTACTATTAGACATTGTTTTCGAGATATGATTTTGATATCATCGACTTGAATCGCTTTGACGGGCAAATTCTATAACTTCCGATTTTAATATTGGCTTCTGAAAGATCGTGAGCTGGTCGCAGTTACCCAATCGCGAAATTCCGTACTACTTAATTTTTGGTATTGAAGATCCCGACTGGATAACAGCGACCATTGATCGAACTTCAGGCGTCACTTATTCAAATTTAAATATAACCCCGGATGTCTTACACCGCTCAGTCACATGAAAGCAGGATTTACAGTGGCCACACATTTTCTGGAACAAATGTTTCTGATTTCCTCAGCTTTCCAGTGTGTTGTTATTTCACTGATTCGATTTGTACTAAATTTAACACTATTTAAAAAAATAATGGACAGCTAATTAATCAGCTCTGACATCACTATGAACAGTTTTTTTTCTTAGCAAATAAAAATAAGTCACTTTTAGTGGGTAATTTTTTTTTAAAGGAATTATATCAAGTTCTATTACCGTCTCGAACCGTCCCCAACTTCTAACAATTCTTCAACGAATTCCCAGATTTTCTCAGAGCAATGAAATACCTTGAATTTTCCCGTTAAGGTTCAAGACTTCCTTACCCAAAAAACTTCTCAGCATTTACGGTGATACGTTCAGAACTCGAATATCCCTTACCTGCAACAAAAAACAAATACTGGTTAGCAAATATCAGAGCCAGAATAGCAAGTTATAACACAGTAAATGCGTCGACATGTAACTAAATAAGTCGGCAGCTACCGACACAACACAGGGCACACATATGGGGAATTTTACAGCAGTACATTTATAAACATATTTATTACATCACATTTCTTAAGAGTACGTATTATACTTTCTTATTTGAATAACCTCATTACACTCCATACAATATCAATCTCATTCTGAACATGCAGCATGTTGGATCATACTTTTTTCTTTTTTATCCCAAATTTGGCGTTCACTCCATCCAACAGCGTCGTCAACCATCGGACGTTCGGTGCTCACGGCAACGAAGGTCACACGTAACGACCCATAACATTTCTTAGCTCGGGTGCGCGCCTATAAAACTCGTGGCGATAAAATGACAGTTTCGCTCTACCCACACATCGCCTCCGCACCTGCCCGAGGATGCGAGTTTCTCTTTACACAACGAGAATAAGATCCTATCAACGAAAATGGCTCACAAAACAATGGATGCAAAGCCCTTAAGGTATTATGTTTGTTCGATCGCCCGCGGATAATTTCCTTCTAAATATAATTTCAATGAAAGTAAAAATCTCTGTTCAAGATGGCAAGAAATATTTAGCCCTAACAGGCCTTCTTCTTCAATAAAAAGTTTAAATGAGTATAGACTCGTATGGAAAAACTATACGGAAGAAATTATACAGTTAAAGTAACATTTTTTTAAATTTTATACGCAGTTAATCAGGCGTTATTAAACGCATTATACTTCACACCGTCTCCTTGGAAGTAATTGATAAAAAAAAAGCTAGAAATTTATCGGATACGGAAGTACTGACCATCGGCCAAGAAACTATTCATAACAAATCATGCCGTTTCTCTTTGAGTGCGATAGAAAACTTATTTTAAAGTTTTGTATAACACAAAACCACAATAAACAGGGTGTTCAATGCAGACCTTTAAATGAGTAATAGATACGGAGAAGGAAGTCTATACCAACACCAGTAGCAGCGAGGGAAATGGTAACGCCATAATAATCGTAGCCCAATTACTCTGATAAGTGGTTTCGTTGTATCCACTGGCTAGATTCAGGCGAATGCCACAGTAACAGCCAATGATACAGACCAAGGAGCGCATACGAGTAACGAAAAGATAAAAATCACAAAACACTCGCACATTCCTCCCTCCAGTTTGGCTTAAAGGAGTACGTCTCGTTACAACCCCCACCCCGTCGTAACAGACATAAGCCGTAGAAGAGCCCTTGCGAAACAAACAGAAGAAAAACGAAGATAAAAACAACAACGAAACGTCGATGTGGCGACCCCCACTATTCGCTAGGTGGCGGGATCGAAACCGGCATGAGTGGCAGATTATTTCACCTCGAGACTTGGGCGGGAATTGTAGAATCGCAATAGGTATTTGAAAATGCAGATGGTTTGAACAAGGACTATCTACCAGAACATAGGTCTTTTTGGCGGACTCTCGACCATTTTGACATTTAGGTTTCCGAGCTTTCGAATTACCGCTGTACCAATGCAGAAACAAAAAATGACCGTCTCTACTGGCCTTCACGATTGTTGCGACCCGTAATATTCTTGAATCCGGCAATAAAACTGTTCCTGCTCTCTCTTTCTCCCCCTCTCTTTCTTACTCTCTTTTCTCCCCTTCATCTTTCTTACTCTCTTTCTCCCCTTCCTGCTTTCTACTCTCTTTCTCCCCTTCTCTTTCTTACTCGTCTTTCTCCCCTGTCTCTTTCTTTACTCTCTTTCTCCCCTTCTCTTTCTTACCTCTCTTTCTCCCGCTTCTCTTTCTCACTCTCTTTCGCCCCTTCTCGTTTCTCACTACTCTTTCTCCCGCTTCCTCTATTCCACTCTCTTTCT
Source organism: Gryllus bimaculatus (assembly GCA_017312745.1). NCBI lineage: Eukaryota > Metazoa > Arthropoda > Insecta > Orthoptera > Gryllidae > Gryllus > Gryllus bimaculatus. The sequence goes on from BOPP01000114.1 coordinate 3,084,354, forward strand.
CCCCTTCTCTTTCTCACTCTCTTTCTCACTCTCTTTCTCCCCTTCTCTTTCTGACTCTCTTCTCCCCTTCTCTTTCTTACTCTCTTTCCGTCCCCTTCTCTTTACTTACTCTCTTTGCTCCCCTTCCTCTTTCTTACTCTCTTTTCTCCCCCTCTCTTTGTCTTAGCATCTTTTCTCACCCTCTCTTTCTGTACTCCCACACGCACAGCGACGCACACAACACACACAGCACACACACGAAGCGCGCGCGCGCGCGCAGCGTGAGTGAACCTGCCCAAGGCCGCATCTTGCTTCCCAGCCGCCAGGCGTCAGCTCGCTTCGCGGGGGAACAATGGCTCGACTGGGGCAACGGTCGACCTGCGAAAGAAGGCTTCCGACCGCGCCCGAACAATGGAGCGCGACCACGTGACACCCGGCCGGTAGGCCACGGCCGCCTCGCGGGCGTACGCAAGATCTCCGCGTGGAAACGCGACACCGGAGACGGCCAAGCGCCGAAGCTACTGTGCGTCGTTTGAAATAGACTGACTTCGAATCTGCTGGACGCAGTTACTCGTATCCAACCGGGATCTTAGTTACGATTTAATTAGAAACTCCCGTTTGAATAAACGACTCCTAGCAGATCGTGTCACAAGTCACCATTTAAATAGGAGAATAACATCAAAATTCTAGGAATATTGATTTCTAGGCCTGAAACGTCCGTAAAGGCTATAAGTGTTTCGGGTGATCTGTAATGCAACGAATAATGGAAGAGCAAGGGAGAGGTTTACCGACCGTGTGAATAATTTAATGAAGTGTAAGCACTGGGCAAAGCAACTAAATTCAGTAAACGGCTAAATACGGCAAACGTGTTTCATTTCAACAGGTTTAAATACGAATTACATTTTTACTGTTAACCAAAGTATTTTATGACATCCAACATCTTACAGAAAACAAGAAGCTTAGAGCCGTAGATTTCCTGATGCCCTTTATTTCAAACGAAAGCCCTACTCCTTATTAAGCCGTTATTAAGTCTTGGCCAGGGCCAAGTGGTCTCAGATCCCCTCCCCTTCTGGGACACCCCCGCTCCTCACTGAAATCGAATTTTCAAAACACTGCACAAACCACTTCGCAGTCCGAACGTTGCTCCCTCTTTCGTTGCTGTCACCCCACAGCTTTCACCTCCTCAGATAACGCGAAGCGTTTTATTTTCTTTTTCTTCTTTTTTTCCCCAGCAGGGATGTGACATCCGCTTCCCGAAAGGCAAACGTTTCCCCAAGACTGTGTCGGTCGACCTCCCGCTAGGCACACAAAACCGCCGAGCTTTGGGATGAGATGCAGTGCCGCCGCCGCCGCCCACGCTTCGACAAAGCGACGCCTCGACAATCGATCGATCGATGGCCCCGGCCCCGGGGAATCCCCGGCGGGCGCCGGGGAGAGGCCGGGAGACGGAGCAGCGCCAGACGAGCAAGATCAATCCCGTACTGCCGCCATGGCGATCAACCCAGCTACGAGGGAGGCCAACGCAGTTTCAAGGGCGGAAAAGGGCGAGTTCTGTGTAAATTACATGTGCGGGTCCATGAATATGTCGTGCCATTAATAAACAACTTATACAATTAAATTTATTTTTTTTATTTATAGAAAGTTATAAATTGTTAAATGTCGATGATACGTACTGTAATGAAATGAAATGTGTTAACATTAATGCAATAACACGTTGTAAATGAGGTTTTGATTGCGTATGTCCATGCAGTTGCACAGCGATCTAAAATAAATAAAAAAAAGAGGCTATTCAACGAAAACAAGATTTGTTTTTAAATTAACATCAACGCATTGCCCAGCAAGCTAGGTCTTACTGCTGCCTTTCACTATTGTTCGAAAGAAACCCTCGGGAAGTTTTACGCATTAAACTCTTTAGTATTTAGGTTTGTGGTAAATGCTTTAATTTATAGTTTAAAACTATTTTATTGCTAAATATCAGATTTTTGAAAGATAACGTGTGAGGGGGCACCCGGGAATGAAGTCTTGTAGGTAATGGAAGGTCTCCCCTAGGTTGAAAATTGGACTCGAAAGGGAGGAAACATGTGCATTAGCTTCCTCAATTGAAATATTTTTGAGTTTGTTTGTAGTTGGGAGTTGCGGACAAACCGCGGTGCACCAACTGTTATTCTAAAATATCGGATTTGCAAAACGTGAAATTTTGATAATGATGTTCCTGAGACTCATTCTCACATTAGGCAGGAAACTAGCTATCTTCTATATGAATTGGAGAAGGATAAATTTGCGTTATCGAAAAAGTCAACATGATCTCGACAACCTTACACCGAATGACACGGCTCAAATAGTTTCCCATTAACATTTTCAGTTACTAATAGTATTCACTTAAAGCAAAAGCTCGCACGAAAGTTGACAGTGAACAATGTTACAACTGGTTCAGTAGTGAAACAGCTAGATAGAAATACGACACCTTAACTCCAATAACCCTCCCAGTTTCGCGCCCGGGTAAAAATTGCGGTCGAGGCCAAGGTTCACACGCATTTAACACATCTATTCCGAGCTGCGTTCAACGTTTCCGTGTTTTCGTGATGACTCTCGTGCAGTGGAATCATTAACCCTTTTCCCGACCAGAGCTGGCCCGTTTCAATGACGAGGCATTTCGTCCGGATTTCCCAAGCTGGTATCGGCCATCCGCCGCCGTTTTCCGCAAGTGGGAAAACTCACACGGCCCTCCCGTGCCCCGCTAAGCGTTTACACGAAAATTCACGAGTCTGAGTTAAGCGAAATCGCAGCAGCGATCCCGCTAGAGCCCGATTCTTCCTTCCTGTGAAGACTTTTCTCCGCTCATTAGACTACAGACACGAACCGCGTGAAACATTTTCACGCACGCGTTGATTCGCACAGGCACATACCGCACGCACGCACGCATATACAGAACACGTCACATCAGACACGTCCCACTACGTTTAGAGTTTTTCTGGTATTGTTTCAGTTTTCATAAGGGCATTCAAGTTTTAAGAACACACCAAGTTAATACAAGAGATCAGGAACTTAATTAATGAAGGTGACATCTGAACGTTTACCGATATACTGCGCAC
>BOPP01000114.1:3087445-3108290 GCA_017312745.1 Gryllus bimaculatus
GGGAACAACGGGCCCCCTGAAAATTTTGAAATGGTCTCCGGGACATTCATCATTGTTTTCTTTAAAATTATCAATTCCTGATTTCTTCCTTCTTTAGCAAACAATCTGGGTAACTGATACATGACATTTCGAGGAACTCGACAAACCACAGGTCAATTTATAAATTGTCCACCATAAAATCAATTGAATTTTTTAACTGTATCATTGAAGTTATAAGTTTATTATCCTCGAATCATTTTATTAACTTAGTAGTAAAATATGTATACAAGAAGAGCTTAATGGAAAAGGGCTCCAGTAGTACGGTTGCCACCCACCCTATTGCGTTTAGGTCACCTACGCTTACGATATTATTCTGACATTACTTATGTTTTGCTAATCAAGTATTGCAGCCAAGTCTGAAATGACAATATTTCCTACAATTCGAAGTGTGATTCGTGCGTACCTTTAAACATAATCAAAATCCACTCAGATCTTATTTTAAATGCAAGTTATTTCTTAATAGCGCTTTCAGGTCCCCTTTGAGATCGCATTTCAACTAAAAAAACTGAAGACACACGAGTTCTAAAAGCTCTACGCACCTATTTTCACATTCATGATCATGGTTGCTGACGGTTGGTGAGAAAGACGACTTCACTTTTATGCCCAGGAAAGGGCACGTGATGACAATGGTGGTTTGCCGTTACCTTCCACTGTATATGTGATCATTTGGGATGAATGAAGACGACAAATTCTTTATTAAGGAGAAATGGATTCAGATGAGGTAGGTATTAATGTGCAGACAAAAAAGAGATGGTATGGGAAACCACATTTCTGGACCCCTCTGAGCTCACTTCACCATTAAATTTTTAAATTTATATATGACACATTTACCAGTAAATAACACACAACAAAAACGCACAAGGAGAATGAAATCATAATTTTAATGATACAGTTTAATAAATAAAACGGTCTCCAGATGGTTTGGAATGCCCCTATCAAAAATGTATTAATTCCCCAAATTAAGGGCTTTGGGCAAGTTTTTTAATTGCAAAATGTGATAATATAACGCCCACCCATGTGATTTTCAGTGGTTAGAAACGAATTGCTTCAAACAAAGATGAAATGAAGGGGGTGACTACAGCAGCCGCCCTTACTAATTAGAATTAAATCAATACAGATTATTACATGTGCTATTTTGTTGACTATTGACGAGAGGATTATTAATTTCATTACTTAATGTCCATCAGATTTCGGAGCGAGATTTGAAAATGGATTCGAATGTTCATACGAAACTCTGTGAGTAAGTCTACACATACTTTAGGCACTACATACTTTAGGTAGATAAGCGGTATTCACCTAAATTGATTTCTAGATTAGCATTACGTTTATATTAAGCGAACAATACAAATCCAAGAGTGTGAACTGAACTTTGTAAAACCTGAAAATATTTATAACAAAGAAGCTAGATTGAAATGGGGAGAGGGGGCGTTCGCCACATAATACTATCTGGCATTCAAGGCATTTCCTCCAACGGAGTACCCAACGCGCTATCTAATCGTTCGTTGATAAGATGAATCGCTCATCTCTAGTGTCGTCGCGTTTGTGTATCCAGTAATCGTCAAAGTCAAAATACGTGCGGATAACGCCTTATTGTAAGTGCACAGTGATAAAGGTGGGAATCGTGTATCAAGGATTCAATTTTTTTTTCTACCTTAAAAAAATGCAATAGTAACTACTGCCTTACAATTATGAATGTAATTAATCGGACGGGAGTATAATACGGTAAACTCTCAAATTACAATAATGGAAATACGATTTACGATCTTTGATTTTAAGATAATTTCGATCACTTTTGAATCTGTCTTCCTCGAGTAACAAACATTTTGACTTTTCTTTGGCTTTGACTGATATCGTTAAATGTCTCCAACGCTTTTCGTATATTCGAATATTTAATATGGTCATTAAATCGCATCTGTTTTAATACCATTTCAATGATCCCAAAAACCATTGCTACAAATTGTTTTTTGTACATTTCTTGCAATATCTACTTTCAGTTACTATCATATGGCAATTTCGTTTGAAAACTGTAAATTATCCAGTTTCGACCAAGTTTTCAGCACAAAATCTTCCCGAATAAACTTACCGATGTAATTTCTTGTAAGCACCGTTCTCTCATTGTAGTACACACTTTACTTACACATTGGCATTGTACTGCACTGAAGTCACAGCTAAGACATCGTCATCACAAAAATTATAAACGTCAGGGCAACAAAGACAAAGGGAGAGAGAGTACAATACTCTACCGTACAAATTAATTTGGCATTAATTGGGACGAAATGAATCATGTCAATGTCACCAACATTGCTGAATAAATTATATATTTGCTAATTTATTATCTTACAAAATATGCACTGTAACTTCCACCAACTAAAAAGACCTACGGCAGTACGTCCTTTGAGCTGCTACAGATTCCGCATACATACTCGTAATGAAACATTCGTAAGTACTCGAAGCTAATTAATACATCACAACAATTTTAAACAATTTGCATACTTATTTCTCTATTTTTATCTGATAAGAGGCTTATCATTCAAACACGCACGGAATTCTTTCACATTAAATTCAAGTTGAAAGCCATCTTCTCCAAGAAAAAGATCCATAATGAATAAAGAAACGGCCCTTTTCTATATCACACCTATGAATGTAGACAAACTCACGTAACCGTAACTTACTTCTTTAAAAACGTCTCTCCCACACATAGCCGCCAACTCTGACAGGAATTTTACCCATCTGACACCGAATAGTGACCACGATATCTAGAGAAAAGTAATCCCAACGTGGATAAATCGGGAAATCACACTTTTAACAAACACACACACACACACACAATCCACTGCTGAACGAAAGTATCGCCCGACATCCAATTCCGCACGAAATGAAACTGCACAACCAATCAAACTGAAAACCACAAAAAATTAGCTCACAAATGCGCTTTTGACACAAGAGGCTAACTCATTTCTCTGAAACTCCTTCAGTCTTGCTTCTCACGAATCAATCGCACAACACAACCTTGCTTGATGAAACTGTCCACTGACACTCATCAATCAACATTCGCAGCGCAATATTCACAATCGCGTAATTTGAATTGCGAGACAAACGCATCGATTGAAGTACCCTTTTCTCCAAGTCCTCACGAAACGGCAAGTCTGCAGTCATCGCACGTTTATAACAATTTCACACACTGACACTACGGAGGCACACGCATCCCTTGAAATATCTAACTGCCCATAAAAACAACCCTACACCATCCATTACATTAAACCTTCATGATTCGCACACAGAGGCACACATCGCAATCTGAAGACAAACGCATCGCTTGATGAACATAACTTACTCCACTCCACCCTCATTCGCAATTGCAGCTTCTATAACAATCGCAAACAAGTGATAGAATTTCGAATTTCGAAGCAACTGCATAGATCCGAGAACCTAACTCCTAACGAAACACACCTACACCATTAATTGAAATAGAAATCTTTAGGAAAACAGACACACACATTGCAACGAAGCTAGACAAACTGACAATCATGTCGATCCTACAACAGAGCAAACCATTGTTACTCGCACACACAGACATTGAAATTGTGATACAAAATACATCACTTGATATACGTTAGTCTATCTCTACACCTAACTGAACTGGAACACCCATAAAACGTGAAGACATATTCACACAATTTTAAATGGCAAGGCAACTGTATCGCTTTACGTAGTAACAGTTCTGATGAACCGCACCTACAACACAGTCAATCGAAGTACATGACAACCTTTGCGAAATCGCACATACACACGTTGGAAAAGCTAGACGCACTCACAACCGCGTCAATTTAATTAGACAGTAACTGTTCAGCAATCGTGTACACAAAGTACATGACAACCTTTAAAAATTCGCACAAACACACGTTTAGGAAACGCTAGGCAAACGCATACCGTACCTACCGAATTGAACTATAAAGGTTTACGATTCACACTCACAGGCAGCACACACTCGACTCGCAAGCCAAATCGGCACACACTGACATAAGATTTCTAACAACAAGACAAGTACTGTACGTAGCACTTCTGAAGAAACTCTCTTATTACAAAGAGTACATGACAACATTTAAATATTCGCACAGACACACGCTTTTGGAAAAGCTAGGCAAACTCATACCGCATCTACCAAATTGAACTATAAAAGGTTTACGATTCGCACACTCACACACATTCGACTCGCAAAGTCAATCGCATGGCTTGATGTACCTCGGTCCAACTGCACCCCGCAGGCGAACTACACCCTCACACTTTCGCCTCGAAGCAGTACCTCGTTCTATCTCCTGCGGGGCGGAGCGCGATGCGGGGGCGGCGGCGGCGGCGGGGACGAAGGCAGCAGCGTCAGCGCGGCGGCCGGGTGCCGCACTGGGCCTGCATTGCCGTGGGGCGCACTGCGAGAGGCGAGGCCAGGCCAGGCCAGGCGAAGCGAGCGAGAGCTGGCGAGCGAGCGGACGAGCAAACGGGCGAACGACCCAAGCGGCAGCGGCAACCAACAAGCGACGCAGAGCGCGCCGCCGCTGCTGCTGCTATGTGGGAGAGGGAGAGGGGAGAGCGCGGAGGCAGCGGCCAGCGACGCCGGCGCACTGGGACGACGCCTCCCCCCCCCCCTCCGCCACGCCTCGCACTTCGGGCCGCGCGCCGGCCCCAGGCTCCAACACACTTGCCACGGGTCTCCACCTCCAACGCTGCAACGGCGCAGGTCCGAAACGGACGCGAGATGACCCGGCTAACCTTGGTCATTCAAAGCCACAAAGTTTCAAAGTCGTTAATTCAAAGCTCAACAGTTCCAAACCTTCTTAATTAAAAGCTTCAACAGTTCCAAACCTCGTTAATTCAAAGCTCAAGAGTTTCCAAACCTCGTTAATTCAAAGCTCAACAGTTCAACCTCGTTAATTCAAGCTCAACGGTTTCAAAAACCTCGTTAATTCAAAGTCAACGGCGGGGGGGGTTCCAAACCTCGCTAATTGCTCCGGTTAAAGCATCAAGCAACGGTTTCAACTCGCCTAATTCGAAGCTCAACGGTTCAACTCCAATGTCAGCTCAACGTCTAACTCTTTCGAGCTCAACGGTTTCCCAAACTTGCTAATTCCGAAGCTCAAACGGTTCCAAACTCGCTAATTGTACGGGTTAAATCGCATGCCAACCGTTCAAACCTCGCCTAAATTCGAAGCTCAAACGGTTCCAAACCTCGCTAATTCGAAGCTCAACTGGATTCCAAAAACCTCGCTATTCGAGCAAGCTCCCCTCTAATCGAAGCTCACGTTCCAAACCTCGCAATTCAAATTCAGCGTAACCGCAATTCGAAGCAACGGCTTCCAACAATTCGGCTCGCGTTCAACTATCAACAACGGTCAAACCTAATTCCTAACCGTCCAACTCGCTAAATTCAAGCTAACTCACTGGTACGAAGCTCAACGTCACTCGCTGTCGAGCTAACGGTCAAACTGCTAATCGAACCTAAGGTATCACTCGTAACAGCTAGTCAAACCGATCAAAACGGTCCAATCGCTAATCAGCAAGGTCTCCAAACTCGCTAATCGACTAGTTCAACCTCGCGAATTCAAGTCAACGAACTCCTTAACTAAATTGTACGAAATGTAGACTTGTGCGCCTTTAAGACTACAAAATCTTACAAATTTTTATACTGTATCAGATCCTACAGGGCTCGCTTGCCACAATGCACTATCAAGGTGAGAACCCTCAAATCCAAAACGACGAGCTCAAGGATGAGGCTGAACTGTAAGTGACCAAAACGTGATTTCTAGTTGTAAAAATAAATAAAACGATACGAGCGGTGGCATACATGCACTCAAGCCTCTTTTAAATTTGAAAATTACTCAATTCCCAATTACTTACAGGTTTGTGAAGCGAGCTCTGTGGTTTAGGCCAACAAAAGTGGCCACAAGACCTTCCTAATCTTAATGGATAATCAATGGTCTCGCCCAAAAATTTAAGGATATGGCACTTATAATTACCAGTATGGAGCACATTATTTTCTATGGACAAGCCTTTCCTGCGATTTTCTGAACGTTTCTTTAGTACTTAGATTCCTGCATATACCAGACATCCCTTGTTTTCTTAATTTTAAAAAAAATTTAAAGAACCTTCGATTATTTGTAATACTAAATTTAACTCGTATTCCAATTCTTTCGACACCTCAACTGTTAGGCCACACGAGCTGCGTATTCGCGCGGGCGTTACGTCCAACCAGCGGCCGGCCGCGGGGCGGGGTGGGTGGGTGGGGCCGTGGGTGAAAGGCGAGCGGAGGAGCGGGACGCGGGGTTCGGCGAGGCCGCAAAAGCGGAACTTGCGCGGGACATCCGCTTCGGTCGCTGCTGGGAGACGGTCTGGCTCCCGCACGTGGCGTCCATCAAGGCCATCGGAAGAGCGGACGGGAAAGGGGGAGAGGGCTCTGATCCAAACTGCGCGTTAATACATACAAAAAAAGAAAAGAAGAAGAAAAAAACTTCGGAGCGGTCCTGTCATTAACGACCGACGTAATGGCGTTGCCACCAGACATTTATAGACTGACAGAAGAAGGAAGGCCGAGGAGAGAGAAGAGCTCGTCCGGTAGGTCGTTTAAGTGACGAAGAAGCGACGAACTCTTCGGGACACCGCTCACTGAAACGTAATCGTTTTTTCTCACGTATCTACAGTGATCCGAGTTCAGGTCCGCTACATATTGTCACTTTTTTTTAAACCTAGTAGATCAGCTGCTCTATTACTACAACAAATGTTTGCGAAAAAAAATTCTGAGGAATTTGGATTTGAAGTCCTCGGAAGTCTGATATCAGTCAATTATGTATGAAGATATGGTATTTAAAATAATACGTCTCTCATTAACATCAACATTTTCATTTTTATTTTCTGACAATAGTTTTAGTACTAATAAGTTTTTATTCAGTCACATGTATTTTTCTTAAACTTTGTCCTTACACAGTGGCGTTAATGAGCAATGCTAAAATACCGGAAACTTAAAGAAACCTCGCAACACTGTGTCACGATAGGTGGCACCTTTCCATAACTTCTGAAAACAAAGGCAGCCACCTCATAAGCTCAGTCGACTGGGGATAAATCTACAGAAAACCAAAATCACAAAAATTCGTTTTTTCGCAAATACCCTTATCCTAAGCATTTTATATAAGACAACCTAACACAAAGACTTGAAGAAAAGAAAACATTCCACATTCACGTAAACATACACGTACACGTGATATCGATTCGAATAATTTACGACTGTATAAAACGAATCTCAGCGAAATTCCAGTTTCTTGGTAATGTTTTCCGCGGATAAGCCTTTGTTAGTCAATCTAGTGGCCTGTGCTTTCAGGGCATTTTCCCCAGAATATTATTCCATATTTTAGGTTGTGAGTGCACATTTGCAAAATAACATTGTTCGAAGTGTCCCAATGTTGGAGCTTGACCTGAGGGTGACACGGGCATAGCAAGATTTGCTGAGCTTCTTGTTAAGATTTGAGATGTGAGCGTCCATTTTAAGTTTCTTGAATTGTTAATCAGGTAAGGAAGTAGTTTCATGAGATATCGTTACAGGGTTATTGTTTATAGAAGCAAATGCTATGAGAGTTTTTCTTTAGATCGAGGATTTATTAAATTTAAGAGAGACTGTCTTGCTGGTGTTTATGATGAGTTTGTTGTCTTGAAACCATTTTACTAGTGCTTGAAAAAGTTTTTGCGAGTTTCTTTTCTAAGATTGTTGTGTTTTCGCTTTCATGATGATGCTTGTTGTCACTGCAAAAACAAATATTATTTTGATGTTCCTTAAAAGCCAAAGGCTTGTCATTTATGTATATAAGGAATAGTATTGGTCTAAGGATGGATCCTTGCGGGACTCCACACTTTATTTGAGGACAAGAGTAGTATGAGGAGATTTTGTTTTCTTGAGTGTGTTTGAGGGCAACTATTTGTCTACGGTTTGATAAATATGATTTGATCCATTGGCTTGCAATGCCTCGAAACCCTAGTTCTAGTTTTTTTAAAAGTATATGATGGTCAATGATGTCAAAGGCTTTTGACAAATCTAAGAAAAGGCCAATGGATTTGGGCCACAAGGGACGGCTCAGGGACGTCATTTAGGCTTGAGGATCTTTTACATGCAAGTAACATGGAACAGTCGGCTTTACTTCCTCTCCGAAGGAAGGCGTACGAAGGATTTTTTCGCCCTTAAAACGGCTTCGATCGTGTTTGATCCCGCCAATTAGGGTACAACAGTCCGATACGCTAACCGTTCCACCATCGCCGCGCGCAAATCGCCGCCGTGGTTCGCGGCGAGCGGGATGACGGGTGAGGTGAGCGTCCACGTCCCTCCCTCTCTTCCGGTGAGGGGGTGACGAGCGTTCCGCGTCTCGCACGGACAATGCCCGCCGGCCATCGCCCATCGCTCATCGCGTCATATAGCATCCGTATGCCGGTTACGTAAACGCCGCGCGGATGCAAAGGCACGTAGCAGGAGGTCGCTGCGCCTCCGGGCTCCGACCCCGCCGGCGGCTACCCACCGTTGTGACAAATACAACACAACACGACCGTCCAACTTAGGAAGGTTCAACGAGGCAAAATTGAGACCAACTCGATGTTTGCATTTGGAATGTAATTCATTAGGGGCCATTCATAAATTACGTGTGGCATTTAGAGGGGAGGGGGGTCAAAGCGAATTTCATCTAATATACGTGGAGAAGGTCGGCAAATAACACGTATTTTCCCTAGCTTAAAACAGTGCTAAATTGCGAGAAAACTGAGAGAAGTAAAACACGTTTCTATATTCAAATATGGCTAAATCTTGCACAATTGTATCGTGGTAATGTGAATGCTACAATACGTAGCATAGAGTACTGAGATAAATAATCGAACCTCAAATTTTACACCACTCTTACACTTACGTATAGACAGGAGCTTAAGAGCTTGCCCGACTGGGGCGATGCGAGATACTTGGATGAGGAATACCTCGCAAGTCTAAGTGTAGATCGGCGTCGGACCACAACACCACCGCCACCTCGCGTCACAAAAACGCACTACACTTACAGGCCTAGTGGTCTAGCCGTTGATGCGGCCGGTATTATCAATCAAAGAATATTACCTAGAAATACACCAATAAGGATAATTCGATTATTCTCACAAGTGCCACTTAGGCTTAACATGCTCGAAATAATTTTTTTATTGATGTAAAGAATTATTCTTCTATGATTTTAATACACTCGTACCGAAAGATTGGATACTGGTTCGAACAGAGCTCCCGCTTCGACCAGTCTCCACTAAACAAACTCCCGTTTCTGACGCGACCTAACGAGCTCGCTCTCTTCCTGCACCTGGCAGATTTCAGCACCTCGCTCAGCCCTCGCGCCCCCGGTCCCGGGATCGAAGGCGGTAGTACGGGTGGCTGCCGCCGCGGCGCTCCTGCCGCCCCCGCCGGACATCCGTTCGGGCTGCCCGGGTCGCTCTCCCCCGCAGCAAGTGTAGGGTTACGCCAGGGGCGCCAAAGTAGTTTTCGCTTAGGGGCTTACATTTCTTTCTCCAGAGCCAAACTTCCAGCGGCAGGTAGGGAACAAAGTGTTTAAGTGCACTGGAACTTGGCTTTCAATGGTATTTACCGAACGAGGAATGCGTAACCCAACTTGTTGCCAAAACCTTGGATCACTAGTGTTATAATATTCAACACTCTGGAAATTGAATAATTTGAATTTTTGAAGATAAATTTGGAAAAGTACTGTTCAGAGAACCTGAATCCTATTAAAAATAAAATACACATATTTTATTAAATGAAAAAATCAACAAAACGCTAATTAAATTAAGTATAAATATGTATTTAACCAAACAATGTACACTACTTCAAAGCAAAAAATTCATTAAAAATTAAATACAAAGAATATGTTTCAACATTTATAAGAGATCTTCCATTAAAACAGGCTCGTTTCGACTCCTATGTTCCTGAGTTGTCTCGAGGTAAATCGTTTAACATTAAAAGGTTGTGCCCGCGTAGAATGCATGTTATTTAAATCATTATGTTGACAAATAGGCCAGTTCTTCGTTTTCACGATCTAAAAAAAATACAAAGTGCAAGCTTTCGTAATTTATATATACGAAATGAATACGTTCCATATAAAAGAAAGAAACGTTTATCATTTAATAAGCCATTGTACCTCTGTACCTTCATTAGATAATTATGAGTACGTGTATTAGATAATTATGATTCTTAAATACCCTGACAACGCACGGTACTTCAGATAGTGTCATTATGGGCAAGTCACCCCGTACCAAGTAACAACTCCCGAAACGCGAGGTTCCCGTTTGACACCCCTGGGCTGCGGGTTGCCGAGCGAGTGCGCGCGGGCAGTGCACAGATAGGCATCGCACGGGGCAACGCAACCGACAGTCGCTCTCGCTTCCGGGAGCACCGACGCGCAGAATAAATCGCGTGTCGTACATTTGTATAAATTGTAACGAATCGACAAACACGTAGAGGACATCAACATGAAAAAGGGCAATGTACCGATACGGTTATTTTAATCGTGGAACTTAGAGCTTACAATACATTTTAATAAGCATTAGCGAGTGACATGTGGGTTAAATATCTAATTTTAAAAAGTGTTGCTTCTACAAAGCAATGAGCAAGGGTACCTCCATTCCGACTTTCATACACAGCAGACGAAATCTGAAAGTTACTCCATTGCGATGACAATTTAAATACATTTTTAGCTTTATTTAGAACTTCCTGCATTACGTATTCCGTATTCATTCCTTTAAAAAGGAATTTCGATTGAAACTTGATTTTCAACTGAACCAAAAGATAACTCGAACAACCGCATAACTCGAACAACCGCATAACTCGAACAACCGCATAACTCGAACAACCGCATAACTTCAACACCGGCATAACTCGAACACCGCATAACCTCGAACAACGCATACTCCGAACAAAAAAACCGATAACTCCGAACAACCGCATAACTCCGAACAACCGTAACTCGAACAACCGGCATAACTGAAACAACCGCATTAACTCGAAAACCGCTATAACTCGAAAAACCGCATAACTCGAACAACCGATAAACTCGAACAAACGCATAACTCGAACAACCGCATAACTCGAACAAACCGATAAACTCGAACAACGCATAACTCGAACAACGCATAACTCGAACAACCGCATTAACTCGAACCAACCGCAACAATATAACTCGAACAACCGCATATAACTCGAAACAAACGCATAACTTCGAAAACAACTCGACAACTAATCGAAAGCAAACTCGCAACGGCATAACGACCAATAACTCGAAAACATAACGAACAACGGCAAATAACTCGAACAACGCATAACTCGAAAACCGCATAACTCGAACGCATAACCGAACACGCATAACTCGACAACCTAACCACAACGCATAACTCGAACAACCGCAATAATCGAAAACCGCATAATCAAAACGCATCTCGAACAACCGCATAAACTCGAACAACCGCATAAACTCGAACAACGCAATAACTGACACGATAACTCGGAACAACCGCATAACTCAGACAACCGCATAATCGAACAACCGCATAAGCTCAAACGAATAACGAAACACGCATAACTGAACGAACGAACCGCATAACTCGGAAACAACCGCATAACTCGAACAACGCATTAACTCGAAACAACCGCATAAACGGAATCGAACCCCATAATCAACAACGCATAACTCGAAACTGCAATATTCACAATGGATTACCTCCTCCCAATCATAAGTACGCGCGTTCCCTGCTATCAGACCGGCCAATATCGTTACGAGGTGGTAGTGGGCAGATGCGGCACTGCAGCGCTGTTGCGGCGAAAGTCTCGGCGCAGCAGTAGCCCGATGTGCAGGACTCGCGCCGAGGCGCCGCAGTGTTACACGGAAACGCGCCACGTGGGAAACCACACGGATCCCTCGGCGCACACGGCGCGCCACGCTCGTTAAAGGCAAGGTCGCCGAGAGGCGTCGGTAGCTCCCGCGCCGCTGCTAGTGCGGGGCCCCAGCGATATTGGTGCAAGTGCCCCTCCCCCACAATTTAACAATAATGAAGCCGGAAGATGGTCACGTGCAGCCTTTCAGGATTCGATCAATCACGAATCACCACTACCCCTCCTCCCGAAAGAGAAGAAAAACAATCAGGTGCTGACAGGATTTTTTTTTGACGATTACTTGCGATGTTGTGCAATCCTTCAGCATATCCGGATGGGTAAAACTGGCATACACCCTAAACATGTACGGCACATTCCCGCCAGTTTCCTCCGAACATGTTGTACGCAGCCAGAAAGCCAGCGTGTCACGTGGACCCAAAATTAACGAAATTGAAAGAAAGGAATATAAAAAAACCTATTACGCGACAATCCACTAGCAGATTAGCATCATTGACCGTTTCCCCTCGCGTTCTTTGTTTTCGCTCCCCCCCTCTCCACGGAGACACTACAAGGACTACTACAAAACCACGCGGAGGGAGAGAAGAGGCCAGGCGAGGATCTGGCCCTCCGCGAGAGCTCCGCTCTTGATGGCGAGGGCGGGGCGGGGCGAAACAAGACATGGCACCCTCGCCGCGTTCCCCTCCGCGGGATCGGATAATCGCTGGGGGGGGACAAGGGCGACGGGGTCTCTCTTTCGAGAAAGCACTCAGCGGAAAAAATGGCTTTTCAGAGCCGCCGCTTGTGTGTATTTTGCGGCGAGAGCGCCAAGAAAAGGAGTCTACGCTACAGCGCACTCTTTGCGGGTGACATCGGTACACTTTTCTCACTCGCGCATCAAAAGAATAAAAATTTCGAAAATCTGAGAACGTCCTCGCGATGGAAATGAAAGATATCTGTAGACAATATTTCCATTCCATATTTTAGTTGAAACGATCAAATTGATATTGATAGTTCGCAGTATTCTACGAACGTTTCTTCGCATCAATCAGTATGTGTATTCCCTACACGGTTCACATATTCCGAATCATTCCGAGCCATAACTACAAATTGCGTTCGTGCGCGATTGCCCGAGAATATTATGGAGGCAATAACTCTGCCGTAGAGTTGTGGTTTAAAATCCCACGTACGCCAGGGATATTTTCACATGTTGATAGCAACCTTGTAGTCCAAAGCAAATCCAATATGAATCCCTAATATTATTCCAAACATTACTTTATCGTTTCTTAAAAAATCGGGAAAACGAAGAACATTTAATCTGAATTTGTTAGCCAAGGTACAGAACTTGAAAAAGCAGAAAAACGAACTTTAGGAGGAAGAAGAAGGAAGATGAAGAGGAGGACGAGGAAAGAAGGATGAAGAGGAGGACGAGGAAAGAAGGATGAAGAGGAGGACGAGGAAAGAAGGATGAAGAAAAGAACGAAGAAAAAAGGAGGCGGATGAGGACGAGAAGAGAAGAGAAAGAAGGTAGTATCTATGAAGAAAGAAGGTACTAGTATGAATGATGTGTGAATGTAGAAATATAATAATAATAATAATAATAATAATAATAATAATAATAATAATAATTTACCAACAATACAAAATACAATTTACGTAGAATATATAAAATAGAATTACCAAAATGATTTTAGTTTAAGTTAGTAATGCCAAAGTGCAATTAAGATAACTTTAGGTCTAGATTGTAAATTAGTTGTAAGAAAAAGCCCCGCCTGTAGCTGCTTAAGCCGCAAGGCAGCATAATATAAAAACATTCATAGATAATAAATTCCCCTTCTTCACAAGGTTACTGTGGAGGGGACAAAAGGAAAAGGAAAGAAGGTGAAATGTACCATTCCCACAATGTTGTCACAGAAGAAAAATAGTCTCCCCACAACGCTGCCGCCTTCTCCGACTAATTGAAGGCAATCGCGCACAGCCCTGTGTAATCTCCCACTCCGGCAACACGTGGACGTCCCAGCTCCCGGGCGCGCGTACCGGCCCGCATCCTCGACAGACGATCCACGCGGGAGGCGTCTGCGCGGTCAAGGCCAACACAAACACGGCCTCCCGCCGGGCGGAAGGTGTTCGGCTCCGACGCGTCCTTTGTTTACGTTGGCTACTTTGTCACGAGGCTGCGATGTTTAGGCTCGCGGCCCGCGGAGCGTCGACCTCGCTAACGAACTTCACGGATGATGCTCTGGAAGTTGTTTGTTAACATTTTTTTTCCTTCCAACAATTTAGACCTCTAATCAGATAACGAGCTCTTACGGGTTCGAAGATGGACACATGGCACAAACAACACCACACAATACGTTGCATCTGATTTTAAAAAAGCATTACGGAAGTGCGTATGGACGATATACATGCCGCCTGTTCCGTATGGTACATGTTGCTACACCACTGAGCTTTTGGGGACTCTTAATAATAATAATAATAATAATAATAATAATAATAATAATAATAATAACTACAATAGTAATATAATTAACTCCCAAAAGAATGGTTAAAAACTCAACAGAGTCACCATCATACTACTATGGACTCTACAGCATCTTCCAACTGCAATTGATCAATGGTGGAAGCATATGTCAAACAACGAGGTCGAAAATACTTTGATTTCAAGATCTATACGTACTTTGTTTGAAAACTAGGTCCTAATTTGTTAATTAAATAGACGGAGTATACTCAAGCTCATTCCAGTCTCAGCAGTAAAGGGAGCATTAGAGACCAGATTGTGGAGAACTGGCGAAACATCTGAACACCATAGACCTTAATGTGAGTTTAGAACAACTGAAAAAGACAGCGGTTGAGCTCCAATCGCATCCCACGTAGGTACTTCTGTGATTCATACGTCATTGGGTAGACCCATTCCATAAACTTTAGCAAATGGTATAAGAGGTGAGGAATGCGATGATGATGATGATAATAATAATAATTAAATTTTAATTAAAAATCTTAAAATTAAATTTTAAGAGCTGTGTTGCAACAAGAAGCCCCACGAAACCTCCCGTCATTTATCATAAATTTTCACAAAAATCTAAATATTTAAGTTACTGAATGTCCGTCTTTTCCACATTGATAAAGAGTTTGGGGGCAACAACAATACGAAACACACTTCGATCCTCATCGAAATAATAATATTCAAGAACTACGGGAAGGTTGCTGTGGTCGGTGTAGCTGAACTTGTTTCTACCATGGGCCCTTCCAATCTAAATTAAGAAATTTACAAGGAACGCCCGTTCCTGGCCAACTCCCAACGTAAAATGTATTCGAAAAAAAGTTACGTTGCGGGCCACACTTCCCCGCACTGCACCGGCCCAACCCTCGTGCGGTAAAAAAAAAAAAAAAAAAAAGATCCGGAGCAGAGGGGTCGCGGGCCGTAGCTCCTCCCTGCAGCTCCGCGCCAATTTTTTTTTTTTGTTGTTGTTATTATTTCCGCCATGAATACAAATGCTTCCGCTTTATCCGCATTCGCGCGGACGAGCCTTGTACGCCAGCCGTCGCCGTTTCGGTCACGAGGCAATCGGACTGCAACGGCGCCGGAACAGCGACCGCCGCAAAAGTAGGGCGGAGACAATGCAAGCCCCGGCGACAACTCGCTCGGAACAGATTGTGTTGGATTTTTCTGGGAAGGGAGAAACACCGAAAGAAACAAGGAAGGCCTAAACGTGCACGAGAAATTCATTTTTATTACGCAATTACAAGTAAAAAAACGTCTGTAAGCTGAGCTCACTGTTTTAATATCACTTAATTACTAATTTTCCACAATGTTTGGCCACTAAACCTCGATAAATCGAAATCTATTTATTAAAAATTAATTATGAATTACTGAATTAAAGTAAACCTCCGTAAGTAGAAGTTCATTATCAATTTCACTTCCATTTGAAGTTCCTTAAACATTAACGATTTAATGTTTTAATCGAAGTATACGCTAGCGACAGGTCTTCCGACACGTCTTGGGTAAATACAATGCATGTAAGGTGTGTGGTAAGGTAAGGGAGGTGAGGATATTGACAAGAAAAAACGAAGGAACATATACACACGCGGTCCGTGGCCGTTTTCTAGGTTAAATGCTCCGTCATTCACCTTGCATTGATTACGAGATACTCCGATCAGAGGCAGCCGGCCGCTAGAATTCTCCTCTAGACAGGGACTGAATTCGACTAGTTATGTTAGGCTAAGTTGCAGATCTGCCACCTGTCGGGAACGTAACCCTACGGCCTCCGGTAAGAAGCACTGCCGCAATCATTTGATTACCCGCGCGCCCCTCGCCCGGTCACTTGCCACTCGAGCGGCGGCGGCGTGCCACGCACAGACGAAGTCCCCCACCCGCCGCGTCCCCCCGGCGCGCGCTTCCTACTCGAGGGGGGCGTGGCCACGAGGACCGCCCAATGGCGTGGCCCACCGCCGCCGTCTGCCCTCCCCCGGCGACAGTCAGCCGCCCACCACACAGGCTGAGCGGCGCCCCGCCATTAACTTGCTCGCGGACGGAACAAACACACCTCGCCCGCCAAGACTTCCGGGCAGCCGAACGAAGGCGCCAAGGGAGGATGAAAGGGGGGGGGGGTGTTGCTGCAGTGTTGCCCGTCGAGGAGGCCTTGTCCGAGAATCGATATCGCGTGAGGAATGCGGGAGAACAACGTAAAGCAGAAAACAAGAACAAAGCGAATGAACAATAACAGTAACGAATAATCGCTTATGTTAAAAAATTATTTTGCATAATTTTCATACCATTACAATGTACTTGCAACCCATACCTTGCTAATCTTTAACTCCATCTCGATTAGAAGGTGAATCACATAAACAAAATGTAACTCCATTAGTTGGCAGCCAGGCTTTCGAGATGCCTGCAGCCACCAAAAACCGTACGGGGAGGTAAGGGCGGCTCAAAAAACTGCACGCTGAGGGGGAAGTAGAGTGACCCCCACGGCGCAAGGTCGTCGAGGTGCCACTCTCACAGGAAGGCAATGGGCCATCACAAATACGCAAGCATGATGCCAGGCGGGTGGGATTCCACTCTCTGATCGCCACGCGAGTGGACGCAACTGCTCGCCCGGGAGGCGGGGAGCATTCCTCGAGACGTTGCTAGTGCGTCCGGGAGCCGCCGCGGTAAAGCGTCGGCGTGGGGGATCTGCACTAGCCAGGACATATGGAGCAGTGTGCGTAGGACATAGAATAGCGGGGTAACACCAGAGCTGTATATAGTTGTAACATTGTTGATTAACTTGTTGTAAATAAAACACCGGCTTGGCTTGTGTCATCATTTTGCTTCCAATATTCTTACTGGATAGTAGCATGCAACTGATAATGAATGATCCTTACACGAACAAACACTTTCTGAGAAGATCGTATTATTGTAATTGTTTAAAAATTTTCTTACTAAAACATCCTTACTGAAAATTAGTTGTAATTGTTCAGACAAATGGGCCCATCAACGCCAAAAAAGAAAAACGCCCAAGATGGTCCGGAATGAAATACAAAGGAAGGTAGTAGATGCACATTTTTTTTATTATTGACCGTAAACTGTAACAGAGCTATGGCAGAAAATTCTGAGCACATGGCAGAATGTATTTCAAATTAACTTTCTTCAGTCACGATATTGTTTGATTACATCATCCGTCTGATGCTTGATTGAAACGCCATTTTCAAAAACAAACGCTTTTCCTCCTTCCGAATTTAACTTTGCCGTCATTCACCCCCCAATCTTCAAGATCATACGTTGCGCAACTGTCGTCCAGAGTTGTCGATTCCCGCCTGCCGAACAGGAAAAGAGCAACCGGAGACGCCGCTGCCCCCAGCAGCAGACAAAGCCGCCGGGGGGAGGGCTAACCATGTAAATCCAATGGAGAGGACCGCTGACGCAATTGAGCCATTTAACCCGAGGGGCGCGGCGGTTCCCATCAATAAAACTCCCTGCGCACGGGCGACTCCCGCGGGACCAGCGAAAGACGAACTCCTCCCATGATCACGACCGGCAGCTGGATTGATTGATGTTTCCCAGCACCTGTTACCGTCATTAGTCACGGCAGTGGAGTGATTGCGGTATTGTGCCAGGAGGTGGAGGTGCTTCTTCCCCAGATGGAAGGTGAGATCCGGAACCGACGTTCACGTCGACTTGTGGGGAATTTTATGTCTATGGCAAAGTTAAAAGTCTCCGGCAATTTCCCGTTTTTCAGTCTCACGTACTCCTAACCAAATAGGATATAGTAAACTGAAGCCGATAGGCGATTCACACCCCGGCACTTCAGGGGACGCCCATGCAGCGCGCCTGCAGGAAAACGGCTCCCTGGCGCCGGGGGTAAGCTTCAAAGCCTGGATCGAAGCATAGGTGTGGAAATAGGGCCAAATGCAATGTTCCCACAAAACAAACCTTACGAAAAAAAGACAACAAAAAACACATACTCGTATTTAAAGCGACCTCTTCTGCAGTATCAGTTCGCTAGTTATGCACATGCGCTGTGTACGAATCCCAGTAACTCTCCACGTGAAATTTTAGTGCGGGAAGGTTGCTCGCAGTGCTAATCTTAAGGCTTCAGTTTACCTCATCTCTCATTACACTTCTGTCCCGCCATTAAATGATTACCACCTCTCTACTAATTCCTTGTTCGTCCAAGTCAGCATAGTTATTAAAATCGCAATAAAAGCTCTAAAGCATCTTTGGAAGTGGACCAGGTTTACATTTCACAACCAATTTTCTTTGTTACAACTTCAGATTAGATTCTGTTCAGCGACTGCCGGAATTGAGTTTCTTCCCATTGTTCATATTGTCTTCAGCGTAGTTTAAAACCCACCATAAAATCTCCGCAATTAACATTGAAAGCATACTCCCGCCAGCCATTCAATGGATATCCAATGCCGTGACCACAACACAGAAGCACTGTCAACGAACCTGCACAGAGTCAGCAAGCAACCTGCTAATACATCCTCATAACTTCGTGATAAACGCGATGCATAATATAGCGTGCTTCGTTATGGCACGTCCGTGACTATACATCGGCAATCGCCCACAAGTAGGGCTGTCTGTTTAAATCCAAACACTAAGGAGGAAGATCGAACAATATTATTTTCGGTAAATCATTTAGTACAGCCACGTTATGACGGACGAGTGATAGACCGACAATGTCCATTATGAAAAACGATGACCACAAAATGGAAGTAGAGTGTGTCATCTATGGAAGTAGAGAGCGAGTAACATCCATGGTACTATTTTGGAATTTTAAGAAAAGCTGTCCGGACAAATTCGATACTGTGTGTTTTTTTTTTGTTTTTTTTTATTTTTGCAAACTGATATTTGACAGTATACAGAAACTGAGACATGGCCCATACTTGCATAAAAAAGGTAGCTGAGCAATCATCCACCTTCTTGTGACACTATTTACGCGATATATATTGACAAATCGTGCAATATCCTTGACGTCCAAAAGAGAAGAATCGATTGTTGCATTATGGACTACTGGTAGGAACCCGCGCCAAGTCTGCCAACCATACTACCAACTCCTCCAACCAAAATGCGCTTCTCACAGCAACACGTTGTATGAGGAGTCCATGAGAAAGCATATGCATTTATGTGCATGCATAAGTGATGTCAGGTGCCTTGGCCAAGGTTACATACACCACCTATGCATTACCAGTTACACACAGGCGGAGTAGACTGAAGCTTTTCGAAAAGTCAGTAATCGAAGATCAGAAACTACTGTTGCTTTGGTTAATAATTGATGGGTGTCACGGACATTTACACATTCTATAAAACGGAAATGTTTACTTTTAGTCTCTATACTGTAAAATCAGTGTTTAAGTTTTTCCTTCAGTTGAAATTTCGCACAACCCGTCAGGATTAAGGTGTATTAGTGCAGTTCCAAAACCGAATTAGATTTACGCACGTGGCGAGGAATATTGTACCCTCAAATTGGGATGTCTGGATGGTATTCGTCACCTTAACTCCGCCTTTAAGCTGGCACTTGGTAAATACGTCAGGAGTAAAATCGTCTTGTGCCGTTTCGGAGATATTCCACGTATTTCAATTTTTATTTTCATGAGGACCCTGCGACATTTTATAAATTTTCTGGAAAACGGATGTAAATTTTCATTAAAATGTTTTGTTGGAATAGAGGGAAGTGCATTTATAGATATGGTACTGTTCCAATTTTCATTTAAATTACTACAATTTTAAAAATTGCGAAGCGTAACTTTTCTACACATCTAAAACTAAAGCTAGATATTTTTTTTTCTCTACACAGGGCATCCTCGATCGATAAATCGAAAGCCTGATCGCAAATATTTAGTTTCAGTTTTCTTTCTTTGAAACACCGCTAACTCGAACTTAGCCTTCAATTCGAGACACTGAGGTTTCCTGCATTTCAAATTTGAAGCGATTTGCCTCTGCCTTGCATTCCCGCCTTGTGCTCGAGCGGTGGAGCTCATTAATACATTAGCACACTAAACACAGACTTAAGAGCCCCTGTGGAATAGCAGCCGCTTATTTTTTTAAACAAAATTTTAAACTAGTGCAAAATGAAAAGAATAATGATAATGAATATAAAAAAGGATAAATTTTAAAAAATGTGAAGATAAGATTTTGAAATTTAAGCACTTGGAACAGTAAGAAGATGAAGCTACATTTTCACCAAAATCGATATAATACTTAATGTAGATATTAACGGGAGGCTTACTGAAGCTGGTGGGGCTTATCTTTATACCGCCCCAAACTCTTCAACAGAAAGATTTGAATTTATTTTAATATTTATTTTTATTATTAATATTTAATACTTCAATTTCAGGGAACCCTCCAAGGGTTTGGTCGTGTTCAAGATTCTCATCCCTCATTTCTCCTCCTCCCCAACCCGTCGACCCGACGAG
>BOPP01000114.1:3113565-3127154 GCA_017312745.1 Gryllus bimaculatus
CGTACGCAGACACAATGAACGGACGTCTCACCAGACATTACAACAGCTTTTTTAAAAATAATTTAGCATAAGTTAATTCGTCAATAATGTGTAGAAAGAGAGCGCATATCCCCCTCAAACGTACGACAACTTTAACCCCTCAAGCGCACAGTCCGTTCCTCTTCCAACAGTCCCTCTTCCAGCACAAAAACCGGCCTCCTCCAGTGCGAACGCCGCCCGGCGAAGAGTTTTTCTGCAGCGCCCCAGTTCCGAACGCCGGTGACTCATCCCGGAGCGCCCGTCTGCAGTGAAGCGAACGAGAGTCGTTAGACGAGGAGGGGCGGGGCGGGGCGGAGCTCAGCGAAGGCGTCTCCAGAGGGCAGTGCGATCTCGGGCCATCGCCCTCCCCCGCCCGCCACGTGCCAATGCACACGCGGGCCCAAGAGCGAAGGTCGGACGCGACCGCGCCGAGCCACGAGGTCTGGCAGTCCCGGGGATGAAGAGGATGGACGGCAAGGAGCGAAATAGAAAGTCGAGAAAGAAGAGAGAGAATCAAACTATGAAGAAGAAGGAAAGAGAATCAAACTACGAAGAAGAAGGAAAGAGAACCAAACTAAGAAGAAGAAGGAAAGAGAACCAAACTACGAAGAAGAAGGAAAGAGAATCAAACTACGAAGAAAAGACGAGCAAAGAAGGAAGGAAAGAGGAGAAAAGCAGAACGCGGAGAACTTAAAAACACTCTATAAAAATATTTAAAAAAATCAAATATTTGCAATGCGATAAACAATGGCATAAGAGTACCAAAGCTGGGCGATGATTCTACAAACAAGTATTTGACTTCAAATACTCGTACTCCCAATACGATCGTAAATCCGCACGTTCATCTTCGATTCTCGTAAACCTGCAGTGGGCAACTCTACTTCAGGTCACAGGTGTCTTTCAGTTCTCCCATGCTCCTACCTCCACTTCCCCCCACTGCTTCACGACAATTATTAATCCCATCTTGTTCCTTATTCCTCTACTCTTTCGTCGATTCTTCTCCTTCTTCCAGCGGCGGCGATGGTGTAACGGACTATTATACCCAAGTTGGCGGATTCAAACCCGATAGAAGCCGTAGATTTTTAAGGACGGACGCCTTCCTTCCGAGGGGAAGTAAAGCCGGCTGTCCCATGTTAGTAGATTTACTTGCATGTAAGATCCTCAAGCCTAAATGACGCCTCTGATCTAAATTCAAAATCACCTGTTTCTCGCCCAAGAAATACCTCCTTCCTCTGGTAGTTGGTGAAAGGAGCATAGCGAAATTTGCGTGACCGAAGATGACCCGAGTCTCGCCACGTAAAATAAGGAATTTATTCAATAATTCAATCTGAATCCACGACCCGTCGTAGCCCCCTCCAACCCAGTGCTCTGCGGAGGCTCAGCCGAGCGCCCCAGCTGCGGTGCGCGGTGCGGCTCAATAACGCTGCCGAGTGTCGCTGCGGATTCTTGCTGGCAGGCACGGTTGCGCGCACGTTAAACCGCCACGGCACCGGGGAATTTCGCGTTCACTTCCCACCCACAATTATTCCCAAGGCGGAGAGATACTGATCCATGCATGCTCAGGCCACTTTCGCGTTGGGATGGTGTAATACATTGGCAGACCAAACAACTGTTTAGGGCCACTGCTCGAAAGGCGGTCTGCAATATTTTAACAAACTACACATTAGTCAACACATAAAAATAATTGCAATTTTTTCTTTAATACACGAAAGTAATGAAAAAAACCAGATTTTTTTTGAGTTGCCGCACAAAAATGTAAAGAGATGTTCAAGAAACTTACTTCTACATTGTTTAATTTCGTAAACAATTGTTCTATGTTTAAATATTATCGGGAGGTCTTATTTTGGACATTTTTAATACTCCTAAAGATAGATCCGGACATGATTCGATCATTAATATTTACGAGGTTTCGTAATGCAGTGTAAGATCGAATTATTACCAAAATTTGCAGAGCCGAAAACGAAAACACTACTGTGAAAACTATAAATAAGTGAGGCTATTTGTTGTTTCATGATAAGTAAATATTCTTCATCCACTGACTCTCCGACGTCATCTCCAGTATTCGTTACTCTTCTCTCTCTTTAATCACAAACCGTATAATTAAAGTAACTGTGACAGTTCCTCCTGCATCCTTCTACTCTTGTCGGCAAAACAAGCGACCTCGTTAGTCGTTAGACCTTCGCTGTCGTTCAATTCGATTTTCATTACAAACAATCAAGTCTGAATTTTTGAAATAGCTCCCCCCGGACAGTACACCAATGGAGTTCACTATTATTACTTTCCCAATGATCAAGTATTCCCTAGCATTATAAGTTATTCATACACTTTCTCGGAACGACCCGATCTATCACAACGGAGCTCAAGACAATGGCATTACAACACTCAGAGACTCCCATATAAAGTATATGACCTAGACGAAATTACTAGTGTTTGCAAAATTACTACATCAATGTCCGCAGAACTGTTTAGTGTAAAATGTGAACGTTAGAGAAACGGTAAATGTACTCTCCGGGTAAATGTACTCTCCCGGGCAAACATATGTGTCATATCA
Source organism: Gryllus bimaculatus (assembly GCA_017312745.1). Classification (NCBI taxonomy): domain Eukaryota; kingdom Metazoa; phylum Arthropoda; class Insecta; order Orthoptera; family Gryllidae; genus Gryllus; species Gryllus bimaculatus. The sequence continues at coordinate 3,116,135 of BOPP01000114.1, forward strand.
ATCACTCATCCCTTAAGATGTTTGACGCACTCTGACGTGCTGTCACAAGCGCGATGAATTGCACGAACCACTCGTGATAATCTTGGAAGGGACATATTCCTTCCCTAACTCAATATATACAGTAACCATTTTATTAAGAGAATTTAATTATTTCGCGACAAAACTAATGCATTTAAAATTTTAACTTCTGCCACGTCAGCAACTGAATTTTAATCATCTATTTATTGCAGCAAACTTCATACTTAAAGCAAACTTTCATCGTCAACGACTCGGTTCCTAACATACTTACGCTAAGTACCCATGTCAGGGTACAATATCATATACAAAACTGTTTCTTAGCCCAATTACCAAAAAAAAATTTTTTTGCAACAACAATTGTGGAATTACAGAAGCACGTGTGTAACGTAACAACAACGCGAGATAAAATTAAATTTTAACAAAACGTGTTCTTATAATACAATATTTGTCATAAAATCAATTGCAGTAGAGAATAATTTTAATCCTAGCTTATAATAAAATTCTGTTTACATCGCCCTAATCGTCAACACTTCACAATATAAATATAGCTTACATTTTATCTTTCTTCGCAAAATATCATTAGTAAGGGAAGAAAATAAAACAATGTATATAAATAATTCTAAAATAGGGCTATCCAACGGATTCCATTTAATCACTTCTTATACCATATAAATAATCTAGATGAACTGTCACCAAGATTTAATACAGCTGATCAATACAATCATTTTAAAACACAAATCATAAAATTTTGGAAATTGTTTCTCTTTGATTCTTTTCATTACAGCAGCTTTTTATCATTCCCACTTATTGTCCCTTTTATCGAAAAAAGTCAAAAACCTAATATTGTGAAAAGATAACATTTACTTGTGTTTTTCACTCCTTATTTAAAAGTAAGCGCTTAATACCATCAAAACAAACATTCTTTATACATACGTTCACTAACCAAATTACACTTTCCAAATTTTCGTATTTTTATCATCAGCAACTCTTCCCGATACTCAATTATTATTTAATTTTACACTATGATTTATGTTTATGATTAAAGATTTACATTGTAAAGAAAAAGAAAAGAAAAAAAAATGAGGCTCGGGCAGCGATTGAAACTTGGACCTAGCTCACCGCGAGCGGACGACCTTCCAATGGACTACCAGGTCCACCGGAGAGCACCGAGCTTGATTAGGGTCAAATGTCACTTCTAATCGCATCACGTTGCGACAATATATAAATAACGACTTTTTTAAGCTGTGGAAATTATGAAAACAGAACATATTTCTCAACCGTATGTAGAGGGAATTTTATATTTTTTCATGGAGAAAAATCTTACGTATGTATTATAAGCTCTCCACGTTTCCATATAAACAATAACAATTACTCTTACTAATTGTTATTACTGAGTAATTACAATTACCCAGTAATAATAAGGGAAATATTAATGCCAAAAAATGTTTTGATTTTAATGTTCATATAATTTAAGACTACGTTCCCTTAACAATCTATCTATCCCCACTAATCTGATAGCAACAAAGCCAGGACAAGAAAAAAAATAAAAATTGGGGCCCGGGCAGGTTCGAACCCGGGATCTCGCTCACCGCGAGCGGACGTCCTTCCCCTGGACTACCAGGCCCACCGAAGGTCACCGACCTTGTTGAAGGTCAAAAGTCACTTGCGATCGGATCACACAGAGTGAAAATACAATACATTGTTTGCACTAGCAAGCAAACCTCAAAAAGTGTACGCTGCCAAAATAACTGAATGAATACGTGAACTGATTGTTTAAAAAAATGTTTTAAAGCGAAATATGTATATTCTGATTTAAGTATTTGACATCTGCTATGCTTAGTAAGTAGTGGTATCTGCCAAGTACTAACTTTACTGATTTGGAACACTAAATTAGTATGACAACTTACACTGACAAACAAGGCATGAGCTAAAACCAACACACATGTGGATTAATAATACGAGATAACAAGCCACTAGTTTTCCACAATTACTTTAATAGTTACGACGTAATTATTTCTGATCTTCATTCTTCCTCGTGATTGAAATTCTTCTGGAACGCAAACAAACCATAAAGCACGTAATGTGATGCAATCTAAGTTACGTTGTCATCTGACGTGCACACTTCAAGATATCTGATACAGCAGTGAGTAATCATCCATCCACGTCCTTGTACCACACTCTCAATCCAAAACGTCACAACACAACAAGGATACAACCATAATTCTGCGCTCAGTATATATATTATGACCACTTACAAGCATGTTGAATTTACTCTCGTATCGCAGTTGCCTTAAGCAACGAGGGTAAACAGACGTGTCAAAAACGCAAACACGACACTGCTTGAATTTTCACCAGTAGATTAAAAACGAACACACTTTGGAACACAGTTTTTTTAATAACTTTCTGCCAAACCAAAAATCAGGACAATCTGCAAAATTATGCTGGAAACAAATTACAGATTCAACCCCGCAACTCGGGACAGCACAGAAAAATCGATTCTTTCCGGTCAAAAGATGCTGACCTTGTCGCAGCTATTCTCGATTTCTCATTCTTGGCTCCCCCGTATGGTCACACATCATTTCCCCCACTCTTCCCTGCTTTAATAGGAAGCACAGATAATTATTAATTAAATTATTGATTTTTTTAAAGTTCCCATACGTGCATTACGTCACAACAACATTCGTTCACGAGGGTCATCACATTCCCATGATCTACATGATCACGACACCAGCAGGATCAGGATCAGGATTTTTCAAAATTGCCTTCACTTTCAAAAAAGCCAGCTGCGTTGATATAAAAGCAGTGTGTTACATTCTGTTCTTGCAAAAGTGTACAAGTATTTCCTTCACTTACTACATTTTATGTGAATTTCTGGCGAATGCCGGAAACTAATCCGTACGTTCCACTGAGGAACAGTGTTTTACTTGATTATGTACAGGCAAATGCCGGAGTAACGATCTACAAGGCCAAGGAACGTCTTTTCCTTTCACATCCTCCCACCGCCTTCCCCAATCCGGACTGCGTCACCAAGGGGGGGAGAATGGCAAGTTCCTAACCCATCACCGACGCGCCATAACCGCACATCTGGCGGGAAGTCATGCGCAGCGCGGCAAATCTGGGGACTAACACTAAAAAAGAGGACGAACAGCTAATTTGAAAGCCCGTAATACGCGTCGCCACACGTGAACAAGTGCTGGCAGGAGCCGCAGGAGCCCGGCCGAGCGGCAAGTTCACAACAAGCGACGACAATAAAACGCACTTGAGAGCGCCACCTCTGGGCGGGCATGGAATTGGACACGACAGAATGCGATCGCGCCAAAATCGACCACGCCCGTGTCTTTCCGTTTCTTTCTAACACGACGCACACCCGATCTTCGGACGTCCTTTGTCCCCCCCCCCCCCAATTTGCTTCTTCCTCTTCGTCCAAATGCGGCGCCTCCCGGAATTGACACGGAACCATCTACCCCTACTATGTAGAGATGCCTACAAAAACCGCCCGGTCAATATAGTCATATTTCACACTTTCCAGCGATGCACATTTCTCAGAATCTCGAGTACAACTTCTAGTACGAAACACGATGCAACTGAAGCAGTGTACACGAGTACACACTTCGTTGAAAGCAAGAGAATTTCTACGGTACTACCGTTCGCAACTATCTATCCACGTTCAATGATTTTAATGCACACCGCGCACACTCAGTTCGCGATCTCATTTATGAACGTGGGCGAGAAAGGAAGCTTACATTCTTATGCCGCCCCCATGACTAGACAGCCGATTTCAATCGCTGATTCCTGTGACAAGGATGGCAGAAGTGATGCGATGAGTGAATCGTGTCAGAGTCAGGGAAAATGTTCGAATGAATAATTCTCAAGAATGGATTAACGACCAACCTTGAACTACGTACGATTAATGAAGTTTGTTACGATAATTATGCTTCGGCTATATAGTGTAGTAGGAGTGCTCGTCATGTTCAAATGCCTGATCAATTGTGATAAATAGAATCAAGAAAAACCAAAATATATTTGTTGAAGTATTGATGCGAGATTCGGTTTGGAATATTTCAGAAGTATTTGCCTCTTATTGGTGAGCAGTCAATCGCCTAAATTATATTTGCAGCCACACAGGATCATTATTCTTAGAATATGAGAGAACGAAAAGAAAAGGAGAAAAAATATATTGAAATCCCTCTTGAGGTCCCACTTGCAGTTTGACTCAGAATGAGGTTCTATCGCAAGTGACATTTGACCCCTAACAAAATCAGTGACCTCCGGTGGGCCTGGTAGTCCATTGGAAGGTCGTCCGCTCGCGGTGAGCGAGATACCGGGTTCGAACCTGTCCAGGCCCCAATTTTTTTTTACTTTACGGGAACTTCTATACATTACAGCATAAAAATGGAATACTAAAAACAAAAACGATAAAAGCCTCATACCAATCGATCTGCCTGAAATTATGATATATTTAAAACGATAATATACGAATTGAGGAAGTGCAATGATTTCTTGACGTTTCCACGGAAACTACACATACGGACATTACATTTTGTGAGAGAGAAGTTTCATGAATGCTTATAAAATTAATGTAGTTCAGAAGAAAGCTGAAATAAAATAACAGTTACAATTGACAGTGACGCGGGATATGAAATGACTCAATTAGTAAACCGCATGTGGGCGAATATTTTTCTAGGGCAAGTTGCCAAGAACACAATCTGCTCAAGTTTTGCGTAATTTTAGCAATTGTTGTAATTGCTCATCTTCGAGACACGTAATACGGGTCGACAGAAATATAACTTTTATATTTTATAATTCTTGAAATCTTAGTTAAAGCAAGCTTAGTAAAGTAAGCAAATTTTATCATAAAATAATTTTAAAAAAGTCTTGCCTTTCATTAAAAATCTTTAAAATCACATGAGAACGAAATGCCCTTGCATTGTATTGATTTGTAAAATTTCTTATCCTTTGAATTTCTCCGCACTAGACCATGGTACGTCAAGCAATGTTCAAGTTTTCATGCAAACAAGTTCCAAGTAAGTTCATCTTTACGTATTATTTTGCCAATACATTTTACAATAGAAGCTCCTATCTTTTTCCCCTTCTTGACACTCCTCTTCATAGTACACGCGAGTAATCTAAACAAGAGGGGACAACTGCAGTCTGGGTCCCCTTTTCCATTGAACTATTTTATTTCATAATCATCAGCAGCAGCAGCAACAAGGTTTGGGCCTAGTGGCCCGTTCCGCTCTCAAGAGTCTCTTTCCATCTTGTGTGGGGTCTGCCTCTGGATCGTTTCCCCTTTGGGTTGTATTCGAGGATAGTCTTGGGAAGCCGTTCTTGTGGCATTCTGGTTAGGTGTTCGAACCAATTCTTCCTCGTTGAGTCGATCTTCTCCAGTATGCTGGAGATCTGTAGTTCACCTCTGATGTCTTCATTTCTCTTATGTTCTAGTAGTGTATATCCTGCTAATGTCTCAGGAATCTCATTTCTGCCGCTTCGATCTTTCTTCTGTCTGATCTATTGACTGTCCAGACTATTTTATTTATATATGGCAATTGTACTAATAAATGAATACGGTAAAACATACAAGGAGAATGGAATTATAACTAATAAACAAATAATAAATAATACAACTGATTAAATTACACCGTCTACACTATTACCAGATAGCTTGTGTTTCTTCCTGAAATGTAATATAACAATTTATCTTATGGTCAACGTAAAAAGAAACAAAAACTCAGATGGAACACGTTCAAGGAAACAAAATATTTATTACAATAAGCAATGGGGCCCCCCTTTCAAAATGTTCATCCCTTCCGACCGGCCTTCTCTATGCTCTCACGCCTTTAATAATCTCCATACATCTCAATACGTCGCAATCACAGATCTCGGAGCGTTCGCGGAGGAGGAAGATGGCAAAACTTTGGGGAAGACAATTACGCCTGGAGCGCAATCGGACGAAAGAGAAAGGGGAAGGGGAAGAGCAAAGCCGGCACCGCCGTCTTCGCCGTCGCGCCGCGTTGGCACAGAGGCAGCGACGCGCGCAAGCAATTTCCTAAGTAGTTACGTCGAAACGCCGCCAGCGCTATCTGCAGGGAGGAATCAATGCCGAGAGCGCGCGCCGCCGAGACGCGATAGGAGTTGCGATATTCGGTTGCTGCTGTTGCTGCTGCTGATGCTTGTGTTGCAGCTTCTAGGAGTATCCGCCAGGCGCGTCGGTTCGCAAGGGGAGAGAGAACGCGAACGAGAGTGGAAAGTCTATACCATCATTGATTGATTGATTGATGATTCTGGGCGCGTCAATTGCTAAGGTCGTTCGTCACGCAAGTGAAGTACGAGATTTTTTTCCTCGGGAGGTGCCGGTGATCTATACCCGGTAGATGGTGAGAACTGGCGCCGATCTACCCTCGCCTAGTAGGGATTTCCCCAACCAGGTATCTCCCACCAGTACAGGGACACCGCCTCAGCCTGGAAAAGCTCTCAGCTCCCGACCGGTCTCCCGGCATGAGTGGTAATGTAGTGCATGTAAGTGCACGTGTGTGTAAGGGGACGAGGATAGGACGAGGAAGAGGAAGGAAAGATCGCACGCGGTCCGTGGCCCTTTTGATCGGGTCAAGAGAAACAACCGATCAGACGCCGCTAGAATTCTTCTCCAGACAGCGACTGAATTCGACCTACCTGAGAAGCTAGTATCGAAAATCCTGCCACAGTCGGGACTCAAATCTTGGACCTCCCGGCCAGAGGCACTGCACTGACATCTGTTGATTCCCTGAGCCACCTCTTTCGATAAAAGTAGATACGATGCGAGGACGCGAAGAGGGAAAGGAGTATAGGTGTCAGAAGACAAGGATGGATGGCGCAGAGAAACCGTTATGACGATGGCGGTTGGAAGAAAACAGATGAGATGCTTCTGAAACTAGCGGAAGGCAATCTTTAATTTAAAACCGTAGCCATCAAAATGAGAAATTGCTCATTTCTGTAAGTTCCCATTTATTAACTGATCTCGTACAAACCTAAATTGGGCTTTACGACTTAATGAAGGAAGACTTCCTTATATATTCCCTTACAGGAAATAACTTATTTCATTATTACGGGGTTAATTTTGATTTATACGGAGTTAATATAATAAAGTTGAAACGAATAATTCATCGTTCGATATGTTTTCAAAAATATAGCAGGAAACGAGAGAGCATAAAGCAACGTGTGCGAAAAAAATTACGTGGAATCGACAAGAAAGAGAAGACTACGGGATATGCCAAATTAATGAATTTGATAAATGGGTGGATAAAAAAAGTACGAATTGAAAGGAGCGTCATGACAATCACAGAGGTTGAGGGGGGAAGGGAATTAGGTTAAATTGACAGAAAGAGTAACCACAGGATAACTTATTTAAATTGTTGAATTTTATGGAAGGATTGACAATGAAAGAAGTGTGTGTCAAGAGGTAAAGTAAGAATTAAGATTACTCACGACAATAAAACGAGACAGTACCAAAGAAAAGGCGAAAAGCAAACATACTCTCCTCGCTTTATGGACTTGTGGCAGAAGATGGAGAAATACGGTCAAGGAAGTCATGTGACGTGAACTGTGAAACCTGACGAGATAATCTGTTGGCCGTACACAACCCATTGAATGCTAAGAATCATGTCAGACATGATGATGGGGATAAAATGCCCGGCATTCGCTAAAAAATAACTTTTTGTCAGACTCCTTTCAGAATACATTAATATGATATAAATGGAATGTCTTCCTGCTGGTACTTCAAGAACGTAGGTCTTCGGAAATTCTATCCACTTCATTCTAATTTCATTTAGGGTACACCTAGGGATACGTATGTGATGCAGACGTAGCAGACATTTTCGATGGATAATGGAGAATTACTATCGTTTCCCTCCTGGATAGGCATAGCTCTATTTGTGTTACGAATGCTTCGAAAGTTAAACATTTTCTTTAAAAAAAACATATTACGTTGGTGAAGAAATTATAAACGTTTCCCAGTGTCCTCCTCTAACTTTCAAGCCTTCCATCTATTAAGACCCTTCACGCGACAATTTCTCTTCAACAAAATTATTATGAAGTGCAATCGATCATCCCTCTTTGCCATTAATATAAGGAGCCTGTGTTCCTAACTTCATCAATGCTTTATTGGAAATAAAATTTTCATCACCCCCAATTCTTCTCCATTCTCCTCTCCTACCCTTCATCTCCCTTACTTTTCTCCCAGTTTTCGTTTCCTTCCCGGTTACGCACGCACCAACCATCGCTCATCCTAGAAGAGGAGTCGGTTAAAGTACCCCCACGCGTTGGCAACGCTTTCTGATCGTCAACTTTCTTGGCAGCCGAGTCAGCCGCCCCCGGGCAGAACCGCCCGCTCGCAGATTGCCTCCGTCTGAGGGACGCCGACACAGCGCGAAACTCAATTTGGCGACGCGACACGCCGGCCGAAGAGAGTTCCTTGCCCACCGACAGCACAGCCAATCCCAGCACCCACCACGCACAGCAACCGAGGACGCGCGGTTCAGTGGCTTACCGAGCGAGTCTTGCCTCAGCCAATCAGAATGATTTCAAGGAATGAGCAGCAACGTACCTGGAACAGAGAACAACGTTTGGTCAGAGTGCGTTTACATTACGCCATCAGTTCGTAAAACAAATTAGTGAATTTGAGTATTTGTTTCCGACAGTTTCTTCCCTAGCAGGGCATCTATCCAGCCGGCGGAGCTCTAAGCTGTAAGCTCCGACTGACTGCCTGGTAGTGTTCATGTTAAGCACAGAATAAATACTATTCTGTGATGCAAGTGCGTGCGTCTCAAACTGAAGAAGGAATGATTGTTGCGCCTGTTTCTTACAGTTTTCTTCCATTGCCTGGTATTTACCGAAAAACAAAACAAACAATAACAAAAACAGAACTCTATGAAAATAGCCGGCCACTACAAATTTATTTCGTCGGTATTTGAATGTGACGTGTGTCAAAAATCCGCCGAGTCGGGACCCGAATTCTAGAACCTCCCGCACAAACGATTTGCCGACGCCATGGTAATCGTCGGCCCCATAAAACAGTCATTTCAGTGGTCCCGACGGAAATCTTACAACTTTTTAGGCAGCATAAAATCACTTGAGCAAAAAGACAAAACGCGTCTCATTAAAATTTTGAATATACTATGTATTAGTTTTGAAAGATTCTTTCAGTATCTATTCCTTCTCCGGAAGACAATGTGTCCTATTCCATCATCATACGACAATGTACCAAAAAATAAGGGTTTTTAAACTCGAAAAAATATTCACAGATATTTAAGACTGACGTGACGTGCATTATTTTATAGCTCAATTGCAGAGAAGAGCTCTTTTTCAACAAAGGTGATATTAGTAAACCACTGAACTTTATGAAATTAAAAAAAAAACCACTACACTTCAATAAAATAACAACATTCAAGAGTAAAACATTATCTAATACCACACACACAATTTAAGCAAGGGCATTCACATTAAAGTACACATTTCATTCGAGAAATCCCAAACACAGGTGCACTTGTTTTGAGATGTCAGTCTTCACGTTGAATCTACTAGAAATTCCAGAAGTCTACTACAGCTTCATGACTTTAAGCAATAACCAATTCAATTAAAAAATTACTCGAGCAATTGTCTCTAATCACAAAATATATTAGCCTGGAAAGGTCGAAAAAATTAGTAAACTCCACATTGATTAGAGCAGAAACAATGAACGTCGTCGTGTCAACGCTCGTGAAAGAAGTTCTTGTCCAGAAAAGGCCGGATTAGTCACAGTATTTGAAGTTCTAATGTTCCACTTCCTACTCAGCGTTTCCGGGAAGCCGCAGGAGCGCCCGTATCTCCAAACCCAATGTTATTCTTTCATGGGTGCGAGCCCGCACTCCGGCAAAATTGGAATGTATATTTAAAGATAAAAGGGGTACAAACAAATTTATAAGAATTCCAAGAGAAGCAAGGGAATTACTTTAAGGGAGCATTGGACCCTTATTTTGTTTCCCAACGTTCACGTCTCTTACCTGAACCAGTCAGAAGAGCTTGTTCGGCAAGGCTATGGCATTCTGAATTATAGTCACATCTTTTTCCAATCATTGTTTGAAATAATTTTAAGATTATACTATAGTCCTTAAAATATGAGGACTATTAATAATATATAACTTTAACAGAAATGCATGTAAATTTGTGTATTGCGACCATGTTACAAAATCTAAAGTTTTCTTCAAGGCACAAGGTACGAAAGATAGTAATTCAATGTTTTTGAATTTGCCGTTTTGACGCCCTGTTGTGCATTCAACCCATCAATACACGGTAGAAAAATGGTTCTTTCCTAATTTAGGTAATATAATATATAATCGAAAAATTCGCATTTCACATTTGTAGCGGAAAACGTAAATAAAATTCAAAGTTTATTTCCTTTTAAGATAAGACTTTACCCACGACCACCCCCAACGGCAAAAAAATTAAGTAAAAAGTTGGACCTATCAGCAAAGCTAGGAAGAAGCGAACCAGAATATATTTATACCGTTCTCAAAAAGGGATAAAACTATTATTTCATTACAAAGTTCCTCATTAGTTTAAGTGTAGTACTTGTTCATTTCACTTGCGCCCTGAACCGAAAACACTCCGAAGGAGAGTCTGCCCAGTTGCATTGTTAATGCGTAGACCCCGACGTAACTTATCATCGTGGAGGCATTTCTCCCGAAACTCCCGACGAAGCCCTCTAGCCCGGGTCGCAACATTACGAGTTTACTCAAGAGAACTCTCGGCTCCCACTGGTGACTGCAGCGATAAAATAAGAACTCTGCTGGCGTGGGCCAGTTATGTCTCACCACACCACGGACCAACTCGAAACATCCGCGTGCGAACTCCAAACAAAATAAATATATTTATCGCTTGAAATGGGGCAAACCGGAATGTTTTGTGATAAAAAACAAACATACCGAATACTCTTATCTTTTTAGAAATGAGAAGCAGAAGATTCTACTTCCAAAAATAAAACAATTGCAAC